>CATQJA010000888.1:587500-740000 GCA_958295435.1 Mesorhabditis spiculigera
TCCCACAAGTCTTCCTCTTCCACCCCTCGATTTGCCATCCATCCCTCCCTCCCACTTGACCATGTTTTGAGCATCAGCCTCCCCGGCCCGAAAATGACCACCACCGGTCAGCGCTGTCTGGTATTGGTTAAAGAGTTGTCTGGCTGTCATAAACTCACTAGATATTTTTATTTCGGTACGACTTTGCTTTACCCCCACCCCCAGCCAAAACTTCCTAAAAGTTTTCCGCTATAACTTTTTCTATTACATTAATTTTGAGCTGCAATTACACCTAACATGATATTTTTGATGCCCTATCGATTGATCCTTTTATCCGGGTTTTAAATTTCCGAAAAAAAAATCGGAAATACCTATAGAATTTTGGTTTTGGTGGGTTTAAGCCGCCTAAAATCTTGCCGATACTTACATAGTTTTTAAATTAACTCGTAAGTTCAGGAATTTCGGGGAAAAGCCAATAATTTTAATAGCTTGATCAAATTTCCAGAAAAGCGAAAAGTTGAAATTAAACACACATCGGGGTTTAGAGGATCAAAATACAACGCTTTCAGAAATTTTCGAAATTGATAGGAATTTTCATAAATGCAAAAATCGCTAAAAAAACGAAAAAGCGCTTTTAAACGGGGCTTGGAATAAATTCCCTGCCATTTTTCCAGGGTTCGTATTCCCTGTCGTTTCCGTGCCTACCGTATGCCGGCTGGTGCTGCGGGACCCAGCCATTCAGAGCAAAGAAAGCTCGCCAGATACCGTATTCGTGTCCTTTTTTAGTGGTATAATCTCCAAATTTGATAGGACTCCAATGCAAGCAAGTCTTTGGTCAGATTTCAGTGTTTTCACCCACCAAGAAAATTATATAAATCCATTTATGCCGACGCTAACCGGTTGTCGATATATCATATTTGTTGATGTAGATATTTAGAGTCTTTGAAGAAAAGAAAACTGAAGAGAAATCACATCCGAAACAACTGAAAAGAGAAACGAGGAGAAATTTGCATAAAAGTACAGTAATAAAAGAAATAGTAATATGTCTGTGGGGACAGGAGAGGATCATTTGTTGTCGAAGTGAACGTTGCAATCGGGAGGACGAGGGGAGGAAGAGGACGAGAAAATTATCGAGGGTATTTGATTGAGGCGGACCATATAAAGTGGATCTTGAAAGTTTTTAAAGGGTTCTCGAAGGTTCAGAGGGTCGAAGCCACCTAGTCCAAGTAGCAACAGATTCTCGGAATTCTAGTTATTTAAAGGGATGAGCAAGACTTAGCTTTGGATTTTTCTGCGTGTGGGTCCCATATTATATGCCTGCGTATGGTGTGACGCGCCCGCCACATTATGCTGCCACTTCACGTAATCGATTACGAAACCTTATCGGCTTTCAAACAGCGTGCGTCGCGTGTCGCGGGTGTTTGGTAGAAGCCTTTAGAATCCATTGCGAAATCATACTTGCCGCTCCCTTTAAAAGGGCTGCCAGGGCCTCCCTATAGATTTCTTCTAGATTTTGCCGCTCCGCGACACGGAAAGCGCCCTGCTGTCTTTTCCTGACGTTTCCGTCCCGAGAACGCGAGGCGAGTGCGTTGCTTTTCGCGTTTGCGGGTGTTTCCATAGGAAATCCATAGCTGAATACAAGAGCCTTGCCTTACGCATCCTTTTAAAAAGTTTTAGAGGCTCTGGAAGCTACTTTAGGCCTTTTAAAGTCACTAAAATATCGTAATGCAAGCCTTTTATGACTTTAAAACGCAAAAATGAGTGTTATCAGCCAAATTTTCTCATTTTAGTCTTTCCCAAATAATCTCTGCTAGCTTCTGGACTTTCCAAACCTCATAAGACTCCTGAAAATCCTAAAAACCCTCTAAACATAAAAAATAAAGGTGAGCGATGGGGGACACGGGAGAAGGACCGAGGGGGATACCTGTAATCAATGGGGGGATACCGCGCAAACAAAGTGGGATTCGAGCTCGAATTTGTGGACGGGTGAGGACGGGTTGTTTTTGATTTGAATAAAGGTACTTTGTTTTGATTTTAAAATACAATGAAATGGCTGAAAAAGCTCGGAAAATTCTATTAGAGGAGGAGAGCCTCTTTCTACAGTTGTCGCTTGTCGTTTTTTGGTTAGAACGAGGCTTCGTCGGTCAGCTCGAGCGCCTCGGCAATGTCGCTGTTTCTTCTAAAATAATATAAGTTAATTTATTAAACTTATTGTGCATTAAATTAATGCTAATCCATATTTACTAAGCCTAAAATACTTTTCATTTCAAAATATCCCGTCTAAAAACCCCACTTTTGATGCTTGGAACGGCGGTGGTGGTGACGTTTCGGCTTGCTAAATACGGAATTTCATAGCGTAAATGGATATTTTCTTACCTGGCCAGTTCATGCATTAATAGGGGCTCGCGGTGGCCTTCTCGGGGCTCATCGGCTGGCAGGGTGGCGTCCATCTCGGGGAAATTCTCCGGGTCGAAGAAAACCGGGCAGTCGGGGATTGGGACGTGCTCTAGAAGGAACAGATTTAGCTATCTCTCGCTCTCTCTCTCTCTCACTCTCTCTCTCTCGGTCTTTCTGTCTCTCGCTCTCGCTCTGACGCCCTCTCTCTATCTCTCTATCTATCTCTGTGTCTCTGACTCACTCGCCCTCACTTCCTCTCTCTTTCTTTCTCTATGTTACAAACTTACCATCCTTCAAATCCTGTCTACCACACTTCAACAGTCTCTTCTCGGCCTCTATCAGCTGTTTCTCGAGCCTCTTCAGATCTGCCATCCTCTCGTCGTGCTCATCTTCCACCGGTTCTTCTTCATCCACGATCCGTGCCAGCGTTTTTGGACCATCGTTCGGTTCGACATCGTCCCGCTCGGTGTCCGTGGCACCGCCTTCCACGTCGTTTGCTGAAAGCCGTGGTTTTAGAGGTTTTCAAGACGCGGAAAATTTCACAGCGGCCGCGATACGCAACCGGCACGGATTTGTCTCCAGGAACAGTACTTATTGCCTTCTGCAATGGACGGGCGGACATGCGCTGGCGTTGCGTGTTGCGGTCTGGTAAAATTCCTAAAGGGACACGCAAGACGTCGGATTTCTTTTCTTATAGATGGGCCTCCGTGCCGGAGCCGCCACGCAACGCGCGGTCGCGATACGCAGCGCAGCCCAAAAGACCGTCATCCATTACGCAATGGAAATGAGGACGGGCCGACGAAAATCCGTGGCTAATCCAGAGCCAAAACCACGACTTCCAGCTCTACTTGGCCCTTTAAAAACGCTGCTAAAGGCCATTTAAAAATTATTACATAGTTGGAAAACGAGAAGGGTGTCCAAACTGCCTACCTCCTTCCTTCTCCGGCTCCATGGCATCTCGTTTGTTACTCTCTTCCAGATGTTTCATCAGCACAGCCACGACGACATTCACCAACACGAATTGCGAGATCAGCACGAAGATGACAAAGTAGCATGGCGCCAGAATTGGATCCACGCAACAGTTCACTTCACAACGCTCCGAGCTGTCACAGTCGTCTCTGAAAAATATGGGGTTTGATTGGGGCGACCGCCACTTTTGGCTTGAAAATCGGAAGTTGACGCTCACCTCAACGCATCTTTCATAATGCCATTCCAGTTGTCACCCGTAGCTATTCGGAATAACGTTAAAAATGCCATTCCAAAGTTTTTGAAGTGTGCGTGCTCGCCAAGGCCGTCGCAGGGGTGTTCTTCGGAGCATTCTGGAAAAGCTCGATTTTTATTATATCTCTGGCATTAAAAAAAGGCTTTTTGAGAGACTTACCCAATTTCCCGAACAGCTCCACACCGAGGGCGGCGAAGATGAAGAACAGCAGGAAAAAGAGCGACCCGAGGTTTCCGACTTGAGGTAGGGCTTCGCCGACGGTGTCGAGCAGCGATCGTATGCCCTTGGCCATTTTTAGCAGCTTGAGGACTGTAAAATCGTGATTCAGAAGGGCTTTTAATCGCAAAAATTTATATTGAATCCATCTACAAATCAGAATTAAAATTCGGGGTTTAATACGGAGAAATCAGGCAGTCAGCCGACTTCAAAAACTTACCCCTAGCTATCCGCAGCACCCTCATCACCCTGATGATCGTCGGATTGATGGGCAGCTCAAGGGCCTCGAACTCCTCAAAGATGATGCCGGCGATGGAGAGGAACACGATGAAGATGTCCAGTTGGTTCCAACTGAAATTAATTGTCTTCATAAAGATATTGGAGCCCTACCGTTCGGCCATAAACCGCTTGATGCCGAGCGCGGTGAGTTTCATGGCAGATTCCAGGGTGAAGACGGCGGTGAAGAAATAGTTGAGAGCCTTCAGCACGTACTTTAGCCCGTGGGGCATCATATAGAATTCCATGGCCATCGAGATAACATTGATGCCAATAACGGCGGCGATGGCCAGGTCGAAATATTTGGATGTGACGATGCCGTGGACGAACAGTCGAGTTGGACCATATTCGTAGTAGTAAGGGTGGAGTTTGACAGCTAAAAAAATTTGTAGAAGGGTAATAAATTTAGTTATAGTTATAACAATATTTTTATGGTGCTTTTAAAGCATATTTCAAGATCAAAAAATCTTAGAAACTCGATTTATCGTCATTACATCGATATTTGATTCTCAGAGATGATTTTCAATAAAATTCGACGGATTTTTCGTGGATTGTAATTATTTTTGGAGGGTCAATACGGTCGAATTAAGGAAATAAAATTTTAAACCCACGTTTCTTCTTCTTGTTGGCCAGACACTCTTCGAATTGCGCTCGCTTCAGTTTTCTCTGGAACATACAGGGTGTCCCAAAAAAAACCCCCCTCGGCATTTGGCCGTCTTCTATCGGATCGGGGCCAAATTTTTACCAGTGATGGGGACCCATAAAAACTATGTGCAGCCAAATTTTCTAAGCAAAATATTGTAAAACCAAAAAGTTATCGCTAAAAAACTGATTTTTGGAAAACGCTGGTACTCGTTTTTGGCTATGTTTTCGCAATTAGCATGCGGATTTGGAGTAATTTTCCAAAAAATGGTCATTTCTCGGTCAGTTTCTGGCAATTTCGATAATAAAAAGTGATCGAAAGGCCCAATTGAAACGTAATTTTCGTAAATCAAAAAATTTCTGCGGGTAGAAAAGAGCGCCCTCTTCATTTTTGCTAAACATTTCGAGGCCGAAATCCGTCAAAATCCTAATGAAATCGGCAAAATTAAACTTAATTTTGATATATCTTCTTTTTTTACAATATTTTGCTTAGAAACTTCGGCTGCACATAGTTTTTATGGGTCCCCATCACTGGTAAAAATTTGGTCCCGATTGGATGGAAGGCGGCCAAATGCCGAGGGGGTTTTTTTTTTGGGACACCCTGTAGATTTGGAAAGTTTATGAATAGTTCAAATTGAATCAATAAATATGTAGAAGTCGAAAAGATAAAAACCTTAGGTCAAATGCGACCGAAATTACTAAAGTCCCAGGGTGAAATATGCGAGATTTCATTAAAAGACTTCCCCACCTGAATGCGCTTTTCGCGTTCCTTCTCCATCAGCTCCCGCTCCAGCGCCTCCTTGCATTTGTGGAAATTCTCGACGACGACCCCGACGAACATGTTGAGGACGAAGAAGCCGACGAGCAAGAGGAAGGAGATGAAGTAGATCATTCGCCACTCGTTGAAGTTTTCGATCGGCTGAAAAAATCAGGGTTATAACAGCCTTAAAGGCACATACAAATCAAAAATAAACCGCTTGTGGATTTTTACACTGTGCAAAGTTTACGCCCTAAAAGCAACCGCCAAATAAGTTTACCTGCACATCAACTGCAACAGCGTCGATCCCCTGGTACATAATCGACACCCATCCGTCTTTGCTGGATAAGACGAACAGCGACATTAGTGCTTGGCCGAGGTTGTCGAAGTTGTAGCGGTGGTTGACCCATTTGTTTCGGGTATCTTGCATACAGTCCGCTCTCGTCGTCACGTTGCCAATGTCCGGTCCGACGCAATGGTACATCATTCCCTGCACAATCGTATTATCGTTTTAAAGGAGCTGTGAAGTCAGCCTTCGCGAGAGAGAGAGAGAGATAGCGAGAGAGAGAGAGAGAGAAAGTGAGAGTGAAAGAGAGAGAGAAAAAGAGAGTGAGAGAGAGCGTGTGAGTGCCAGACGGCGAGGGAGAGATAGTGAGAAACAAAGAGAACCGTTCACCTTGAACAACTGCACTCCAAGAATCCCGAAAATGATGAAAAATGTGCAGCAGATGAGCACGATGTTGCCGATGGGTTTCAGGGAGGAGATGAGCGTCATCACGACCAGCTAAAGTGCATAAATTGACTTTAAAGTAGATGATTAAAAATCCCTGATTTTCGATCCCTGTCATCAAAAATTTCCAAATGGTATAAAATTAACGTCAGTGCTTTCTGGCTTATACCTGAAATTCCAAATTTTTACCTTCACACCAGGCGCCCGGTTGATGACTCGAAGTGGTCGAAGGGCTCGTAGCAGTCGTAGGACCCGGATAACGCCGAAGATCTTGGGAGAATCTAGAAAATGAAACCTAGGATTAGAAGAGGAATGTTAATTTTGATGTAGTAGAACTCAAAAATTTGAATTTCTGCTCAAAAAGTACCCAAAAACTGCGATTTTTAACTTTCCGATTCCAGTATAACCAAAATCATGCGATTTTTGAGTTTCCAGTTCTTTAAAATTAAGATTTTCCGACTTTTTTGCGTTCCCAGTGTTTTCAAAATGTTAAGTCTGTTGAAAAAGGGTACGGTTTCGCTTCAACGCCCTCTAAAATCCAAAATGTTTGTTTTTTTGTGTTCCAGCATCCTTCGAAAAATCTACTACTAAACTATCGAAAAGTGCTCAAATCAATCAGAAAAATGAGTTATTTGATAGCAAAAACCACTCGATTTTAGGCAGCAAATATATCGATTTGTTAGACGAATCGGCGACGAGGGTCCGGTGATATGAATTTCTGATAGAAAGAGAAGCTAATAATTGTTATCGGCTAGGTGAGGACCCTGACGCCATTTTGTGTTTTTAGGTAGGGAGGTGCAGAAGGACTAATTCACCACCACTAGCGACAAATTCGAAGAGCACGTTGACCAGCGAGATGACCACCAAGATGCCGTCGAGGATGTTCCAGCCGTCTTTGAAGTAGGCCCCTTTGCCCATGAAGCAACCGTTGGCCATCACCTGAAAAAGGAAATACAACGATAGAATCATTTAAAGGGGCTGAAAAATGCTATGATCGACCCCTGGTTCGGCTAGGCCTAGACAACTACGCGGCGCTTCAAATGACGCTGGCAACGACAAGTGGGTTTTGTCCGATTTACTCGGTTTCCGGATGCGTAGCTGTCTGAAGTCATGCTTAACTGTCGACACCCAATTGACCCCGGAACGCTTTAAGGGGCCAGAAAGTTCCAGAATGTTGACTAGGTCTCGACAACTACGTTAGGCTCCAAAAGACACTGTCGAAAACGGCGGTTTACTGGCGCCTTTAAAGGCTTGACAAGTCAAATTTTCCGCGGGATTTGGTCAGAAAAATGTCGATTTTTGGGCTCTGCAGTTCCGATGAGTTTGACTGCGACGAACACGCCACGTGCCCGCTCGTTTTTTATAGCGACCTTTTAATGGCTGTTTTGTCTGCTTTTTGCTAACCTTGAGAAACATTTCCATCGAGAAGATGATCGTGAAAATATAGCCGGTGACGTTCAGGAATTTCCTTTCAATGGAATCCGGTGGAATCGAGGGTCTTTCCATAGCCAAAGTGACACAGTTGATGCCGATCATGAACAAGATTGTGTAGTCGAACCATTTCTTTTGAGTCAGGCGGAGACAGCTGAAAAATGAAAATAAAAAAATACCGTATTCCCTGCTATACCTGATCCGGACCGGATTCTTCGGCCCCAAACAGAAAAGTGCATAGTCAGATCTCGTGTAAAAGCACGTCTTCTTCATCAACTTCCGGCATACGGTATTCTCCCGTTCCTCCTCTCGTCGCTCCTCCTCGGCGAGCGCCAATTTCAATTCTTGGCTTGCCTAAAAATTTGGAACTTTTGAGGAAAATTGGACTTCTTTAGTTTTAAGTGCTGACCCGAAAATGAAAAAAAATTGGTGCTTGACGTTGTTGTAAATAGTAGTAATGTGGAGGGTGTGGGGGTGACAGATTTGGAGTCAAAGAAAACACAGGCCCCATTTTTAAAGGGATTGTAACTTTCGGGATTTTGGATTTAAAGGACCGCGGAAGGGAAAATCCGTAGCTTGACGCTGTAGATTTTCCATTTCCGCTTCCGAAAAACCATCCAAGATGTTGCAAACCCCTTTAAAAACTTGTATAAATCGAAGAAGAAGAAGAAGAAGTATAAGAATTATGATAAATCGTGAACACCCGAGAGAACCGTAAGAAGCTCTATTTACCGTGCCGTCCTCCTCTAGTATCTGCAAATAGGGCAACTATTCGTAAACGCAAAGCATTTGAAATGGTAGAGGAAAGCATTTTGAAGGGACCGAGAAAGCAAGGTTCATATGCTTTTTTTGACCTTTTAAGGCGTAAAATTCAGCTTTTTTTGAGCAGATTCTGATTTTACACCTGAATTTTGCCTTCCTGGTCCCTTTAAAAGTTTATTTAAATACCTGGATGAACTTCTCGCGTGCGTACTCTTCGATCAGAGCCCTTCTACCGTGCACCGGGCAGTTAGGGTTGAAGAGCGGCTGATTGAGGCCACCCCAAGAATGTAGCCGTTGACGGCCTCGAGGGGACACCTGAAAGCAAACAAAAATCGACTAAACGAGGCCGCAAAGAGTAAAATTGCGTAGTTTTAACTATGAACACACCATAAATAGCACATTTTGAACCTCGAACCAAAAAACATCAAAAAAATTGTTCTCTGAATCAATTTCGTAAGTTGGCAAGCTAGCAGAGGCTCTTTAAGACGACTGTGGTAAAATTTTTGGTTGCAAAAATCGAGACAAACTGGCAGAAACATTTTGCAAAACTCGCAAAACGCATTGTCGCAGCGTTGATGAGAAATTTTAACTGACCTGAGCGCCAGAAACCAGTCTAGGCAACGCGAGAGACCCATGTCGATTCAGCCGTCCCATTCTTCTGCTCTCATCTTCTACTTCAGAGTCACTATCTTCGGCTTCTTCATGCATCCCTCTTGTCTGGCCGATAACTCTTGTCCGGGCCACGATCGGCACCATTGCACGGCTTCCACCATTCATCTCGTGATGGGGCGGGAGCAGGGTTTGGCCGCCGAGCTAAAAAATTAAAATACGCTATAATTGAAAAGTAGAAAACCGCTACGGGATATCAACGCGTCAGTCTCCATCTTCATGAAAAGCGCAAGATCCTGGCACGATACCTTTAATCCACTAAACCTCAAGGTACCCGGACTTAAAAAAAACGACCCCTTTAAATAGCGTAACCCATTGCGGAATAGAAACAAAAACACGCGTGTTGCGTCTCGCGGCGCCCCCGAGGAGCCCAGGAAGGGTCTCTCGCGGGTTTTTTGGGGTGGGGGCCCAACCGCGAGGCGCGCGTCGCCTGACTCGCCGGTTAGCAGCATACCGTTTAAGCTAGTTTTCAAGATATGTTAAAGATGATGGACGTGACGGGCCATTTTTGAATTCCCTGGAGAACTCAGCGAGGGCGCCCAGGGAGGGGCAGAGTTTTCCCCCGGCGCGTAGACGGAAGGGGGCCCCCGCCCGCTTTAAAGCTTAAGCTCACCAAGTCAGCCAAGCAAACGAAAGCTCACCTCAATCTGCGGAGACTGGCTGCCATTCTGGTGTATATCATTCCCAGGACATGAACAGTCTACGGATCCCCTCGGATGGGCGGAGAGGAATTGATTTGAAGCCGTGCGGGCAAGCAAGAGTTCGAGTTCCTTCTTCTGCTCCTGCTCCTCTTCAATGGCGTTTTTACGTTCTTCTTCTTCCTAAAAAATTGTTGATAGGTAGCTTCGAGCGTGGATTTTACTTTTTTTTTGCAACTACTTCGAGCATGAGAGTATTTAAAGACATATCTGCTTTTCGCTTTTTCTTACCAATTGGCGCTTCTCCTCCTCCTTGCTCTCCTGAAAGCCCTCGACCAAGATGGCGACGAGCAGATTGAAGAGCACGTAGTTTCCAAACGTCATCAGGGCCACAAAGTACAGCGCTGCCCACGGGGTCGTTTGTGACATTCCGTTGAACAGCACCATGTTCCAGTCTTCTTGCGTCAGGATCTAAATTTTATTATTTTACTAAATAAAGCCGGGCGGCCCAATTTTAGGTAGGTTACTACCATAGAAATTTACGGTTTCTTGCGCTCAGAATCCTCCAAAAAATGGAAGTTTGGGGCTACAAATTATAAAAATAGCTTCATGCTTAAAAATTTAAATTGGACGCCAATATATTTTTTTGATGACAAAAACTACAAATTTGCGCCACAAACTACAAAAAAACATATCCCATTTGCTTTTGAGTGAGCTTTTCAAACTACAAACCATAGCTCGTTTGCTTAAAAATTTGCCTTCGAAGATTTTTTAAGAATTAATGGAATGGATTCTGAGCGCAGCTTACCTTAAAAAAATAACGAAAAATTTTAATAAAAATTAAATATAACTAAAAAAAGACGACCACTTACAACCAGACAAAACACCGAAAAAACAACTACAAAATTTAAAACTTAAAATTCAAGCGATAATAAAATAACCAAATAGACAACACAACACCTGGAAGACAGTGACGGTGGCCCAGAGGAAATTGTCGAAATTCATCCGATCGCAGTCACATTCGCCGGCCGCAATCTGGGCACAATTGCACTGGATGCCCGTCTCTTTGTGGTTGCAGAATTTGCCGCCGAAGAACACCATACCCAGCGTACTGTAATTGGGACACCATATAACGGGAAGCCACGAAACAGAACCAACCACGGGCTACAGATCTACACCCACAATTTTATGCTTTCTTGCTTTTTCTTTCTTTTTTTTGTTTCCTTTAAATCCGATGCTAATTTTAGCAAGCATAGATTTATTTTTAAAAGGTGCCGTTTGCATCGGTTTTTGAATATTGTTTAAAAAGCAATAGAAACGGTGAGCTAAATTTACTTTTCTAATCTTCAAGAATTTTAGCAGATTCAGAAATATGATTGTGAAAATCTAATTTTTTACTTTGCGGATTTAAAATCATCCAAGTTTTTAAATGGCTAAAGTAATTTTGAAAATATTTGATGGAGAAAAACTGTAGTTTTCGTTAAAACAACTTTTTTTCGGTTCAAATCTTCGAAAATAAACCATTCCCATGCTTTTCCATGCAAATGAGCCACACGACATCCGAAGAAAACATGCCATGCTTTTCAAAATTGCATAAATTTTGTAAAAATCCTTGGTGCCCACCTGAAAAACGGTGATGAGGGCCCAGAGGAGCGAGTCGAAATTCTTCCTCTCGCACTTCTTCCACGGTAAATTCTGGCCCTTGCCCGGCTCGAGTTTGCAGAATTTGCACCCGAACAGGTTCATCCCGAGGATGCTGAGAAGTGGACAGTATTGGAATATTAGTCAGGGACGGGTGATGATTTTAAAGGGAAGATGACAGGCCAAATCGACTGCAAAAGGGCAAGAAAAATGCTAGCCCTAGATTAATAAACTTTTAATTTTGATAGATTGAGAAGGTTGCTGTTAGCCTGGTTTAAAGGGATTGGGAAACGCGAAATCGACACCTAAGTGGACTGGGTATCGACAGTTAAAAGATCGATTCTCATTTCTCGTGCCTGTCGAAACTTAGCCGATGGAGGGGTCGATTTTCGAAGAGCCTTGGAGGATCGCGTTATGGTTTTTGAAGGAATGGGAAGCGCAAAACAGGATCCTTTTTGTGGACTGGGTCGACGACAACGCCGAAACCAAATCCTCAGGCTCTAGAGAACACGCTATGTCTTGTCATTCGGATCTGTCGAGACCTAGTGGAACCCAGGGGTCAATACTGGGCAGATATGGTGACCGGAGATTAGCAAGGAGAAAGGATAGAAAAGTCAGGAAAAGCATGAGCTGGCATCAAAAAAATTCCGCACAAAATTTACCTGAAGATGAAGATGAATAGAATAAGCAGCCCAAAGAACACGGTAACATTGTCCATCGTCTTCAGCATCACCATCAGCTGATATCGGAGGGCCGGCATGAAACGGACCAGCTTCAGGATACGGAGAAGGCGGAAGGTGCGAAGCACGGAAAGACCGCCCTTGCCTTCTTGGAATAGCTCCAGAACGCTGAAAATTTCGAGAAATTACGGTCGCTATATGGTAAATAACCTAATAACCTCTAACATTTTCGTAATGACCAATCATCTAACCTGAGCGCGACGATACCACCGTCGAAAAGGTTGAACCCGTCGGACAGATAGCCGAACAACCCATCGGCGATCACTTTGAGCAGCATTTCGAAGGCGAACAGACCCGTGAAAAAATAGTTTGAATACTCGAGGATGTGCGTCAGCATTTCCGGCTAAAAAAATAAGCATGAAAAACATAAAAACCTGTTTCAAAAAATCATAAAATTCTCCAAAACGCGAAAAAGCCGGTAATTTGCGCTTTCGTATTTTCTTAGCCATAATTCTTGCTGTCAAACTCTTTTTAAAATATGCATAATAAATATTTGATTGCGTTTTAATAGTCTTCAAACCGCCAAAAAATATTACAATCTTGAAAAATGAGCAAAAAATCGGAATTTTGTGTTTTGCTGTCACGGTTCCTTTAAAGTACGTAAACAAGTAATCGATTACGCAACTAAATTGCTTGCCTGATTATGATATTCGACACCCATTGAAAGCGTATTGACGAGGATAGCCACCAGAATTCCCCTCGTGAAATGGTCACAATTCACAAAGGTTCGAACCTGTTGCCGCAGCCAGGAGACGCTTGCTTTTTTCTGAAATTAGGTCAATGGACGGAAGGACAAAAAGCGGTAACAAAAATCGATACACTCGCCATACCTTTTCTTTCTTCGGCTTCTTCTCATCCACCTTCTCTTCCCGCAGCTCTTCCTCGGACCATTCGGAGTCGGACTCGGTTTCGGTGAGCGTCTCCCTGGATCTGAATCATTAATGAAACCAATGTAATTGCATAAAATTTTCTGCGCATTATAATTCTTTCAAATTTTTTACATTTTGGTCAAAGATGTATGAAAAATCCCCAAAACGATCAAAATTTCGACTTTTCAAAATGTATTTATACATTTTTTATAACTTTTTGCCAAAATCATTTAAGTTTTAGCGTATGTTGTTATACCTGTTGGTCTCCGTATTCTCCGTCTCAGTCCGAACCCTTCCATTTGCCGGTTTCTCTGCTATCCGCATCAATTCGGGCATCATATCCTCGGAGGCTTTTCGCACCAAAACTGGCGTCCCGCATTTCGAATCTAAAAAACTCTCGATTAGCATCCAGTTTTTGGGAGCGTCACATGTAGAGGCAAATGGTCAAAAAGTTGGGGACAATTTTGTTGGTGGACAGTAAGCAGCCGAGTATGTGTGAATATATGGAAGAAGAATGATGGCAAACCTGTTTCTATGGAGACCAGGGGTACTGTAGGAGGGGAAAGTAAGTTTTACGGAATAATTTGAGGATCAGAATATTAAAATCTGCCCGACCCTTTAAAGCGCACGTTCAGGGAGAGGCCGTGTACTCGTCCCAACGTGTACACCCTATGGACGTAGGGACCGCGCGCACTGCCTGCCCGTGCTGTGACAGGCCATTCCCCTCCTTTGCTGCGTGGGGCGCCCCTCGCCCCCTCACCAGGTTGTAGCTGTGGCTGACTGGTATCCATCCGCGCCTCCCGAGCGGGGGGCCAGGGTCCGACCCCCGGCCGCGGCAAAAATCTTTGCTTTTTTCCAAAAAAACATCCCTGAACGTGCCCTTTAAGGGCTTCGGGACCATCGACCCTTTCGGAATTTTGAAAGCTTGTCCCACTTTTCAAATTCAATTTAGACAGGTTTATGTGAATTTGCGTTATTTTAAAGGGACCGGCAAGAAAAATGGCAAAACCTTGTATACACCATGGAGAAAAAAGATTTTAACTTTTTTTTTGCGCAAATTTAATGTCTTGCTTACCCAGCTCCTCCTCAATCTTGCTCAACTTGCACCGCTCGTCAATTCCACCCTTTTTCTTCTCGTCCACAGGACCATTGGCCGCCGCTTTCTTCTCTTTGCGCGACTTCCAACGCTAAAATAGAATAAGAGCGTAATAAGACAACATCTTATAGTCGCTAAATATAGTCTTTGGTCGATACCTGCTTAGTGTACTTCTTGACCCGTCTCGAAGTTTGGCGGATAAATCTGACCATGGCCGCATAGATTGAATCGCCGCCTCCGCCTTCGCCATTAGCAGAAGCGGCCAAGGCGGCTTCACTTCCGGCTGAAAATTGGGGTTTTGGAGCTTTTGAATATATTTCTTTTTACGGCCAGCGCGTTTGGACAGCTGCCTGCATAAATATACCGACATTAAGGATATGCTTTTCCTCCAGGTTTTATTTCCGGCAGAATATCCGAGGTTTCAAAGTTGGTTTTTCGTGAGGGTTTGAAACCCGGTTTAGACTAACAAGGGAAGGGCACGTGCCCTTCCCTTGTTAGTGCGGTATTTTATAGTACACTCATTAATGATAAGCTATATCCACCACACCGCCTTTTAAAAACCGTTTAATAGGTCTAAAAATCTAGGTATTTTTAGATGAAGCCACTCACAAAGACTTCCAGTCTGACTCTGCATCCTCTTTCTCTCCTGCATCATTCTCTCCGTTTCCCTCCGTTTTGTCTCGGCAAACTGCGTGGCGATGACGACCAGGCACAGGTTAATCATGAAGAACGCGCCGATCTGGAAAAATTTGTTTTTTTCTTCTTGCTAAGGACTATTTCAGGCATTTTCGCAACACAATTGACCCGAAAAAGGTAGCTAGATCTGGCAAATTTTTGCAATTTTTGCAACGAGTCAATTAGCCAAAAATCTTACGACAATAAGGAGCACGAAGTAGATCCAGTTCCAGAAAGAGTGGGCGTCCTGGACGTAGTACATGATGTCGGTCCAGCCTTCGAGAGATATTACCTAAAATAGAAACTCTAAATAGAAACCTAAAATAGAAACTAAATTAATTCCAAGACCAGCGCCCAAAACCCGCTTCGCGGGCCTTGGGCGCTGGAATGCGGCCTTTGCATGAAAAGTTAGACTTTCTGATAGCTCGGGTCTTGCGGACCCTCCACACCACCCCGCGACCACACGCGAGTGCAAATGGCAAGAATGAGCAAATTTGTATTTTTTCACATTATGCAAATTACCCCCAAAAATGAGTAAAACCGGCTTTAACTTTGTAAACTTATATTTTAGCGAAATTCTGAAAACACCATCGGAAACAGAAGGGTCGATTCCTCCTAGTGATGAAGAATCAGAGCGTTTTATGCACGGGAAAGCCCTCAAATCGGGCCACGAAAGTGACATCCACACACACACCCACACACATACACAGTTACACGCCAAAATTATATAAGGTAGGATTCTTAGATTGTTTGGAACGGTTACATAAGCCCAAAACCCACCAAAAATATCGCGACCCATGCGAATCCGATATTGTCAAAGCTGACGGATCCCTGGAAGGGGTTACGGTGTTCCACCTCGCATTTGTTGTAATAGAGATTCCAGTTTATACAGGCTGTGGGAGAGACCTGGTCGTATTCTTCGAGGGTTAGGTGACACCTGAAAATATTACATCAATTTTTTTTGCCAGCCGTAAAGGTTCGTATTACACAAAAAAAAATACAAAAATGATTCAATAGTAAAAACTTACCTAACACCATCTTTGACGTATGGTGGCAATGAAAGACATGTATGAAGTCCGGAATGTTCCGCATCGGAGCAAATGTACTCCATGGAGGTGTCTTCGGGGATGTAGTACCTTGAAAGGAAAGTTATATAAAATCAATTAAAACTCGTAGAAAGATATAAAATTAATTAAATTAAGGACAAACATAAATTTACTATAGAACCTCGAAATAAAGCTAATATTTTCTGCAGAAAATTGATAACTTAAACTTTTTAGATGTTCAAAATTGCAAGAATCGCTTTTTTAATTATTTAAGCTCAAAAAATTCACGATTTCCCACCTGGATAGCGAAATATTGGCAAACGACATCTCGGCGTTTGTGATGTTGAAATCGGGCAGATTGAGTATGCAACGATTTCTGGAATTGGGCCAAAATATGAAGATCTGTCCCCCGGAAATACCGTAACAACCCGGCCCACAGCTGCACCCCGACGATCCCAAAAATAAAAAAGACGAAGAAGCAGAGGAGGAGCACGTTTCCCAGCATTGGCAGTGTGTCGAGAAGGAGGTTTACTAGAATTGGAAATTTTTTAAATGCATCCTCCATTGAGCCCGAATTCCGTGGCTAGCGACGACGATTTTTGAAGCATTAAAAAGTTTTTATGCATGCTTTGGAAGTTTTTGAAAACTGACAAATTGTAGAAATTAAAAAATTTAACTTTCAAGGCGGCGGTAAGGCATTTCTACAGATTTTTCATGGCTATAAGCTCATCTAGAAGTTGCCGTCAACGCAACAGGTGACGCTGAAGCGGGCGACACGCGACGCGTATCATCGCGGAGCACCCCGCGGGTATCCGCAAGACGCTACGCGCGTGCTCCGATTCCAGCACGTAACGAAATTTGCGGAATTTGCGCGGACTACAGCGGTGAGCGTGCGTGTTGCGTGTTGCGGGCCGCGGTCAATTTCATAGAGAATTCCTGTACGTGGCTTGAAACCATTGCCAAACCTTATCAACAAGGCTCAAAAATGCGGAATTTACTGATTATAACTCATTCAACTAACAGAATTATTAAGCTGTCTTTACCATTTAAAAAAAATCCAAATATCCAAAATCTCACCCAATATCCTCATGGACGGTATCCGATTGACGGCTCGGAGAGGCCGAAGTACCCGAATCGTTCGAATCGCGGTCAAATTCAAATTACCGATAAACTCCTTCAGGAATACCTCGGCAATTCTGGAAAATTGTGCACTTTGAAAGCGTCAGAAACCGGTATCGTACCCAGCAACGACGATGAAAAAGTCGAGCCGATTCCACGTGTCGGACATGTAGGCTGATTGGCCGTAGAACCCGAGGGCCACGATTTTGACAACCATCTCCAGGGTGAAGTAGACGAAGATTAACCAGTCGACAACGTCCAGGATTTGGCAGCGGACCGTTTGGCAGTCATCACCATCTTCGCACGGCCGATACATGCCTGAAAAAAAGCATGAGAAATAGGCTTAAAGGGACTGGGAAGCGAGGATCTACCCCTTTGTTCGATTGGGTCTCGACAGTTTCAAAATGCTCCGAACAGCGCATTAAAAGGACAGGTAAGTTTAATTGGATTTTTATATTTAGATTAGGTAGATTTGTAATCTAAAGATTTTGAAGGGTTTGGTGGGAGTTGCTGGCTATATATATTCGGTCGCGTAACTGATTACGATGTATTTTTATCGCCGTCATCCGTTGCGTGCCGAAATCAACACCTGATGACAATTAGGTCTAGACAATTACACGTTATTCCGAATGATGCCGAAGACTGGTTTTTATTGCTATTTCATAAGCGCTTTTAAAGTAACAGGAATGTAACTTAAAGACCGTCAAAACGATCAAAATCAAGAAATAGCGCACCGGGCGGGGTCGAACCCGCGATGGTTCGCTCCACGGTTCGACGCGCTAGCCACTATACCACAGGCCGACTGGGGGAAGGGAGTCGGAGGCGCCCCAAACCCCATACCCCTTCCACGCCTCTCTCTGCGCGTTCTTGGGGGGCGCACCCTCGGGGTGACAGTGCGCGTTCAAGAGTTCTGGCAGTCTTTAAGACGAAGATAAATCCAAATTTAGGGCCTACCTAACGTCACACAGTTGATGAAAATGACGGCCATCGTGATCCGGTCGAACCACGGACTCATCACCGCTTTTAGGGCCCAACTTCGGGGAGCCTGCGACTGTTTCAAGCAGTGCAGCGCCGGCTCGACGAACCTAAAAATCAGGCTGTTTTTGCATGATATAGAACTAAGAAAAACGTAATTTGGATAATAAGTAAGGAACACAGATATTTTTGGATGTTGCTAAGTATATTATTGCTATTTTTAGGTAATTCAGGAACAAATATTTCCAAAAATCATATTTTGTTGTCCAAATTGAAGCTTTAATAAATTTAATTTTAACGAATTTCAAACAGGGTTTGGGCTGGAAAATTAATAGGGATTTAAGGAGAAAAGGAAAATCTATGACTTTCTTGGGGTTCGCTAGTTTTTCTGGCCTTACGTTTGACCCTCCTCTTCTGATTCCGGATCGGTAAACAGCTGAAAAACAAAAAAATCGTGTAAAAACGGACCCGGGGTATGGTAGGGCATCCACCTCTTCGTCCAGCACCGAATCGTCGCCCCATTCCACTTGTTTTATTAGGGGAGGGACAGGAGCGGAAGAGGATGAGGGAGGGCATGGTGGGCCGTCTTCTGGACGTGAGGGGGATCCCTCGATTGACTGAAACGGATGGCATAAATTGAATTCAATCGATTGTCATTGGATCATCTGTTTCTCTACTAATTCATAGATTAAAGGGACGAGCAAGTTCACACTATGGATTTCCCTGATCATCGATTTCGTCCAATTTTATAACGACACAATTGATCTTGTCTGAAGTTTCCTAGCACATCTTTTTGCTTGACCATCATCACGTGACGCGAAACGCAACGCGACGCCCGACGCGACACGCAACGTGCCATAAACGACACGTATTCATTGCGCAATGAATTACTCCCTTGAAAATGCGGTCAAACGGCGAGCGCGTTGCGTATCGCGACCGCGGCAAAATTAGACGCAGCCATAGCGCAATTGAAACTTCTCTTGGCTTTTAAAGGGACGCTGACAAGGGAATGTTTTCGGGCGGACATCGGACCCAGATATGTGAGTATGTGCATCTTGTAGAGCTCGACGAGACGAATCGATTGATGTAACTTTTAGCTGCTGATACCTTATTTTAACAAAGTTACAACGGTTTAAAGTTTTTGGCGATACCTTCATCAGCCCTACCCACGCCCCAACCATCGTGTCCTGGTAGCCTAGTGGCTTAGTAGTCGGCGTTTGGAGATAGTAATGAGGGTACGGATCCGCTCGCGATTTTGATTTTTTGCTTTTTGGCCGAAAAAGCTTCCTTTTTGCACCCCAACGGTCTACATTAACTTTTTTAAAGTTTTTATTTGTATTTCCAGGACTTCTACCAAAATTGGTGACGGTATTTAGTGGTTTTTTATTTGCAAGCACAGCCAATGTTGATGACTTCAGCTCGAAAAATCTCTGTGTTCCCTTTATGCTTGTTTATTGGGAATATGTATCTAGCGAACGTCCTAGCGCTCAAAAATTTTAAAAAAAGTTATTGTAGACCTTCGGGGGTGCGAAAAAGAAGCTTTCGGCCAAAAAGCAAAAAATCAAAATCGCGAGCGGATCCGTACCCTCATTACTATCTCCAAACGCCGACTACTAAGCCACTAGGCTACCAGGAAACGATGGTTGGGGCGTGGGTAGGGCTGATGAAGGTATCGCCAAAAACTTTAAACCGTTGTAACTTTGTTAAAATAAGGTATCAGCAGCTAAAAGTTACATCAATCGATTCGTCTCGTCGAGCTCTACAAGATGCACATACTCACATATCGGGGTCCGATGTCCGCCCGAAAACATTCCCTTGACAAGGGAATGCTTTCGGGCGGACATCGGACCCAGATATGTGAGTATGAGAATCTTGTAGAGCTCGACGAGATGAATCGATTGATGTAACTTAGCGTTGATACCTTATTTTAACAAAGTTACAACGGTTTAAAGTTTTGGCGATACCTTCATCAGCCCTACCCACGCCCCAACCATCGTGTCCGGTAGCCTAGTGGCTTAGTAGTCGGCGTTGGAGATAGTAATGAGGGTACGGATCCGCTCGCGATTTGATTTTTTGCTTTTTGGCCGAAAGCTTCCTTTTTGCACCCCCTAACGGTCTACATTAACTTTTTAAAGTTATTTGTATTCCAGGACTTCTTACCAAAATTGGTGACGGTATTTAGAGGTTTTTATCTGCAAGTCACAGCCAATGCTGATGACTTGCAACTGGAAAATCTCTGTGTTCCTTTATTTTATGGGTAGAGTACTGGGGGTCCAACCTAAAAATTTTAAAAAAGTATGTAGACCTTCGGGGTGCGAAAAGAAGCTTTCGGCCAAAAGCAAAAAATCAAAATCGCGAGCGGATCCGTACCCTCATTACTATCTCCAAACGCCGACTACTAAGCCACTAGGCTACCAGGAAACGATGGTTGGGGCGTGGGTAGGGCTGATGAAGGTATCGCCAAAAACTTTAAACCGTTGTAACTTTGTTAAAATAAGGTATCAGCAGCTAAAAGTTACATCAATCGATTCGTCTCGTCGAGCTCTACAAGATGCACATACTCACATATCGGGGTCCGATGTCCGCCCGAAAACATTCCCTTGTGAGGGCAGTCATATCGAATTTGTTAGCTGCAGGATTCCTTAAGGTTTTTGAGTGCGGGGATACGCACCACATGCGACGCCCTGGCTCAGTGAAATGGCGCAATGCATTACGCGGTGGAAATGCGTTGCGTGTCATGTCTACAGCCAAATCCATGGAGTAAGATCCATGAGTAAAAAAGTTAAGCGCGCTTTAATCGTTTCTTTTCTTCCACTTACATCGCTATCTGTTCGCCGTCGACATGACTGTGACTGGCGTCGTTGGGCGAGACTTTGGCGTCTCGCGAGGGCCGCCCTGTAAAAATATACTTTAATATTAATGTATTTAAATAAGATCCTATTCTTTTAATTTGTCTATTAATGCACGAATGTCTAGAATAGAATATGATCCCTATTAAGATCAGCAAAAAATTAGATTTTTATGCTCCTTGAAACAAGCTATTTTTCTTACCGAGGTCCCGAATATCGCGAAAGGGAGGAGAAGCTGCGCAGCTCGGGCACCGGCTGCTGGAGCATCTAGAAAATGTCTTTCCAAAAATTGAACAAAAATTACCGTATGGGCGGTGACTCAGAAGGCAGCGCTCGCCGTGGATTAGGGCGCATTGGCGCCCCGACGGCGCATTCACTTCTGCAATACGGGAATTGATACTTTCATCGCCAAAAACAAAAAAAAACGAGAAGTACGAACAACTAATTTAGAAAGAGCTTCCTTTAGAGAAAGTATAAATACGTAATTCTCTAGCGCAAAATAAATACAAAGAAATCATGCATTTTTTAATTACACAAAAAACGTGGATGAGAAATTAGGAACTTTCTAATAAAAAATTAAAATTATGAAGACATAGATGAATGGATTTTCCAGCGGTTCCTAGCGGTACCTGAAATACTCGTTTTTTGAAAAACTAAGATCTTTTTAATTACGGCATGCACAAAAAATCTGAATGATAAAAGCGCAATTTAAAAATTAAATTTGAAGACCGCTTGAAGATGATTTATGATTTTTTTAGTGCATCCTAGCGTGAAAAACGTAATAGATATCCATTTTTGTCAAAAACATTCTATAAATCACAAATAAGCTAAACAAACTCGGTTTGGACTTGAGCCATAGCCCTAGTAAAAGGGGAGGAGCAATCAGCCGGACCATAAATCACGCTGCTTTTTTCTTGGTCAGCCGGCTGGTGGTGTGGCCGGAGAGTGAACGTATTACAGCAAGAGACAAGTGGAGGGACGGACTAGACTGGGCGACTTGTCATGCGAAGGGACTTATAAGCAGCGAGCTTGACCGTTTTTCGATGCAGGCGGTGTTCGAAAAAATATTAACGAAAGCAGCGATCCGAAATAAGTAGCCAAGTGACCTGGCCGTCACTTCCAAGGGAAGCGAAAGCTCAAGAATCGACCCTTTCGATCGACTAGATCTAGACAGCTACGCTCCAGGCCAAATAACGTGTTCATTGTGGCGCTTTAAGCGACAAGCAAGGCAAAAATAGTTGTGGACCGCAGATCGCTGATGGCTTTCGCCGTCTTCGCGACCCACTACGTACGCGCAAGCCACGCGGCCGTGGTCAAGGGGGTGTAATCCGCCACGAAATTGAAGGTGAACGTGCGTTTTGAGTGCCCTATGTGAATTTCATATCAAAGAAAATCCGGAACCATGCCCGTCACCTTAACGGCCCAAACAAGATTTGGCACTGGCTAGAGCAGTCGACACCTAGTCGATCAGAAGGGGTCGATTTTTTGCCTTATTAACGCTTTTAAAACGCACCGGGGCAAAGGTATTCAGATTCTATAGAAAATAGCTTATCTATTAGGCTGACTTTTGGGCAATGGTTCTGCTTTCTTTTTCATAGATCACCCCTCGTAGGGTCATTTCTGGGGCGTGTCCAGAGATCCCGCAAAAAAACGGCTAAAAAGGTATGTGCGCAACTTCCTGAATGGACATGGTGGGCGAAGGGGTGACCAGGTGGAGGGGGGGGGTTAGATTTCTTCGGCAAAACTTCAGAAGTGGGATAGGCAAAGGGCCAAAGTGGGCCCTTCCATGGGCCGATCTGGCAGGGCCATATATCTCCACCCCCACCCCACCCCCGTAGAGCAATTCACGAAATCACCAAGGAATTTTTGCAGGGAGAGGGAGAGGGAAAGAGAGAGAGAGAGCGGGAGAGAGAGCGAGAGGCGGGAGAGAGAGAGCGAGAGAGCGGGAGAGAGCGAGAGCGGGAGAAAGGGGCAGAGGGCGAGAGCGGGAGAGCGGGAGAGAGAGGGAAGGATAGATAGCGGATGCTAAAGATAAACGGAGTTGCCTAAAAATGCTGAATCTAAGCCAAAAAATTCAATTATTAAAAGAAGCGAAAAAGCCTTAGAAACTGCTAACTATTCACTCTCCCTTTTTCTCTCTCTCTCTCTCTCTCTCTCTCTCTCTCTCTGTCTCTCACTCTCTCTGTCTCTCTCTCTCTCTCGCTCTTTCTCTCCAATTTCTCTGAAATAAATCACAAATCAAAGAAATGTTGACAACTTATCCGCTATTCTTTAAAAACCACAAAATCTCAATCCATTTCCAGAAATTGTTTTCCAGAAAAAGAGCTCATCTCGGGGCTGAAGGGGAGAGAAATGGATTTTTGGATGGGACATGTTGGCAACATTGTCATCTTGGAAGCCCTCTAATAATAGGGAGATGAGAGAGAGAGAGAGAGAGAGAGAGAGAGAGAGAGCAAGGGAGAGAAACGAGCAAGAGCACGCCTAAACCCCAAAAATGGCTAGAAATTAAGCACGAAAGATAATGACGAATCGAGAAACCACCAGATTCAAGAGATCCAGAGAAACATAGTGAGCACGAGATAATGAGCACCAGTGAGAGACTTAGAGGAACGTCATCGGCCAGGAGGGCGCCGGTTGACAGATTGAAATGGGTCCCCCGTGGGTGTCCCTCCCCTCCTCCTTCTCTCTACACAGAGCAGATATGGCCATTATTTTGCCCGAACGGGCACCCATTTTTTAGGCATCGCTGCTTTAGGATGGGGGAAAGATGGGGGGAAGAGGGTGCTGAGCGGGGTGCTTTTAAAGGGGCTGGCAAGTTTGGAGCGGTGGGCTTTATTTGGTGCTTTTGTCGTGAGCATAACGAAAAATAAATTATTTTTGTGTTTTGAGTTGCGACTAACTATTGCGGCTAATAAATTTTTTTGAAAGATTTGTACAGTGTTACTAAATTTCTGCCGTAATTTTTCTCTTTATCCCCTATTTCTTTAAATTTTTGAAAAGCTGGCATGGATGTGGTTTTTCGGGTGGGTTCATGATCTTCCATTTTTTTTTCCTTTTTATTTAAAACTAAAAAGCGCACGCTCTATAGTACAAATGTATCTATAAGAAATGGCAGTTTCCAACGATTTAGAAATTTTCGAAAACTGCAAAATTTCTTAAAAATATGATTTTTGACTTTGAAAAAGAATACCTTTGGAATTGTGTTTAATGATTTTTTTAACAAGTGCTTGAAGTAGGGTACACTTTTAAAAAGTATAATTTACGGTGAAAAATTCTCAAAATCTTTTAATCTGACTTTGAACAGCGATTTTTTGAATATGAGGCTATATCCAGAAAAGGAAATGGAGCACGCTTTAAAATTTCCGATAATAAAACCGGTCGCTCTCATTAAAAATTTTTTGTTTTAAATCCGTTGCGCACTAGCAAAATCCGCCCGCGACATAAAAAGCCCACGCGCGTCCAAAAAAGCTCCCGTATATACGGCTTCTCCAAAAAAGACCGGCCACACGCAATCCCTTTCAGCCGATCCACACTTCAAAACAACTAGCCGGCAGGCGTGTGTGTGGGATGACGCAAAAAATGCATTTCCTTTTGGAAAAAGAAATATTGCAAATTGCAATTCTTAAGAATGGACTTTCTTTCTGAAGGTTTTCAAACACCGAAAAAGCAGCGAAAATTCCAAATTACGATTTCAATTTTTTTTTCGAAACTGACAGACCCGAATGCCCTGTTTTCTGTAGTGGAAAAAAAGGTGATCCTTGGTACTCGAAATTTGAGGTCTGGCTCCAAATTGTACCCGATAAAAAAAATGCGCCCGAAAACAGACTGGCGGGAACTTCGGGTTCTTATGGATTGAGGCCCTGGGCCCTTGTGGTGAGATTAAAGCAGAGAAAAAGTTGTTATGAATATTCCATAAATCAGAATTTTGCATTGACTGCTCGACAACAGCGAAATCGCCATATGCGGAGACGGAATTGCAGCCGATCTCGTGTGAACGATATCTAAAGTGAGTCTATGTAAATTTGTAAGAATTCAGAGACATCGGGAATTCAGAAAATTGTAGAAAAATAACCGCAACGTCTAGGAGTGCTTAAAACTATGCTCATTGGAAAAACAACAGATAAAAACTAAAAATACGATGTAAATACAAATTAAAATACGATTTGGAAGTGAAGTGAATCGATCATCGGGTGGAAAAACAGGCAGGGACAGCCGTGGGTCTGATTTGAAGCGTATCGTAACGTAGTCAAACGCCTTAAAAACTTTGGAAAACACTGAGTGTTCGTGGGAGATTAATTGCAAGCAGCCAATGTCCTAAATATACCACTTAAAATCATGCTAAGCATGTTTTTGTTTTTCAGAAAAGATAGATGGTTAGTTCTCTTAGCAATCTTTTAAAAATTGGATCAACAGCTCGCGAGGCCGATTTCCGGTCTACAGCCTTGAAAAATCGCTAGACAAGCCAGCTGAGTAACATTCCGGCCGATTTCCGGTCACGATCCAATTGATCGGTTCCTCATGGGCCTGTTGGGCAAGACAATAAGCTGCGTAGTGACAGCGCCTCGAGACTGAGGGGATATGGCTTGGATGGGCCCTGGTTTGTTCGGCAGGGGGAGAAACATGTGTTTCTCGCTCTTTTTGGAAGGAGAGAGAGAGAGAGAGAGAGAGAGAGATGAGTGTTGTTGGTGGGGGAGAATGAGATGGGCCATTCGATGGGTCCTTGTGTCCCCCGGCTCGGGCTCGTTTTGTGTCCTCATTGGAATGGCAGAAATGCGGAAAATGAAACCCATCTCCACAGGCCGTAGCCTCTAGAGGGGGTCCAATGAGGTCGGCGACCATCAACACCAGCGAAATCTTGGATTCTTAGGGTTTTAAAGGGGCGAAGAAGGCATGGCTATGGATTTTGAGAGATATGGTTTTCCACTGGATTTTGTGGAAAACCGCGACACGCGACCGCCCAACGTATTCGGTACACGGAAGCGGTACGAACCGCGAAACACAACGCTCTCATCACAACTATTTTGCTGCCGCAGACCGTAACGGAAAACCGCGACGCGACAAGCAGCTAAAACCCGCGACGCGACACGTACCGCAACATGTAGGGCGGGTGCGGCTCTCAAACCTTACCCGTCTCTTTAGGGGTTAATAGAACGGGCCGGAACCCTCGAAATGGTATCTAATAGCTTTGTATCTTGCTTTGGGCTTATTATTTAATTTTTTTTTCGAGCGGAAATTGCCTCCGGAAACTGTGGTGGTCACAAGGAATCATGGCTTACAGTAAATTTGCGTATTTCCGACGTCTACCTCATAGTTTTCACTTGAAGAAATACAAGAAAACAGTCAGGGGAAACAGGGCTAATATCCGATTGTGGGCTGATGCTGACTTCAGCGCCCACACTCACGTCAGGATCATCTTGATTTCCTGAGGGGAGCGAGAATGAAAAATTGGAAAAAGGGTGATGAAGTATGGGGTTTCCGAGAAGCCGCACAAAGACAGGGATTGCAGTACAACGCAAAACGCAAAATGAGAGGCGTTAAGCTTAACCAAACGCACGCGTTTATCTACAATTGATCATGCCATGCATTAGGTGTTTTGAGGGCTGAATGGCTATTGTTGTGCAGCTATTTCCCAGGGGTCCGTAGGATTTGAAACGCTGAATTAGAGGCTAAAAATATTCCTGATAGCTTACAGCTTACAGGCAAAATTCATGCTGAAAATCCTGAAACGAAGAACGCAAAGCAAAAATAGCAAAAGCTTGAAAACGGCTGGCGCTGTAGTCTGCGCTTTGACGCTGCGTAACTTACATCCGAACGAACGTCTGACGCATCAACGGCACGATTTAATCAAGGTGGCATGGATGTTTAAAGGGAACTAGAAGCGCTAGAATCGACGGTCAGAACTAGGTGTCGACAAGCACGAAAACATTTTTGGAGCGACCGTTAATAATTATTAAACGATTAGTAAAGAAATTCTGACGCTTTCCAGTCTATGATTTGAGGTGAAAGCGTAGACGCATCGGTCAAGCCCAGAAAATGAACACTTAGAAACTAGATAACCCAATTTCGGAACACTATTGTGTTGGTGATGAGGCACGGAAGAGAAGAATATATTGTGCGAATGGAAAGAGAGGTCCCCGTTCGTTGCCATGGACTGGTTGTGGCAGTGTGTATATCTCTCTGCCTGAACACCACAAAATCCGATGCTTGGGATCCGAGAAAGACCCTCCCCAACGCTGTTTTTTGCTTACATATTTCTTGTTCTCTTCCTCTTCCATTCTATTCTAAACCACACACACACCCAAATACTCCCCTCTATTGTCCATTTTTAATGGGGGAACCGACCCGGAAAATGTGGGGGGGGGGGGGAAGTGGAGGAGGGTTTTTAGGGCAGCAAAGGGTAGTAAGGAAGTGCTGGTTTCTTAGCTATCTGCAACAAAATGTTTTTAATGAGATACTCTGTTTCTGGGCAACGGTATTTATTTTCTACTTTTCCTAATTAAAAAAATTTGCTTTTTAAAAAAATGGGATTTTGAGCCATTATTTTGCATTAAGTTTTTCTGGCGATTTTTTTTAAGTGAAGCAAGCTGAAATTTAAATTAGAGTAGTTCAAGGCGTTGGAAAAAAAATTGGTGAACTCTGTTTCGACAAAACGGGAAGCAGAGCTCAAACCAAAACGAACGGCTTCTCAAAACTGCTGACAACTGCGAGAAAATGAGCTATTCCCACGGCTAAAACTTCCTGACAGGAGTACTTTTGGGCCCCAAAAAACATATAGGTGAAAATGGGGCAAAGCTAACGTCATTCTAAGCCATTTTTTTGATAGAATATGGGAGACCCAGCTTTGAAAATGAGATGAGTCTGATGAGATAAGAAATGAGACAAAAAGTAATGCCTTTACGGACTTTAAATTTGAAAACACTTCAGGAATGGACTATTTTAGCCTTAAGGGGTTTTTAACGGGGCTGGAAAGTGCGAAGTACCACCTCTCCCATCGACTAGGTATCGACAATTATGGTACGCAACAAATGACGCGCTCTAGTGGCTTTTGTAGCTTGACAACTACGAAATACACTAAACGACGCCGTAAGCCTGATTTTAATAGTCCTAGAAAAATCGAGCTGCCGCAAAAATACAGCTTTATGTGTGTATTTGCAGTATTACGTAGCTGTGGAGACCTAGGCCAGTAAAGGGTTAGATTTTCAACTTCTAGGTGCCTTTAGGCTTTTCATCACCAACTTCCATTAGAAACAAGAAAAAAAAAATCGAAATTTTCAAACCAAAACCAAAGGAAGAATTGAAGCCCCGCTGGCCGATTTGAAGCCCCCCAGAAATTGAACGGCTTTTGATTCTAGTGGCGGCCAGTAGGAAGAGGGGAGAACGAAGGAATTCAAGGACAATGATGACGAAGGGCTTACAAGGAAAAGCAAGAATAGGGGAAAGGGTCAGCTGTTGGTCTCTCTTTGTGCCACTGGTTGTTCCGATCCCTCTTTCGGGGTCAATGGGGACCCAGATTGGGATGAGAGGTCTGGAAGTCGGCGCGTGGCCCATTTGGGTGTCAGACGCCCGAGTTTTTGGCATGAACCAGAGCTGTAGTCACGCTTTCAGACTCTGCCACGCCCGCGACACGCGATGCGCGACGTAAAACCGCGAAGCGACGCGCAACGCCCGACATGGATGCGCATTCAAAGCGCTATGGATTATGGTGTCCTTCAGTGTGGCGAAACGGCACGTGTGTTGCGTTGCGTGCGCATCGCGCATGCGCTGGGCGCGTATCCTGGAGTAAGCGAGAGCGAGAGAGAAAGTGAAATAGGGAGAGGGATCCAGAAGACAGAAAAAACCTAGTCAACCCCGCGAAAACCAGGAACGAATTGCAAAAGTGATTCCAAAAACCATTAGAGATGCTGGCCTCTTGTTTTGTGTTTTGCTTGTAGAACACAACATAAAGTCGTAAGGGGATTCCACTAAAAGTTCGAACTCGTCGCCCGCCGGGGCCCTAGATGCACCCCCGAATGGCCGTTCCCTGGATGCAAAAGATGCATAGAAGGGGGGGAGAGAGAGAGAGAGAGAGAGAGAGAGAGAGAGAGAGAGAGAGAGGGAGAGAGACCGAGTGGTGTTGGCAATGGCTGGTAGGGTGGATTGTGAACGCTAGAAAATGCATGTGTCGGGGTGGGCTGAAAAACCGAGGACCACCGCCGCCCTCCACCCACAAAATATGGGAATTTTGGTGGTGTCTACAGGGGTGTCTGGAGGTTTTGGCCAATAGAATATGCAGAAAAACAGGTATTAAAGGGACTGGAAAAAGGAAAATTTACCCTTTTACCGACTAGGTCTAGACGGCTGCGTGACACATCAAAATACGTTTGCGGCTTCCTTTCTTTTTGCCAACTGTCACGTAGGATACCTAAAAACCCTTTGGAAGCTTCATTTGGCGCTTCGCGTAGCTGTCGAGACCTAGTGGATCCAAGCATCGGATCTCGGGTTTTTTAAAGCCTTTTATGGATATTGCTATTTAGTAACCTTTTATTGGATTTTGCCTTTCCTGGTTTTATGCCTGAAACTCCGGAAAAAGGCTACTACTCGAAGCTGGAATCTGGGCTGTCGAGATATAGCTTCTGCCAGGGGTTCCTTTCTTCGCCTTCTCAGCCCCTTTAAAATTCTCAATTTTCACCCAAAAAGCTAAATTAAATCAGTCGAAAATACATCTAGCATGGATAAACTGGTTTAATCCAAAAAACGTGGCAAAAAAATCTGTCTAAATTCTGAATTCTACGGCTTCCCAATGCGGCCCGAATAGGTCCCATTGAGACATGACGGCAGCAACCCCTGAATAAAGGTTCAAATTTTTTTGATCTCATCCTAAAAATAGCCAGGCCTTTGGAGATCCGCGGAAAAGGCGTGAGATTGCATATATGTGTATGGGCTATTTGCTAGACCTCATAAGGTGCTTCCGATGCTCCCTTCCGCCCCCTCAACGTGTTGCCCTCACCCCCCCCCCCCTCCACCCCTAACCCCGTCGATGGCATTCCATTAAGTCTGGCCGAGCCCTAAGGTGGTGCTCTATTTGGCAATCTCTATCGCTCTCTCTCCATCTCTCTCTCCCTTTCTAGCTCTCTCCCTCCTTCTCTCGCGTTAGAATTTGCCAGACAAATCCCTTAACACATCGAAACGAACGGCTTGGCGAGGAATGAGAGCAAGAGAGAGAGAGCGGAGAGAGAGAGAGAAAGAGAGACGGAAACATAGACGTGCCAAACGCATTCAACGACGCCGTCTGGTAATGTTGTTTCGGAAATTGGAAAAATCAGGGCAGCAATTTAAGCTGTGGAACTTCCGGATTTGGGCCGCCAGTGCAGCTAATAGCCAGAAGTGGATTTTTTTGAAAACAAGAGGCTACGATAGGCTACTGACTACATTTCACGGTATTTCAAGGTGCGGTAGCTCGAGCTTTTCTAGGAACTATTCACTCTAAAATTAACGGTTTCTCGGTTTCTTTGGAGAGAATTTTTTTAATCCTCTAGAAATCGATTTTTGACTATCGAGATGCTGATTTCTTTGATGAAGTTGATAACAGGAGAATAAAAATGCATGAGAAAATTTAACTAAAATTATTCTTAAGGGATTAACAATTAAAGAACTATTTTCGCATAAAGCCAACCCAAAGCGGATCCAAATCCCAAGGCGGATCGAATCCCTGGCCCCCGGACCACGCGGATTTTACGCTGGGTTAGGCCACGAGCCGGCGGGGTGGAAGATGAATTGTGTGTGCTGTCACTTGCCCCCTGGGCCATTTGTCAAAATTTCGTAGAAGTCGACGGGAGTGCGGGATGGCGGAGTGGAGGGGGAGTGACACGTACAAATTGTGACAAATCGTGGATAGTTTTGGATGAAAATAAGAAAAACACATCTATAGATTAGAGACCCCACATTATTGGGGCAAAATTTGTTTTGCTAAAAAATTCAGCGAAAAGAGGCCAGCAGAGAAGAATTGAAAACTAGAATTAGGCAGACTAGCAGTGATGTTTTAGGAAACCAAAAGCGAATGAAATCATGGCTCAACTAGCAGGGGTTCTTTAAGAAAATAAGGTATTTTGAGCAGCAAATAACAATATAAAATTAAGGGTTATCTGGCGCTGATCTTTGGGAGAAGTTTTTGAGAAAGAAGGAGAGAGTTGGAGAAAGTTGAAGAGAGAGAGAGAGACAGAGAGAGAGGGAGCGGGAGAAAGAGAGACAGCGTCAGGAAAAAGCGTGAAAAATAAAGAGATCGATAAAATAGACCTGGCAGACTAGCAGCGATTATTTTGGAATCCAAAATCCGATTTAAGAAATTTGAAAGCGTAATATCCGGCATTTCGAGAAGCACCCCCCCTTGAGGTCCAAGGAGGATAATGGTAAATGGGGTCCCATTTTGTGCAGTGATGGGCCGTCTGTCTCTGACTGTCTGTCTGTCTGTTTGTCTCTCTGTCTATCTCTTTTCCTGCTCTTCTTCTCTTCATGGATGGCCCCGGGCAATAAATCTCTCGTGTGTTGATTGATTCACAGCTTTCCGCTCTGTCCCCCCTCCGGGCTAAACGGGATTCGCAAAAAATGGCCGCGCCGGGTGAATTTGGGATTCCACCCCCGCACAAAGGCACAAAATAATAGAATTTGGGCATAAATCGGCGCTGAAAAAAATTCGACGTCATTTATAGTTTTAATTGACTCTTGGTTCGACATTTTCGGCATTTCCAAAAGTTGGCCTTTGCTTAAATAATTTTTCTTGAAGAAAAACTTTGGCATTTCAAAGAACAAAGGTAAATTTGGGCGATTTTCAATAGATTTTTAACTAGAGCCCTTACTTAAAAGCTGATATTAATATTTAAGTATAACCTTTTAACAAAAGCCACCTTTTTTTTGCTTCAAGAAGCTGAAAAATTTATCATATTTTACAGAATTACAATACAAGATTCACAAAAAAAACCCCGCTTGTTTAACAAAATGGATAAAGCATATCTCTGATTCTCTCTATAATAAAACATCAATAATATCTCTGACCCAAAAATTAGCAAGTTTTGGAAGGTCGAACTTTTCAAGTGCCTAGGCAAAATAATTATAAATTACGTGGCTAAGGATTTAGCGCGCTGCGAGACGCAACGCAAATGCGGCAAGCGCGCGACGCAAACGCCAGAATCCAATATAGTAGGGTGGAAATCGATAGCCAACAAAATCCATAGTCTTGCCGATCCGCAAAATACGATGATCTATCAGCAAAAATCAAGGAAAACCCGGGTAAATACGGGTATGAACGACGTGAAATACCCCCTCAAAAGGGCAAGCCCCCCGGCGACCCGGTTCTATGTCACTTGGCGTGTAGCGGAATGTGTGGCTGGCTTTGATTTTCCGCGTTTTCCTCTTTTCTTTTTGCAATTTTGTGCCCCCCTCTTTTCCTGGTTGCAAGCAGACACTATCCGTCCACCACACCTTTCCTCCTCTCCGAGCCGCCGAAATCCGATGCCATCGGGAAATTTTCAAGAAGCAGAGTCTCACCACCGCCACACACACCGCCAGGTCAGTTTTTGCGAGAGGGTTCGCTCTCTCTCTAGCTCTCTCTCTCTCACTCTCACTATCTCTCTCTCTCGTCTGGATTTGCCGTGGCTTTTCGATGTTGGGGAATTTTTGGGGGTATCCGGATGACGAGGAGGTCAAATTGGAGGGTGGGGAAACAGGAAAATATAGAACAAGTCCAAAGTTGCCGTAGACCGCAGCAAAAACACCGACATATGCCGACAACCAAGTTTGGGATTGAAACCTATGTCGTGTCGGGGGGATGTCGTTATCATCGTCTGATGGGATTTTCTTGCAAAACTAGCTGATGGGATTCTCCTATTCGACGAATCCTGCTGTTTTTTGCCCAGCAGCTGTTGCTGTGTTGCAACTATCCCGACCGTTTGACCAATTTAAAGGGACCAACAGCGCCAGAATTGCCCCCTGCATGCCACTGGGTCTCCACAACTACGCACCGGTACAAACCACGCATTTAAACGTTTAAGTCATATTCATCGCTATGGCTTCAGTTGGGTCATACGCTATATTTTCAAAGCGTCATTTAACATCGAACGCAGATGTCGAGTTCTGGCCGACGGGTGGGGGTGAAATTTGGGACTTCCTAGCGCTTTTAAAGGGCTAGTATCATGAGGTTTTAGAAGTACAAATTAGAGGACAGACGATAAAGTCAAACGTCGGTATTTAACGTGTTGTATGGGACTGTGCGAGGTATTACAGGCTTAATATTACGCACGTATACTACGGGCGAGGCAACAAATGAGAGTCTCTGACTAACAGAATTTTGTAGCGCTAAAGCGAGAAAACAAATGAGATTGTCGGGCCAAAATCCACCTAGCGCTTTCGGCTTCCTATTTCCTTTAAAAAAACCAAGCATTAGCAAGTTAGAATAGAAAACCCCACTGAACACACAACCTCCCAAACCTCGAACCTCGTCGTCCACCCCCCGGGGGCTGTTTTCGGGGATTTCCGCCTCAATTTGGGTGCTAAATCCGAAATGGGCCCCCTAGGGCCGAACGGAGGGGGGCCATTCGCACCTGGTTCCCGAGTCTCGGCACTCTTTTTCATTCACCAGCTTTCTCTCCCGCTCTCTCTCTCTCACTCGCTCTCTCTCTTTCTCTCTCATTCTCTCTCTGCCTCTCTCGCTCTCTTTCTCTCTCATTCTCTCTCTCTCTCACTCTCTCTCTCTCTCTCTCTCTCTCTCTTTCTCTCTTCCTCCACCTCGTCGGCACCGATTCGAAAAACAAAATCGCCGCAAAACTGAGCCCGAGTGGGGTTGGGGAGGGGGCAAATTTGAGCATGGAGGAAGCGAGTGGGGGTGGCAGGGGTGATATTGCATGTCATTTGCATTACCCGGAATAACTGGAAGTGGATGGGCTGGACACTCCATTCAGGAAGTTTCCGGCGTCAGAAAAATATCTCAGAGATCCTATGTCTCTCCTATTCATTGGCATGGCGACCGTGTCTAGCGGCGTTGCGTGTCGCGGCGGTGTTCGGAGTCTTAAAGGGAAACCGCTAGCTATAAAAAATCCATAGCTCATGCCTTGCGTGTCCCTTTAGAGCCAGCGTGGCGAAAAAGGTAGAAATTGAGCCCAGATTTTCATAAATGGTATTTCCAATAAATGCGTTACAGTAAAGCTAGAAATTTGAACGTTAAAGGGAGCGTGACAGCAAGAAACCGTGTTCGTATTCGTTATTTTTGAGGTTTCACGCTTAAATCAGGGATGGTTTGAGTACGGCAGCCCGGATACGGGAGCTATAGTTTCAGTTCCAATTTGTTTAAATGGCTGAACAAGCAGCCCTATGCAAATCAAAGCGAGCTGGAGTACTGTAATCGATCACAATATGAGACTGTATATCTCAAAAACCCATACTTTACAAAAATCAACATCCAGATCCCCCGAAAAACAAGCAAATCGAAGCGCACCGACTACCCCTGGGCGGCATCGCGTAAAGGGTAGCGAAGCGTCTTCCATCCCGTCTTCTCCCACCACATCCAGAGTCGTTATTCTAATGAGGAGAGAGAGAGAGAGAGAGAGAGAGAGAGAGAGAGAGAGCGAGAGAGAGATAGGGCCCGCCCCAGCCGTGTTCCACCACAACCCCGTCCCTCGAGAACCAAAAGCTGGGGGCAAGGGGATTGAAAAGGGGAGGAAAGAGAAGAAGAAAAAGCAGAAGAGGTTCTTCCGGGTGTCTGGCAGTCAGTCAGAAACCCTGAGAACAGAGAAAGGAGGTGGTGGTAGGGGTGGCATAAAATATTCTCGTCGAGGGGTGGTAAGGGAGAGGGGTAGGATACGTGGGAAAATTGGGCCTTTGGAAGGGCTGTCTATCTGTCTAGTTGCATATCTGTTCTCTTCTGATTGTCTGTCTGTTTTCTAGTTGTCTGTCTGTCTGTTTGTCTGTTTCGGACTGTCGGTATGTATGTCTAAATGCTTATTTCTCCTACTGTCTGTCTGCCCGTATACTTGTCTGTCAGTCTTTCGGCGTATATGTATGTCTATTTCCCTATCTGTCTGTATATATCTGACTAGCGGACTATCCGTCTCTCTCTCTCTCTCTCTCTCCCTCTCTCTCTCCCTCTCTCTGTCTTTCTCTGTGCCTCCATTGGATCGTTTGTATGTCTTTCTATCAACAAAAGTGATTCTTACCCCATTTCAAGGGGCTGGCAAGGCATCAGAATCCTTATTATTTTTGTAGCGTTTTGTATCGTGGAACGGAAAGCTTGAAAAGCTCACGTTGCTAAACGGAATATACAAGGGATACCAAAAATTGAATCCAGCTAAACACCGACAGAGAACGTCAATTTCGCAAGATGCTGCTGCCAACTCAGAGTCCGAATTTATTAGCTTCTCGCTCAAATAAAAAAAGCTCAAAATTGAATCTCTCAACCAGCAAACTCCATCAAAACACCGACGGTCAAATTCCGCCCGCTATACTTCGCACGCCAAAAATCGAAGTTGACTTGAGAAGGAAGCGAGGCTAGCGATGAGATTGAAGACCCAGATTCTCACGGGGGCGGGTGGGTGGTTAGGGCCAAAAATTTGGATGGAGCCAAGTGATCTTTGAGCACGAGTTTTTTAGAGAATATTCGATTCCAGAATCTAGTGGGCTGAAAGGGCTGGGAACCTGCAAAATCAACCCTCTCCGTCGACTGGGTCTCGACAACTACGCGAGATGCCGAATGACGCGCCGCTGTTAGGTCCTTGTGCGAATTTAGCACCTGTGAGACCTCTTAATGCAAGACAGGATTCGGTGTCTGGAGTGAAACGTAGTTGTCGATACATAGCGAAGCGTAAGGTCGAAACTGGGGTATGGTAATGCATTTACGGCCCATTAAGACTGGCAAAAAATTAATTTCCAATGGAAATATTCGAGAATTAAGCCTTATAAAATAAATAATTTGCCCCCTTAAAATTATCCACGTACAGTAAGATTCAAAATCAAAAAAAACACGAAGAATTCGGTGAATTTTCTGGGTAAAAATTCAACTCTGACGTAGTTCCAAACGTGCGAAACAGGTGTTGATTCCATAGGACACCTCCGATGCGGGGGGTTCCGTCCATAACATTGAGGTGTAGCGGATGGGGCGGGGTGTTAGTGGATGGCAGGAGAAGGGAAAGAGGCAGGCAGAGAGAGACCCCTGGGGAATTCGGAAGACTCTTATGGACTTCGGTTTCGGAAAAAGAGGGGGAACACTCGCTCTGGAAGGCATTTTCAACTAGATCATCGACTAGGGGAAGGGGAGGAGAAGCCACTTTTGGATGGTTGTTGACCCTCAGTGGCCGGGGGAGGAAAATAACAACCATTTTGGGGGTTGGGTGAGGTGGAAATAAAAATTGTAAAAAATGAAAAATCGAGTGAAAAAGAGGAGAGATAGTGCGACAGAAAACGAGATAGCGGGAGATAGGAAGGGAGAGAGAAAGAGATAGAGAGAGCATGAGGTCATGGGAGAGACACTGAGCTATAGAGAGAGACAAATGGAAGGGAGAGAGAAAGAGAAACTGATAGAGCTAGAGCTAGCGAGAGAGAGCGGGAGAGAGCGAGTGAGAGAGCCCGGCAGACATGGAAATCCAGCCAGACAGACAAATATAGAAGCTCATCTACAGACGAGATTGGTATCGAAAGCCACTTGGAATCTTGGGGGCGGTTCGGAGAAGACGATTCCGGAGTTTGGGGTAACCGTCTGGGCACTCGATCTGAGGTCTCGCAGGTCGAGTGCGGCAGATCATCTCGATCCGCTTCTCACCCAATTGGCGTCAATATCAAAGGACTGGGTGGATCCCCAGAATTGCGGAGAATGGGAGACTCGGCTGGCTCAAGCTGGCGGCTGATATTTTTTGCAAAGTACAGTTCGAACTTGAAAAATTCAGCATTTTTCAAGTTTCCGCTGCTTGCATAGAGTCGGGGCGATGCAAGTGCATTTTTGACAGGTTCTTAGCTACAAGGACAGTATCTTAGGATCTTAGTAAGGAAGTATCTTAAAAGGGTTGGGAAGCAACAGCCGTTGGCCTAAATCGACTAGGTCTCGAGACCTGCGCGCCACACCAAGGCACGCCAAGCAGCGAATTTCGTGCGTTCATCTGCCAAGCAAAAATTATATTAGACACGACATTCAGTGCGACACGGATTTGTCGAGACCTAGTCGTGGGACGGGGTCGATTGATTTTCTGGGGCTTCCGAGCACCTTTAAGCGGAACGAAAACTTGGCGCAGAATTAGAAGAAGGTACTGCGGTTTTAGGTTGTTTCACATGGTGATTCCATTTTTCTTTCGCAAGCTTTCATCGGCCGTTCTGGATATCGAAATCATTTTTTCTAGCTCCACAAAATCCCGCGCCAACCTGACCCCTCTGTGCAAAAGTGTGAAGCGGGCACTCGATACTGAGGGGAGGGATCGGAGGATTGGGGCAGAGACTGTATGGAAAGTGTCAATAAGGATTGAGTGGAACCCAGTGGGAAAGAGGAAGAGAGAGAGAGCGAGAGAAAGAGAGAGAGAGAAAGAGAGAGAGAGAGAGAGAGAGAGAGAGAGAGAGAGAGACAATTACTTGGATCAGTTACAAAACGAGGACCCCAAGTCAGAAACTACGCTGGTATATTGACTTTAAACGATTATCCCCTAGCCAAGAGCTTTGGCCGGGCAGAGAGTACTCGAAAAATAGTGGGGGCACTCGGGATCAGTTACGCGATGTGTTAAGTACTCCTGTCTGGCCGGAAAGTGAGAAACTGCAAAAAAAAGAGGTTTTATTAAAATAACTTGAAGTTTTGGGGAACTGTGGTGGGAGTCTGGGGGTTCGGATCAACCAGCGTTTTACCGGAAATCAAAGGATTTGCATGCCATCGTCAAATAATCAATAGTTGGAAAAATCCATGTCCACGCATTGTCGGTCCCTTTAAAAAAGCTAAATCCAGAGCAGAACCAAGGTTAAAAGCTCTTTTCGATTCCGATCTTGTCGGTTCGGTTTTCGATCTGGTTCATACAAACCAAAGAATACAACGTTTGCCAGCGTCATTCTGAGCGTTTCGTAGCTGTTATAGCCGATATCTAGCTGATATTAAAAATTCTAAAAAAATGTAAGAAAGTGTATAAGTAAGTGCGATATGTGTGTGTTGCTGCGATCATCCACTACTTAGAGTCACTCTCTAGCAAAAAAGCGCCCTTCCGAGGCTAGCTAGGAAAGGAGTAGGCACGCGATCATGCCAACTCATCCGTGTCCATCAGATGGATGGAGCAAGACGATACAGAGCGAGAGAGAGAGAGAGGGAGAGTGAGAGAGAGAGAGAGGGGGAGGGAAGAGAGAAAGGGAAGAAGAAAATACTAGCAGCCTTCTTAAAAAGCTCTCGGAAAATCTGAATCTGAAAGGGGAAATTCCATGATTGCATGGCCTTGTGGTGAATGATCATTGGAAACAAATCTTGAAAAAACAGCTCGTATGACGGCGGCCAAAGAATGAGCTGAAATCAGATACTGGAGCGGTTTACTAGATTGGGAATTTTTGAATTTAAAATCCCTCGGATTTGACAGTTAAAGGGGCCAAGAAGCAGTCAAATGACCCCTTCCATGGGCTTCCGTCACTTCCGAAATAGAACAAATGACAAATTAAAGTGTGTTTTCTATACCCGTAAGGTTTCAAATTGCTGTAAAATTGCAACCAACGTATTGACTCATAGCCTTTAATCGAAATATTGATTTAAATTTGTATAGAAAGATGAAAATTTTTAAAGGCGCACTACAGCCGCGTCACGGTCCAACAAAAATGAATTAAATTGCCTGGGCGGTTTGACCTTCCGCGAAAAATAGTAACATTTATTGCAGGCAATTAAAATTAGGAAAAAATCTTTAAAATTGCCGGTCGGATGTGACTACGGTAGAAATAGGGACACTGACAGATGTAGCCAATAACCAACGCTTAAAAATCGGCGAACGCTGTTTTAAAAATGAACAAAATTCAGATTTTGGTTTTTTTTTAATAAAACCAAGACCAGCAGCAGCAAAATACATATAGGAGTCCATCGATCATTGAAAATTACGGTTCACAATGGAATTACGGTAGAATTTAAATTGCAGTTTGCTGTGGCTGACCTAGAAAATTTAGAAATCTACTCAATTCTATTAAAAAATCAAAAAAAAAATGGGATTCTCGGAGATCGGCCGGCTCTGCCGGGACTAGGGCAAATGCGTGTCTCGTCGACCCGTGTGTCTTTCTGGTGTTTCCCCGCGTTTTTCCGGCTTTTCCTCCTTCTTATTCTAAGCTGTCTCCCCCTGGCCCCTCTACTGCGAAATGCGATCCACGACCCCACTTCCGTCGAGCCGTCGACGGCTGCTGGGGCCAAACACAACGCAAATTTATCCCCTCCCGACCACCACCAGAAAGTCACACGATTCGAGGGGAGGCGGTGATTCTGAAGTTGAAGTTGCCCTTTTGAATTGGTGGGGGAAATTTCGGGAGAAACGGGGTGTATTTGGGAATCACGGAATTTACGTCAATTTACTTCGAACCAGGCTAAACGCACTAATGACACGTTAGCCGATGGACTTCGTTCCCTAGGCTTGCATTATATTTGCTTGGCTTGAATTAGCTTCGTTTCCCCTTGACCTTGTGCGCTTTGCTTTGCTTGACTTCGTTTTGCAAGATTGGCAAAGATTGGCGTGGCTTAACTTCGCGCTGTCTTGGCTTGTTTGGCTTCGCTTGGCTTTGCCTGGTTTCGCGTGAACTTGCCTGGCTTTGCTTGGCTGAGCTGGTTTTGTTTTGCTTGTTTGACTTGGCTTGTCATGGTTTCGCGCGAACTTGCTTGGTCCGGCTTGACTTAAGGCGTCACGGCTAGGCTTGGCTTGGGTTTAATTGACTTCACATGGCTTCGCTGGGCTTTAGAGAATTCTTTTTGGACAAAGTTCTGAGGCTCGTTCTAAAGGTACTAGCAAGCCCAAAAATCGACGATGTCATCGAGTAGGTCTAGACAGCTACGTGGCTTGTCAAATGACGATTTTAAGTTGGGTTAAAAGCGCTTTCGAACAATGCTGGAGCAGAAAACACAGCCGAAGCGAGTTAGAGGAAGAATACAATTTTTCCAAAGCCTTCTGCGTGACGCATAATTGTCTATAACCAACCAACGCCCGGAGGCGGATCCTCAGGCCTCCCAGTCCCTTTAAAAGGGCTTCAAAACCCCCCGAGAAATGAACGCTAGCCGTGGACCGTCCAAAAATAAGGCGACTAGCCTTGTTGCAGGAATGCCCACCACCCTCATATTGGGGCTCATCGGAGATGCATCCCGAAAAGCCATTTCGAATGGAGGAGGAGTCGATGCTGGGACCATGGTCCCGGGAGGAACACGTGGAATTACTGAACTGCGTGTAGTCTAGAATATGGAGTTCTAAGAAGCGTAGCAGACTAATTTGAGACACAGTTAAATACAAGCTAGGCCTAAGCGAAGTGTAAGCTAAGCTAAGCCTAAGCTAAGCCTAAACTAAGCCTAATATAAGCCTAAGCCAAGCCTCGCCAAGCCTAAGCTAAGCCTGAGCTAAGCGTCGGTAGCGCATAGGTCGAAGCCTAAGCGATGCCTGAAGTCAGAAGTCCAGTCATGAATTCGGCTTGGATCAATTTTTCAGAGTCTGACTCAGAGCGCAAAAATGCGCGCTGACACAATTTCCTTAATTCCATTCCTAAGACCGCAAAAATACCGAAAATGCTATCAAAATACCGACTGCTAGATGATCAGCCAAAGATAAATCTCCGATTGTTGGGTATCCACCCCCAACGGGGCTTGGCAATTTATTTACCCCTCTGCGTGCGCGAGAAATGTGGAAGAGTGGCGGTGGTTGGATGATGATTGTGGGTAGTGTCTATCCCCACACTAAAGGGGTGGATAACAAATCTTCAAGTGGGGCCAAGATAGGGCCAAGCCCGGGACAAAGAAGGGCCCAACTAAGGGCCAAGGGCCCCGAAAACTTATAGGTAAGCTGTGGGGGCCATTATGAGGGGCATCGAGGCGGAAGAGCGCATACTCCAAAACGGAACCTGTGGCTGTCTACACCCCCATTTCAATATTTTCCCGCAAGCTGGAGAGTGTGAATTCGGGAAATTGGGAAAGGGATTTGTTTAAAATATACTAAAAAATCCGCCAATTATTGTTGCTGTATTTTTGAGCTTTTCTGAATTCGTGATTGATTTTCGTATAATTTGTAGGTTTAGAAAGTGCCAAGTTAAAAGAGTTTATCGAGTTAAACAATTTTTAAAAGCGTTTATAGTCTCCTTAATTAGAAAATGCTTTTGACTCGCAATTTTTCAATTTATTAAATTTTCTTTGAATTCAAGTTTTGAATAAATTAGCCAATTGTGTAAATTTTATTTTAAAACGATTAAGATTTTATGCGCAAGTTTAACTGTACCGATATCTTATGATCACACTCAATAAATTTTTTATTTTTCTGAGTTTCATGTGTTTCAAAAGAAATTCTATCCTAAAAATTCGATTTTCCGAATTTCCGATCAATTCTCTTTGTTTTGGCTGCCGACGACGTGACCAATCGACTCCTTTTTCTCCCGTCTATAGCTACAAAAATCGCGGCAGCCATTTGAAACCCAAATATCGCGAAATTGGTTGCTTGGATGGGCCACTTGGACAAGGGGGAAGGGTCGATTTGCAATATGGCGAAGGAGGGTAGTTCCATTCAGGATTGGTGGCTGGATCTTGGTTTCTGGTAGAGGTAAAGGGTCTGACAGCGCTTCTTGGTCTTTAAAATTCAAAAATCAGGAAAATGAGTTAGATCGGGGAAAGAACGGTTTGAAGACTTTCAGATTTTCCCAAATTTTGCTCGAGAATGGCCATCACTGGCTGCAAAAACCGGAAAAAATTATTTTAACGTTTCCGTTATGTTTACGAGTATAGCTAGGACTTACAGGATAGGATTTATGTCGGGGCCTAAGTGCAAAATGACCCCCTCCGTTAATACACCCGCGAAACTAAGTAAATTTTCACACGGTAGCCCCTTTCCAGCAAAAATATTTTCGCTATTTCTTTTTCTGATATTTTATATAGTTTACGTTTCTTATATTTCGAGCGAAGCTTGTATCTTGAATTAAAAGCTTTCTTGAAGATGGTGACTGTCAACCACCAAATATGCGGAGAATGCAACAATCTAAATTAAGGCTGGCAGAGAGACCGTATCTACGCGCCTTTCCAAATGACGCGTGCAGGCGCGGGGTTCAAAGCCTAAAATCGTCACAAAAACGATCAGAGGGCCTCATCAAAAGTAGAGTGTGTGATTTCACCAAAAGAGGCGCTATTCCCTATCTTTTTTTCCTAGCGTGACCGGTTGGCTTTTTGCTAATTTGAAGTTAAGCTTTGACCGCTCTGGATCCTCCTAAGCCTTTCAAAACCACCAAAATAGTCGAAAACTACTGGGAAGGAGGGGTCGATTTGACACTTCATAGCCCTTGAAAACACTAGGTTCTGAGCCATAAAATAGAAAAGTAGAACTTTTTCGAAATTGAATAACTTTTAAAACCAACAAAGCCCCATGGAGCCAAAGAGCAGACTGTTGTGATGAGCGGCTGATGATCAAGGGTACTCGACCTCCCCCTTCTCCTCAAGCTTTCCAAAAGACGTGTGGTGTGCGAAGGTGTGAAAAGGAATTTCTTTCCCTGTTGCTGACGCTTCCTTTTTTCTGTTGTCTACCCACTCGAATCAACCGGGTGGCCACTTCTTAAACTCCGTTCACAACCTGTACACAAACAATGAATGTCCAGGCGGCCCCTCAACTCTAGCCTCAACAAGTCGAACGACACAAAAAGCTTCGAAGGCGACAGATTTTTAGGGGGTTTTTCCAGGAAGGTTCGAAGGTTCCCAGGGATTTCGAGATGGCCCTTGAGGTCACAAAACGGCAGGTGTCTGCCGGGTTTCGAAAATCTAGGAATTATACAGGGTGTCCAAAAAAAAACGAACCATCCGGCATTTCGCATTCCGGTTCTGGATCTTTGGCGGGGGTGGAACAATTAAGGAAAACATGATTACATACTTTGAAAATTTTTACTTTTTTTGGTCTACCGTGTAAGAAAATGGTTAAAAAGGAGCCAAAACCCTAAATTTTGTGACTTTAGGATAAAGGCTTTTATAATTTTTGGTTTCGGAAACTACCAAAAAAATTACTTAATTAAAATACAATTTAGCCATAGGCAGATATAGGCAAAACAAAGAAAAGTTTGCAACCGCCCCCCGTTAACTTGGAAGCACCTTAGTTTTGACCGTGAAAGATGCGAGATAATCTATAAATACGCCAATTTTTCAGTTGGAAACTGCATAATCATCCAAAAGCCGTAATCCATATATCCTTCAGTCAGGATAGCTCCCTAAAAAATCGTAAAATCCGTCCAAAAGTCGGGGTGAGATTTGCGAGGCCAGTAGGCGACTGCCACCCTGGCGCCCCAACTAGCGCCGGCAAATCCCAGCCCGACCAATTTGGGAATATTCCTTTACCTGTAAAAGACAAACAGCAAGAGGGATTTTAGGCGCGGGAAACGGTGCAGAGTACTGGTTCGTACTGTCCGCCGAGCGGGCCGACGATTTTTTTCGGGTGTGCGGGCGGGGGAGACGGCGCAGGCGTCGAGTCATCAGATGAATCAGGGCAACGAATCACTAATGAGAAGAATGCCTTCCCCACCAAGCCCCGCAAGGGAGACAACCATCCATACACAACCAACAGAAACACCCCAAAAAGGAGCCAGTGGGAATTGTATAGGACTGTACGGTTATAGACACATGGAAGGAAGGAAGGTTTTTCCCCCTGTAGGAATCTGTCGTGCGAATTCAATCATTCCATCGGATAGAGCGTCGAAAAATAAACGAAGAGAATTAATTTCGGCCCGAAGTAATTTAATTTAAATTCGTTATGAAAGCAACAAAGCTATGGGCCGTTTCATGAATGTCATCGAATAGAACATCAAAAAATCTACTAAATGATTTAATTTGAGCTCGAAATCATTTATTATACATCAGTTGTCACGACTGTGACAAGAATTTGCGCCTCGATAGCCTGGGAGAGCAAACGACTGGGACAGGGGATACACAGTTTATTCCAGACTCCCGGTGGGGTAGTCTGTTACAATAAACGACAAAACGGGGAAACGGAATAAGGCAAAGGCGATGGCGATGAAGGCGAGCACGAATAAGGCGTAGAAGAAGGCCGGGAATCAGACGTAGCTTCGCGGTGGCGAACAGCTAGCCGGAGCCCGGGAAGACGGAGATGGAGAAGTCGACTGGACACGACTCTCGACTTGAAGAGAGGCAGAAGACGGGCGTTTATATAGTCGGGAACGGAGGGAATACAGGGTCGCCTTCCGGATGCCGCGGAACCGCATGCAAAGTGGACATGCGAACGTCGGTGGACGAGGGCTTGTACTTGAACACGATGTTGTGGCCCTGGATCTCGGAGACGCCCATAGAGAAGGAGAAGGCGAACACGGTCCATCAGCACGGCTCTGCTGGCTTCTGAGGATGGCCGGCAAGAAGGAGAAGGCTGCTCGTAGCAGCGTATTGTATTGAGTTGTAGGTTTTTGGGGAATTTGTAAGGTTAGGTAACCGTGAACGTCACGGGGACGTGACACTCCCGGGGAACGAGAGTTTGTATTGGAATTTTGTAATTTGCATCTACGCCGCATTTGGGCGCGATGCCCTCCCGGGGAACGAGAGATTTGACCATTCGGTCTTAAAGTCACAACCGGCGAGGAACATCATAAATGCGTGTGATTTTGTCGAGGTGTGGTGCACTGATGTATTGCCCGGAAATAAGGCTTTATTTCCAGAATAGTGCTCGTATAAAAGGGGGTTCGGGAATGCTCCGTTACATCAAGTGGACATGGGCGGGCTATTGCGAGGTAGTTGCATTGTTGGGATCGTTCGCGTTGACGGGCTGGTTTCCGACGCGTGCCTCACGGAGTGGGCAGACTGCGGCGACGTGTATCTGAGATCCTGGGCACCGGTGGCAGTAGTTGGTCGGTAATTCACAAGCGTCGCGATGCAGTCGGAGGCAGTTCTGGCAGGCCTGGAAAAGTTTGGGATTTGGATTTGGGGATAGCTCTTTACATTGTATTCGATCAACAACATCAGCCGAGCTCGCATGTTGTCCATGGTGTAGATGTGGTTCTTGAAGCTGTGGGTTTGCGTACAGTCTTTGACCGGGCATTGGCGAATTGGTGGGTCTTGGGTGCGGCGATTCTGCAGAGAGTCGAAGAACTCGAGCAGTGAACGATTGGCGGCTGTTCGCTGATCTGCGACAGGTTGTTGCGGTTGCTGTCCCGAGATAGGTGGTTGTACCATTTCTGTAATTTGAGGTAATTTGGTTTTAGGTTAATGCTTTACCGATACGAGAACGCTTGTGGGACGGTTGGTCGGGCAGATTCTCGTGATTGGCTGGGTTGGATGTATTGGGCAGCGTACGGGTAGGGATGTTGTCGGCCTGCTCGGGGTTGCTGGTCTTGGTAGGTAGAAGGTTCTTGCAGGCGGCGGCCAGCCGCTGGCCCGCTTCAGTCCGCTGTTTGTTGTGGTGTGGGGGAGGCATTCAGTTGAATCGAAGTTGCGATTTCTTTTGTAGTTGATTTAGTAAGGTAATTACGGAGGCTTCCGGTGTGTTTGGTCTTCGTAGGCAAATGAGGATGTAGATTTCGTGTCACCAGGCTTCATCTGGATCGTTTTCCTTATAATTGCCAGTAAATTGGTTATTTCTTTTTGGTCGGTTTTCTTTAACAGTTTCTTTGGGTATATCGATTTGCGTAGCAATTTCCAGCGGAATAAGCTGTGAAATAGCGCGTTGGATAATTCTCGTTCTGGGCGTCCGTAGGAGTGCCGCTCTCACCTGGCCATCCGGACTTTTGATCAATTCGGTTATAATACCTTTGGGCCAAGACCCTCGGGGTGCTTTTATTCCTTTGTTGTTGGTATCGATGATTAGCACCATGTCTCCAACTTTCGGGATAATCGAAGTAGATTGACCATTTTGGGCATTTAGTTTCTTTTGATTATCGCGTAATTCTGCTAAATAGACGTCTTTCCAAATTTGCCACATTTTTTCAAGTTCTTTAGTGTGTACGTTGAAGGTTTTTACCAACTTTTGTACATTTTGATTAGTTTGGGGATCGAATTCTGGATCGTCCACATTGTGAGTTAAAGTGTTTGCTTCAATCAATTGTAACCCAGGAGTCACGAAATCGATTGGTCGAATAATATAGTTTTCAATTTCATTACCAGGGTAGGTTAATGGCCTGGAGTTCACGATTGCTTCCAATTCGTGGAGTACCGTAGGAAACTCATCCAGATGGAATTTTCGTGGATTTTGAAGTTTGTCGAGGGTTTTTTTGACACACCCAACCATTCTTTCGTAAAAGCCGCCTTTCCAGGGGGCTAATGGTGTGATGAATTTCCATCTTATGCCTTTTTCGGTGAGAAAGTCTTGGAATGTGTCCTCACGATGTTCTGTTGCCTTTAGGATCTTTTCGGCCAGAACAAAGTTGGTTCCATTGTCGGAGGTCATGGTTCTTGGTACTCCTCTACGAGCGCAAAAACGCTTTAGAGCGAGCAGGAATGTTCTTGCGCTTTGATCTTCGACCATTTCCAAATGGACGAGTCTGGTGGTCATGCAAGTGAATAACGCCACCCAACGTTTGATTTCGCTGGGATCATTTTGATGTTGCATTTTTAGCATGACTGGTCCGAAATAATCGACACCGCAATTTGCAAACGGTATTGCTCGATTTACTCTTTGGTGGGGTAGGTCGGACATTGGCGGATATCGGAAGGGTCTTCCTTGGAATCTTTTACAGTGAACGCATTTTGATATGTAGGCTTGTGTAGCGCTTCGAATTCTCGGGATCCAGAAGCACTTTCGTATTGCAGTCAGAGTCTGGTTGACGCCACTGTGTGCTGTTTTGATGTGAGAATGCCGTATTATTAGCATACTCAAATGTGATTTTGGCAGTACCAAAATTGGGGCTTTCTGATAGGTTGGTAGATCAGCTTGCCCGAGACGTCCCGGACATTTTAATAAGCATTTTTCATCTCGAACTGTCAGGTGGGCATAGGTATTGGTTGCAGGATCTCGTTGGTGTTCTAGAAGTAGTAGGTCTAGACCTGGTATTGTATCGTCGTTAGTAATAATTTGAGGATTTTCACTCAGATTTCGGCAGAGTGCTGGAAGTTTGATATTTTTATTTCGGTTCGCATTCGTTTTCGTAATCCACTTTTTCAAAATTTTCAGTGTTCTTGTCGTTATTCGTATAGCTTTGGAGAGCCTACTGTAGCGTTCAATTTTGATCAGATTTTCTGGTTCTTGCCTGTGTGCTCTTCCAAACAGGAATACCACATTGGGATCTTCTGGTATTTCCCAGTTGCGTTGACTTTTTTCAGGCCATGTGTCGATCGGGTGTTTGATGAATTCTGGGCCTGTAAGCCAAGTGGAGGTTTGGAATCTTTCGAGGTCCACTCCTTTAGTGCCAAGGTCCGCAGGATTCAGATCAGTGGGTACATAATGTATGCTGAATGGTACCGTAAGATTTTCTAGGGTGCTTCTGATTGTCTCAACACGTCGTTTTGTGAACACGTCGAGATTGATGGCTTTGGGGGTAACCAGCCATTTCAATGCGCATTCTGAATCGCTGAATATTTTCACAGATTTGAATTTCAGATCCGTTTCCTCAATGACGAACTTGGCCAAATTGGTAGCACAAAGCAGAGCCATAAGCTCGCCTCGAGGAATGGTCATGCGTAGCTTTAGGGGATTTAGACGATTTTTGCTGATGATAAGCTGTGTTGTAGTTTTGGTGGCTGTGCGACTGATGACGTACGCACACGCCGCGTACGCATGTTGCGACGCATCACCAAATACTACCAATTCATGAGTATCTGCGTCGGCCAGAGCACGACGTGGTAAGGTGACTTCGATGTTGTCATACTTTTCTGTAAGAATTTTCCATTTCTCCAGATCAGTTAAGGTAAGGGGTTGGTCCCATTGGTATTGTTGTCGGCATAAATCTTGTTTGAAGATTTTTGCATCAATCAATAGTGGGGCGCATAGCCCCAGTGGGTCGAAGTTTTGAGCGACTTCTTTGAACACTTTACGTTTGGTCGCTGTTTTGCTGTCAAAGTCCATTTTAATTTTAATTTTCAGTTGGTCGTTGATAGGATCCCAATGATAACCGAGTAATTTTTGGGCAATGGTATTTGACCGATCGGAATCGGGTATTTTGATGTTCACCGAATCGGAATTGGAAATATATTCTCGTAAATTCATTGACATTTGATTAAATAGTTGCTTGGTTTTTTGATACTTCTCGAAGGCTTCGCCTTCGTCAGCTGCGCCAAGCATCAAATTATCGACATATATATTCCGTAATATTTCTTTGGACATTTCGGGTTTGTAATGATCGAGAAGATAATTTATTGAAATATTAAGGAGGAATGGTGAGGAGCTGATTCCAAACGGAACGCGGTTGAACCGTAAGAAGATTATATTTTCTGGGCTGGGGGGCTTCTCGGGATCCTTCAGCCACAGAAAACGCGTATAATCTTTTTCAGACTCTTGTAGATGAATTTGATGAAAGGCTTTTTCTATATCGGAAATTAATAGAATTTTTGGATTTCTTGCACGTAGTAGCATCCCTACGATATTTGGGATCATTGATGGTCCTGGGTACGTACAGTCATTAAGGGAGGGTCTCCCTTTCAAGTGAGCGCTTGCGTCATAGACAACTCGAAGTTTGGTTGTGTTTGATGTTTCTTTAATCACGCAAGCGTGTGGGATGTAATAGCATGGGCCGTAGCTCGCTGGTGCAATTTCAATAATTCCTTTTTCAATTTGTTCTTGAATTTGTTTGTGGTAGGTTTGCCTAATTGTTGCATTTTCCGGTTTCTGTAATTTTTGGCATAATGAATAAAGGCGCCGTTGCGCGATAGGTAGATTATTATGTAGTTCGGTTTTCTTTTCGTTCCATGGGAACTGTACAAAGATTTTCCCATCATCAATTTTAGCGTTTTTATAAAATTCTTCGACGATTTTTTTATTCAGTTCGGCTTGAGCGTCTTTTCCGGGGTTTTCTAGTATACCAATGGCATCTAGTTCCCAGATTTTTTCTTGTTCTTGAATTCTTGAAATCATATTTTTAGAGAGTTGTTCTTTTTTATCAGACACATAGATACCCGATATGATTTCTCCGAAAATTGTTTGTATCTTTTTCATTCCACTTGGAAGTGTGACTGCTTCATGACTTGTAAAGATGTTCCAGAATTGATCCATCCCAAGGATGATATCACATGGTGCAAATACCGATCCAGTGATGGTCTCTGGAATCGACAATTTCAATGGATCAATGTGCGGAATATCATCTGGTTCTATTTGTGCAATTTTATCTCCGTCAATATCTTCCATAACGCGAAGACGAATTTTGACTTCGTGTACGGTAGTTTGTAACGTAGCTTCGACAACTTCGGTTTCGATGTAACTTGTTCCTCCAAATCGGGTGATGCGCAATTTTTCTTTGTCAATAACTGGCAGTTTTAATTTATTTTGAAGACTTTGTGAGATGTATGACAGGGTAGAGCCAGTGTCAATAATGATGAATGTCGCTGTCATTGTGGGTAGCAGTTTGCTTTTTGCGTGAATTAATTGAGATCTTGCTTCTGTGTTTTTAACATGCAAGATCTTCGAAATCACGAAAAAACTGCTGGGTCTCGTTTTCTGCATTTTGAAAGCATTCATCATCGTGTTCGGAAAACACATATTCTTGAATTTCATCTTCCTGAAGAGCCGGATTGTTCTCTGGCGAGGTGTTTTGATCGGTGTCGATGATTGGGTCATTATCTGTTGAAGCATTGTTACATTCCGCGTTTGCCAGATTCATACGCCCATTGTTGGGACGATATGGCTGACGATTTTGAACGTAGTTGTTTTGTTGATAGGTTTGATTATTTCGCGGCTGGAATTTTTGGTAATTATTTTGGGGCACATAGGGCCCGTTGAACGTGTTCATTCGATTTTGGAAGTTTTGACCGTACTGGTTATTGAAACGATTATTGTTGAATGGGCGTTGCATAGCACCGTTCTGGAAATTAATATTTCCTTGGGTATTTTGAGGGGGGTTAACCTGAGCTGGTTTTTGGGTACCCGGCACTGGGTTCTGGGGTGATGGTGTCGTAGGTGCCTGGGTCGTGGTATTCTGTGTGGGATCTGGAAACTGTTTGTAACCCAATTTTCCACACAACTGCGGGTGGTGTGCATTTCCGCATTTATAGCATTTTTCGGTGCATTCGTGGCTGCGATGGTCATCTTCGAAGCAGACCAAGCACGCTTTTTGGCTGATGAGAATGCGTTTCACCTCTCCGATGGAGAGTTTGGAGAGCATGTGACAGGTTTTTGGTCGGTGACCGACACGGTGGCAGAATAGACAGGTTCTATTGGCTGCCATTGCTTGGTAGCGCTCGGTGGTCTGATTGCTGATTTCTTGCAGACAGGTGATGCGGTTCTGCAATTCATGGATCAACCTTTCAGTACTCCATTCAATGCCTTCCTTGTATTCATCCGAAATCACTTCCGTGATTAGTTTGATGGGAAATTTGTTTTTTATCATTGTACGGAAGTGGCAAGTCTCGATGTTTTCGACTGCTCTGATCCGAGTCGTGAATGCCCTGATTTTTAGGATCGTCGTTTTCATGCTTTTCGGATCAGTTGTGGCAGCTGGTAGAGAGTTGAGCTCCGAGTTGAGTGCTTGCTTTTTGCGGAGTGGATTGTTGTACGTATCGTGCAATAGCTGGAGGGCTAAAGTGTAGTTCTGACCGGTGGTAGGGAATGAATCCACTACCAAATGCGCTTCCTTAGATGTGAATTTTTTCAGAATGGCAAACTTGTGAACATCATCATATGGTTGACTGTGAATCAACTCGTTGAATAGTTGCCAGAATTCGTCGTACTTGGCCAGATTTCCATCGAATGTGGGGAGATTCACTTCCAGAGTTTGTTTTGGGAGATGAATTCCTTTTGGCGAATAAAATGATGGCCTGTTGTGCATCGGCGTATTTGGTGATTTGTACATCTGGGACATGGGTGTTTCCACCACAGGCATAGGCACGTTCCTTTGGGTGAATTTGGTTGAGGTAAAATTCGAATTTTGTGTTTGCATATTTGGAATTTGGAATTTTTGGTGGGTATTGTCGAATTTCGGGATCGCATTATTGGTCCTGTCCTCGCGAACGACGGACAGCGTGGACTGACTATTTTGTCTGATAATGGCCAGTTGTTGTTGCATTGCACGTTCAGCGTGATTGGTTCCAGTGACTTGGTCGATTTTTGCACGACAAAGGTCATGGAGTTCTTGCATTTTAGTAACGACCGGAATGATCGTATCGAAAATGTACTCTTCGAAATTTTGCTGATAATGCTTCATGACCTCCGTATACTCTTCAGAAATTTTGTTGAATTCGACATCTTGGGTCTTGATTTTGCCGATGGTTGATTCGAGAAGTTGAGTATATTCGTCTGGGCTAACGTTTAGCTGTTCAAATTCCGTATTGAGGATCCATTCGGTGTTGGGAATGAATTCCTTGTTCAGATTGTTGATGAACATCGTTAAACGTCTTTTGACGAGTTGGATGCCGGTGGGAATTTTGTACTGATTTTTGGTCAATTCAATTTTCTCTCGGTCCTCAGCCGTGGGTTGGTCCTCAGCCATATTTTGGTTTTCGCACAGCAAATCGTAACGATTGCCGAAACGGAAAGGTGTGGTCGAGCACGTGGGCTCTTGTGGGCGATTTCCGGGATTCCCCATAGGGTTCACCCATCCATCTTGTGGGCGATATCCGGAGCTACCCGAAAGAGTAGTCCTTCCATCTTTTGGGCGGTACAGGCCAACTCCTTACGGAGAGGCACGGCCGGGGCGGTACTGGCCACTCCCCAAAGGGAGGGCACTGCCGGGTCGGTACTGGCCACTTCCCGAAGGAAGGGCACTGCCGGGGCGGTTCTGACCAACTCCTTGCGGAGAGGTACTGCCGAGAAAGTCGGAGAGAAGGTCGGGGACGGGGACGGATTGGGACATTAAGGGAACGCTATGGACGGGCAGATCACGACTCTGGTGTTGCATCACGTCACAAACACGGATCGAACCGTTTAGGGACTAAAACTGGGGACAGTAGCGAAAAGAAGGCGGGCACACTGACTCTGGTGTTGCTCAACGCCAAAATGAACTGGGGGAAAAGGGCCAGTGATCCGCTCGGGGCACCACTTTGTCACGACTGTGACAAGAATTTGCGCCTCGATAGCCTGGGAGAGCAAACGACTGGGACAGGGGATACACAGTTTATTCCAGACTCCCGGTGGGGTAGTCTGTTACAATAAACGACAAAACGGGGAAACGGAATAAGGCAAAGGCGATGGCGATGAAGGCGAGCACGAATAAGGCGTAGAAGAAGGCCGGGAATCAGACGTAGCTTCGCGGTGGCGAACAGCTAGCCGGAGCCCGGGAAGACGGAGATGGAGAAGTCGACTGGACACGACTCTCGACTTGAAGAGAGGCAGAAGACGGGCGTTTATATAGTCGGGAACGGAGGGAATACAGGGTCGCCTTCCGGATGCCGCGGAACCGCATGCAAAGTGGACATGCGAACGTCGGTGGACGAGGGCTTGTACTTGAACACGATGTTGTGGCCCTGGATCTCGGAGACGCCCATAGAGAAGGAGAAGGCGAACACGGTCCATCAGCACGGCTCTGCTGGCTTCTGAGGATGGCCGGCAAGAAGGAGAAGGCTGCTCGTAGCAGCGTATTGTATTGAGTTGTAGGTTTTTGGGGAATTTGTAAGGTTAGGTAACCGTGAACGTCACGGGGACGTGACATCAGTCGTTAAAAAACAAAACCATCGGCTGGTCATCTTGTATAACCATAAAGTGATCATCATTTTCGGCGCTTTCACCTTTTTTGGTCGGAATTTCATCAGTGCCATCGGATAGAGCGTCGGAAATTATACTAAGGGATTCAATTTCAATCGGAAATTCCACAATTTAAAATTATTACTTTATTAGGCTAAAAAGTTTAAGCAACTAAAAATCTGTATCCATCCGATGGGATTTTCAAAATAGCAGGATATTCTTCATAAATACAAAAATTGTTTCCACCCCCCGTTAATTGTTCCCTACCCGTTAAGCTACCTTTAGCCGGTTTTGCCAACTACGCCTGTGGCGGCAAATTTACCAAATCGTGACCCATAAACAATTTATTTAATTTTTTCCAGAATTTCCGTCGTTTTCCAGGTTGGTTTGGTGTTGCTTGCAGAGTTGGGGGGCCCAGCACGCCACTGCCGACCCCTTATCTGCCGTGCGTTGCGGTTCCGTATTTTCTTCTGCAAGAGAATGTCAGCTTGGGTCACCCCTGGCCCCGCCACACGCATCGCCCACCATTGTTTTGTTTCATACATTCCCTTTGCAATTATTCTTGAAAATTACAGGTGCGTGCTTTTCAGCGCAGCTCTCCCGTCTCCATTACCCCGAATGGGCGCATCGGAAAGCAAAGTGTCCGTTCTTAACGGGACCGGACAGACGATTCGTGTTCGTGTCGATTGCTCGCGAAGCTTCACAAAATGCCTCGCCATTGAGACGAGCGCCAAGCTGAAAAGTGCGCAAGGTAGCTTTGCATTATATTCCACAAAAAAATCGCTTACTCCACTGTCTTTCTGGCTGTCTTATTTTTTGACTGGGGGAGGTACAAAAACCCAGCAAATGGCTTACTGTAACCCTCTTATGTTGACCGTGGGATTTCGTTATGGGAGATAGCACATCTTGTGCAAAATTGTTCGCTGATTCCGAATCCGTTTTCAAAAGTTGCGGAACCCCTCGGAAAACAGGTTAAAAATCGAATTTAAATTTGGGCGAATCTGGTCCATCGCGCCCCTGGGGGGTTCAAAGAGGCTCCCCACCGCCAGCCCCCCCGGCAACTCGACGGTACAATGGTTCGCGCTGGTTTCTTGTGCATGCTGTCACTGGTTCGACCCCTGCCGCGGTCACCTTTTTTGCTTTTGCATTTTTTTTATCGGAAACTAGTGTGACGCCATTCCGCAACACTGTGATTTTCCAATTTTTACATTATACAATTTTTTACATCGTTTTGTACAATTTCCTTTTCTAAATTGCTTTATGCGAACGAAGAACGAGCAGTTTATGCCATCGGGAACTACAAATTGGCTTGCGTTGGCGAGAATAACTTGCGCCGTGGTGTTGGTGTGAATCTTTATCTATTGTTATAAGAAAATAGCAAAAGAAATTGTAAAAACGATATGACAGTGTTGCGGAACAGCGTCACACTAGTTTCCGATAAAAAAAATGCAAAAGCAAAAAAAGCGACCGCGGCAGGGGTCGAACCAATGACAGCATGCTCAAGAAACCAGCGCCTAACCATTGTACCGTCGAGTTGCTGGGGGGTTGGCGGTAGGGAGCCTCTTTGAACCCCCCAAGGGGGCGATGGACCAGATTCGCCCGAATTTAAATTCGATTTTTAACCTGTTTTCCGAGGGGTTCCGCAACTTTTGAAAACGGATTCGGAATCAGCGAACAATTTTGCACAAGATGTGCTATCTCCCATAACGAAATCCCACGGTCAACATCCACGGTTACAGTTAGCACAACCATGGATATGGTAGAATCGGTTACGGGGGATTTCGATTTTCGAAAAATTTGCAAAAAATTCTGTCAATTTTGTCCAAAAACCAAAATTTCTGCATCACGGCATAGTCGAACCAGGGGCCACTGGCTCCCGAGACCAGTTTCTTGCCAGTTTGTTAGCCACCACACCACTCGACAGGCGGTACCTCTCCTTTGGAACAGGCGGATCGTAAGCTTATCGTTAGCGGGTAAGACTTGAGACGCTCATAAATTTATTAGCGTTTTGTAAATTCTATTGTTTCACTATACAATAGTGAGACGATTTTGCGTTGATGTCAGGAGTCATGAAATCATAACGGCCCTTCTTCATTGAACATTTTTGTGCCCAATTTGAAAGGCCAGGACGCCAAAACCTTTACAAATCCATTCATTCAGGCAAATTTTTAGGGAGTGTCAAATGTGAAGAGCAATACGACGTGTTTCACATCGTCGACACACATCCCTCATTCACCATTCTTGCTACAGGAGCTGAGACCGTTTTCGAACTTCCCGCTGACGATAATGATTTCGCCTTCCTGACAGTTTGGCGCGAGAATGCCGACGGTTCGTGGTCAGTCCAAGCCGAGAACCATCCCATCATGACCCTCGGCGCTGTGATGGTCTCCGACAATATTTTCGCCGAACAAGCCAGACATATGAAAGACGCTATTGCCAACATTGGTCCGATCAAGGAGGCGAAAGCCGGTCGGATTGTTGTGTTCAACAACTGCTCCAAGAAGATTTGGGTACGCGTTGATGCGGACGGGATCGAGAAAACGAAGACCACGTACGCCCAATCGGTTGGCGGCTGCGGCCGAGGTCGGTGCCAATCCATTCAAATTTTTTCCCTTCAAATCCAAATTTTCATAGTTTTTTATTGATGTCCCAGAGAAACGGGAGAAACCTTCAAAAATGCTATAAAAAATTCAAGGTTGGTTTCGTGCAGAAATTTTTGGGTGCGTGCGGATTTATAGAGGGAAAGACGGTTTTCTAGTCGTTGAAAAACCGTTCGGCATTTTTAGAGCATGCATTGAAGTACTCGACGGAGAGGAAGGTGTACTACCGAGCCGAGCAGGGAAAAGGCTACACCCTTGTATGCACGAATGGCGCGACTGTCTTCTATCTGGACTCGCGGGCGCAGAGGGTTTTCTACCTGTCGATCGACTTCGAGACACCTTGTGAGTCCGATGGATATGTTGCAATTTCGAAATGTTTTTTTTCGAATTCTGAAGCCAAAAGGCGGCGAATTTAGAATTTTTTGGAAAAGCTTGATTCATTGTATGGCTGTTATTCTTCAAATCAAATCCGAAATTGGGTAAAACTAACTCTAACTAACTAAAGCTCTATTTCGGTAATAAAATTATTTGTATTTAGCGGGTAAGTTGGCTACTCACTGCGTCAGCCACGCTCTCCGATCGTTCGACGCCAAGCAAGTGACGAGTCCCTGGAAAGGCGTGGGCAATATGTCACATCCGGTCAATGATTATCACACCCCTTACGTCTTTGTGAGCGACGAGAACAGCACCGGTGGAGTCAAGTTCGAGTGTCGACTCGAGCAGCCCTTAACGCAACAAGGTAATTTTTTTACTCTCTTTTTCGCAACATTCGTTTTTAGGTGGCCTTTGACCAAACTGACAATCCCGGATATGTATGCACTTTCTCGAGAAATAAATTTTGTGATGCTGGGAAAAAAGACGGCATCACGGAAAAAAAGCATGGTAGGGAGCACCGTATTGCTAAAAAACCTTGGACGGACCAGAAGTGAAATACCGCTTCTCGTCCTTTTGGCCCGTCTGACTCACTGACAGTCTGAAATTTGCCCATGTTCCTCTAAATGCCGACGGCGAGAAAAATATGAAAATCACGCGGATATCCCTCCAGAAAAAGTTTATTTTCATCATTTGATTGAAATCAAAATTTGAGCACTAAAATAAAATATTCCGCCAGTTTCGATGTTGTCATTGTGTTCCCCCTTAGTAGAATTGACCTAGACGCAGAATTTGATAAAGGAAATATGTTGTTCCAACACCGAACGATTTCCCGAGGAGAGATCTTCTCTGCCTCTATTGTACGTGTTATTTGATGTTGATGTAACCTCCAAAAATCTGCATATTTTATGGAATGGCAACGGCAATTATATGTACACAAATTCGAAGTGAATGTCGACTCGTAGCGAAGAAAATATTATGGCTAAGCAATGTAGAATTGAAATTAGGACATGGCTCTTCTGAGGATCGAGGCTGTCGCATCAGTTTGATGGCGCTTCGTTTGGTAGATGGTTTCGATGAGGTTGACGACCAGACGCTCGCTAAAAGGGACATACTAACCGTTTTAAGGAAAATTTTGCAGTAATTTTGAAGTTTCAATTAAATTATGACGCGCTTTAAAACATACCTAGTCTTGTGCTCATCATCAAACCGTGGGAGGAATTCAACAATTTCGGTGGCGACGAGCCCGCGGAGGTCTAGGGACAGGAGCGATTGGAGGAAGTCACCTGCTCGGATTCCGCCTGAAAAATTTCTTATTAGGGTTGCCTTAATGTTTTTGCATGCTTTCCATTAATAAAACCTTTAAAATACTATGTTACAGCAAATCTTGGTTTTATTAAATGAATATACCTTTTTCTGGGGTACCAACCGCCGGGGCGTCCACCACATCAAATCCGTCGATGTCGATCGACATCCCGAAGGCGGAGGTTTGTCTGAAAAGTGATGTAATGTATATTTCTACGCTTTACACAATTTTCTACTTAGTTCCACGTATTTGTCTATATTCCTGATTGTTCTTGTTCATCCTTCATTGTTCGGAAACTTTATATCTTTAAAAAACGCCCCCATCACCTCCTCCTAACCTACTCCTAATGATTGATGAGTCTATTTTTAAAGATCCCCGCTCCCTTGCAGTCCTATAGACGGGCAAAAAATCTTTCCCAGTTTTTGCGGGCCGGCTGGAATCCTTCTCATCATTTGGATATCCGCAAAATCCATAACATCACCCGATCGCAAAGCCACGCGCCCCCGCGATCAAATGGTGAAAAAATCAGAGATTTGGGTTGTTTGTTTCAGGATTTGAGGGTTGTACCCGGGCTTGGCAACGTATTGGGTCCAAAAATTGGTTTTATAGGCACTGTCATGCCCCGAAAATCGACCCCTACCGTTCACTAGCTGTCGACGGCTACGTCATGCATCAAATGACTTACTAGGGAGCTATCTGAACTCGGCATCGAACTTCGACAAGCCGGATACACGATTCGAATGGATTCCAAATATGTAATAAAGCAGCGGTAAACGACCGGGCGCCTAACGGTAAAAAGTTATGAGCATTTTAAGTTTTGCGCCGAACAACGCCGCTGCCATATGAGCCCCTCCCAGCAAAAGTCTGCGGCAAACTGGCCATACCCTACCCTTACACTGCATTCCAAAAATATTTTTTGTGGAAGTTTTTGTCAACCGTATGTAACTCACAGCTCACTTGAAAGAGCTTTCTTTGTTGAACAAGGAGCATTATTCAGTCTAGACATTCCATTCCGCGGGATAATACAGGGTCTCAAGATACTGCTTTTCACCATTTTGCCGATTTTGAATGCTCCTAACTTTTTACCGTTATGCGCTTTGGTTGATTTTATTACCGATTCGAAATCCCCTCGACAAGGTGCATCGAATGGTGTATCTGACTTCTCAAAGTTCGGTGCCGAGTTCAGATACCTCCCTAGTTAGTCAAACTTTTTTTTTAAACTTGAATTGATGGCTAACGTTGTCATCATTGGACCTGTATCATAGCATCACTGGTTCAAGCACAGTTTTTAAAGGTACGGAAAATCCCGAAATTCAACCCTACGATCGCTAGGTATCGGCAACTACGCGAAGCTCCAAATGACGGTATCAAGGTATCAAGGCTACGCTATTGTCTATATTACGGCATGCCATTTCTGATTTCTGCTCTCATCATAGGGATCCGACCCTTGATCCGACCGAAAAACAATTTGCCTTTATCCCGATTTTTCCATCTCGATCCCAGCATTGGGGATCTTTTTCTTGTATCCCCAGCCCCAGTAGAGATCCATCAAACGAAAAACGCCTTTATTCCCCTGACCGTATCACCAAAGGATGGGACGATCAAAAAGTGTCAGAGAGCGTGGCCCGGAATGGAACGGAAATCTCGTCATGATATTGTACATTTTTCTGACCGCTTGAAAATTGTCGGAATAATTATGAATTTGGAAGTCTTGAAAAAGCGAAACAGTCAGTCAGAAAAGACTAAATTCAAATAAAAAACTTTTCTCAGTAAAGGTGTGTTCGAGATTTTCCAAATTATCTGTCTCCTTCTCCTGGCAAAAACCTTATTAAGATTCTTGGTTAATTTATCTAAAGGGGATGTTTGAAAATTTACTTCTTTAGTTTTGCAACGTCTTTTAGTTTTAGTAAAGGCAGTTGTCGATGTTCCGTCATTCTCAACATTTTTTTGATCTGATGTCAACGAAATTCGCTCTCCTGGGTTCATCTCGCGGTCCCGCCACAATTTTCTTATCTCGATTCCGTTCCATTTTTTGTTCTACGATTTCCCTTGTGATAACATCCATCAACAAGATACCGAAATCGTCTCGGGGACCAAAAAGTCGCTGTGGGGATAGTGATTGGGGCGCAATTGGGAGGAAATCGAAAGATTTTGAGCCCGGAAATGGGATAGCTGGAAGGGATAGCGATCAAAAAGCTACTCGGGTGGAGAGATCTTTGGTGAAACGGCTTTAGCGTACTGTAGACAAAAAAGAATTCATTTTTCATCTTAAGTTGATTTTTCAGATTCGGAAGATTTTTGCGTTTTCCTTTAAAACTTCGGTAAAGCCAGGACGCTACGAAAAGCTCCTCAAAAAGTACCGAGTAACGTGGTGTAGCGCCTCCTGCATGACATCCTGGATTCCTCTCCTCTCCACTTCTTCCATGAAGAATACTCGGACGCCGAGACGATCGAGGAGCTCCTGCTCAGCCCGCTCGAAGCTTCGGATTCCGACGAGGCACAGATTTTCGGGTTTCAGCTTTGGAAGGTCGTCACCTGAAAAATTGAAGTTAACTTAGATTAAAAAATCATGCTTAAAAAGCTTTAAAACAGAAAAAGTAAGAAAAAAAGACAATTTTTCAATTTTTTTTCCGCATTTTGTAATTTTTTTTAATGCGTTTTAACTCACCAATAGTCGACAAATTCCGGTCGCCAAAGCCGAGCAGATGCGCGACGGGCATCCCGTGAATATTTCCTGTAGGGGAACTGTCTGGGGTATGCGCATCCATATGAGCATCAACCCAGATGAGGCCGACATCGCCGTGGTTACGCATGGCTGACGCCACGCCACTCCAAGTGCCGATAGCGGATGAGTGATCTCCAGCTACGACCAGAACTTCTCCCTCTCGCCGTAGAGCTGCGGCGGTTTCTTGGGCGAGGTCGCGCATCGTCTGAAAAGGGTTAAATTAAATAAAACAAATTTTGGAAATATGAAGCAAAAATAGTGTAAATTTTGGAAAATTGGCGATACTTTAAATTTGACGTTATAATGATTTTAAATGCTGACCTGCGCAACGCCAGGTAGTGCCTGTAGATGTCTTCCAGAATCGACCTCCTTCACCAGCGCCTGCCACCTCATCGGAATCCGGCACTGGTCCATGTGGACAGACTTCTTCAGGACAGCTGCGGCAGATTCGCATCCCAGTTGTCGGCCGGCCAGTCCGTTGGCACAGCCAACGACGCTGAGCTGTTGCATAAGACGTTTCGCGGTGACGCGCATTATTTAGGGTCTTCTGGAATTAGAATTTTTAATGGCTAAGCTTACGGTTTTACGTTTCCGAGTCCAGGAAACGATCTAGAGAGCGAAAGAGAGAGAGAGAGAGAGAGAGAGAGAGAGAGAGAAAGCAAGCGAAAGAGTGATAGAGCAAGCGAAAAAGTATTCCCTGCTGAATCAGAATTTTCGTTGCTCATAGACAGAAAATGATTCAGAATTCGAGTTAAACGCTCGAGGGCTAAAATGAAGAGGTAGCGAGGAGCCTGAAAAATTCCTGAAGTACACCCCGGGACCTTTAAAGACCACCCAGATGTTTTTTGGTCTGCGTTGGTCTTTGGTCTTTCCATGATGTGATCTTCAAAGATCCAGCCAGGTAGGGGATCCCCCAAATAGCCCCTGGGGTAACCATCGGGGTAGTGGATAGGGTGAGGTCACGTGGTCTCATTATCTGCTCGCTCACTAGATGGAAAGACCAGACTACATTTTAGCCAGAAATGGAGTTTTTGAAAAGCTACAGTAGCTAAATCTTCATAAATGCCTTAAGACTGTCAAGGAACCCGAAAAATCACAAATTTTCCAATAACAAACAATTCATCAGAATTAGCAAAAATAAAAGATTCGGTGCTATTTTATGCAATAATTATATTAGCTAACCTACTACAAAATTACAAACGAAAATCGGCTAAAAAAGCCATCTAAAATCGTGTATTTGACTTCATTAGAAAAATTTAATTTTAACTTTCAGTTCTGCTACTTATGTCTCACAAAATTTTGACCTTTTAAAGTATCTTTTATCAGCAGGTTCTAATATTACTGTAACAAGGACGATAACGCACCCGAAAAGTGAGGTCACGTGGCGGGGATTCCCCCCTTTATAGGGGGCGGTCCCTCCCTCTTCCCCCCGGCTACCGTATCTGTCAATGAAATGCACCACGACTCGGGCAAGATCAAACAATCATCTCTCTCTCTCTCTCTCTCATTCTCTCTCACTTGTCTCTCTCTCTCTCTATCACCCAGCTGCCCCATCTCCAGCAGTACCGCCCGCTATTTTGGGGCAGAAAGGTGTCATCCCATCGGTACGCAGGGATACTGGTTCCACGCTTCTTTGAAAATCAAAACAAATAACAAATGATCAGCGGATGTTTTTCAACTTTTAATTTTGGGGGCAATTAGAGAGAAATAGAGCGAGCGAGAAAGAGAGCGAGGGGGAGAGAGAGAGAGAGCGAGAGAGAGCCAGCAAAATACATGGAATAGTACAATAGAGGTCATCGAAATATCAGATTTCACAAAAATTGCAGGGCGCAAATTTCTAAATTCAGGCCTGTATTCGATTATTGATTTCGAAAACGTAGAAGCGTTTGTTCTTTTCTGGCGGAAACTGGTTCGAAAATTATCTCTGCTAGCAAGCGCTGCGTTTTGCTTGCCGCCCTGGTATATTCCGTAACGATCTCTGTAACGTAACGATTAGAGCTGTTGCGGTGATTCTTGGATTTTAGTGAAGCTAGACTACATTTTTATATATAAGATTTTGAACGATTACCTGTTTTTCACTTTTTCAAGAATTTCTGCTAGCTTGCCGTCTCCATTACTTGCGGATGCTGCTAATCGATCAATTTGTCTAAAGCTTGACGCTTTACTTGGCTCGTTTCAAGCTTTTTATAACTGTTTGAGTCGAAAATCTCCCTGTAACTATCCCTTTAAAACCGACAACAGCGTATTTTCGATGTTTTGCGCACGCTAATCTCAAATTCGTTGGTGTCACGAGGTGGGGGATACCCCCAGGCGAGTGACTCCCGCTCCCCCTTATGTGGAGAGGGACAGGTTCTAAACATTCGATGGCCAGGAGGTGGAGGGGAAATTGAGATGATTGATGGGCTACGGTAGACTGGGGTGACTTTTAGCATTTGATGCCCCGTGCAGCATGACGACATTCGTGCAGCTTTTGGTAAACAACAGGAGAATTTGGATTGCGTCAGGGTTGAAAGCCTAAACGTTAAATCCCAAAAAAAAGTCGTTGAATTAAAAACCAAAAATGGAATATTGCAGCTAAATTGAATGCTAAAAATTCATTAAGGGGCGGGCAAAGCACGAATATTCGGGTTTTTTAGCCATGGTAACTTTGCTGATTTTTCCAAGCCGCGACACGGAACGCGTTTCTTCATTTGCGTAGCGACGCGTCGCGGAGGGCAGAAAATCTTTAGATTGCGGTTCCAATCACCCATAAAAATGCATTGCATGTCCCTTTAATCACAAATTAAAATTTAAATTAGTTTTGAAGCATAGCGTCGCCGAGATCAGGGCAAGCTAGCATATATCTTTGCGGTAAAGTGAGACTTCCTAGAGAAAATTGGAGATTGTAACTTTGACCTCCCGGGTCACGGTGCTTTCTGCGACAATAATTTCTAGTAAGCACTTGAACAAGGGAGGATAACACTTTAAAGCGGCTAGGAAGCGCGATAATTCCCCATTCGACGACTAGGTGTCGACAGCTACGCGATGCTGCAAATGACGCAGGCAAATGGCTTTGATAATACCAAATGCTGGTGGAATGAGGCTGCCAAGCCAGCGTCAGCGTGTCATTTTGAATCTCGCGTAGCTGTCGAGACCTAGTCGACGGAGAAGGTCGAATATTAGTAATTGTTCTAAACCCTTTAGAAATCAGAAATGCTGAAAAATTCAAAGCAGCACAAATGAAGCGTGCCCCAGAAATTCCCGTATGTTTCTAACCATTTCATCACGATAATCCGTCCCGTTTTGGTCAGAACATCTTTTGATCTCCACTGCCCACCTCGCCATCTCTCGATCAAAACATCAGCCCTGACTTTCTGCGGGTATCCGAGACATTTTATGGATATCGGCTCACGTGGCGGTGCTGAAACAAAGACACTTTTCCCACCTAAAGGATGTCCCTGAAATCCACACCGGAAAGCTCGCAGATTGCAAAATATTTTGCACCATCAGCGCGTGGAGATTCGTAATCGCCGGAAATTTCATCATTGGCAGGGTTAGGAATTGGAAAAATGAAACCTTAAAAAATGGTGGTGCGGTTTCGATCTGTCGAGACCAGGCCCGTAAGAGGGGGGGGGGGGGGGCGAGGGGGGCGAGCCGCCCCCCCGAAATCGGCCGGAGGCCGAAAAGTTCATAAGGGGGGACCCTTATGATTTAATTTTTCCAAAAAATTTTTTGCCTGCGGCGCTGTTTTTGTCTATTTTTAACACTAGTTTTACTGTTATAAACCTTTTGTTTTCAAAAATTTTGCCTGCGGCGCTGTAGTTTTAGTCATATTAGTGAAAAATTTTTGGGGTCGCCCGCCCCCCCCGAAATTTGGGTTTGTTACGGCCCTGGTCGAGACCTAGTCAACGTGAAGGGACGATTTTGGCGTTTGCTAGTACTGCTTAAAGGAGCAGAGAAGTGTCAAAAATTGGGTTATGCCCCGAGAAGCGTAGTTCTGTAGCTGTAAGACCTCTGTTATTAAAAGAATAAACAGAAGAGAAAAAGTACATAGATTTCTGGCACTTTGCCGTAAAGTGTTTTTTACTCAACTTGGAGTTTCGTGTAGGGACGTGGCCCATCTTGTGCAAAATTTTTCGCTGATTCCGAATCCGTCTTTCCCAATTTGATTTTGGACTTTGATTTTAAAGGATATACGGCAATTTTGATAGGGCTTTTCACCAAAAATGATGGGAATGAGCCCAAAAATTCTGGATAAGCTAGGTTTGGTCCGATTTCGAAATCGCACCCTTCAGCTTGAATTCAGAATACCTGTTTGAACCGACTGAAACTAGCATTCACAATTGCAACAATTTGCATAAAGCGGAAGCCGAATGTTGAAGACAGCAAACTCGGCCACTTTGCAATCATTTCTACATGATGCCTGCCCGTTATTCGGTGCTTCTGATGGTGGCCCTGCTCGCCGTCCACCACCTCGGCTTCTCCGATGCCACCATCTGCCATCTCTGTTCTACTTCCGAACTGCCGGAAGGCGATCGGTTAGTCAAACTGCGCCAAAATCGCTGTCATGGACTGTTAGTGGCGGCGGGGGGAAGGCAAATTTTCCCTGTGATTTTCTACGGCCCTATATCAAAAGATAATCCAGCCTTATAGCTTTACACATAGTTTTTATATATAAAAAATAACAAAAATTTCGCACATTTTTTACCTTTTTGCTCAAAATAAAAAATAACCAAAGAAGGTCAACATTTTCGAATTTTCCAAATTTTTAAAAATATTTTTCATCACTTTCTAGCAAATAAAGTATTAGAAACACTGTAAAGATACATTATACAGGGTGTATAAAAAAAACCCTCGGCATCTGGACGTCTTCAATCGGATAAGGGCCCATAACAACTATGTGCAGCACAATTTTCTAACAAAAATATTGTAAAACAAAAAAGTTATCGCTAAAAAAACTGAGTTTCGGAACAGCTGGAACTCATTTTTGGCTATGTGTGTGCAATTAGCAGGCAGATTTTGAGTAATCTGCCAAAAATCGGTCATTTTCGGGTCGGTTTCAACCTGTTAACAAGTGCCCCCCCCCGCTAACAGTCCAGAACCAATATTGCTGCACGTTTCCATTGCAGCAACGATCTCAAACATCGTGGGGCCGCGGTGCCATCGCCCCACCCCGACTGCGGAAACCCCGGCAAGGTTCGCTAAATGTTTATAATTGAATATTTTAAATCACCGTATTTGCTCAAGAATCGCCTCAAAAATTGCGTGTAAGTTTCAAAGAAATACCCTGTTTGGGTTTTTTCGGTGATCCTAGGTGGTTTTAAGCAATTTGAACTACTCAAAATCGTTGTATTTGCTCCATTTTTGAACTTTTTCGTACCGGTCCAAAAAAAATCTAAAAAAATTAAAAAATCTAAGTCTAGAAATTTTTTGTATAAGTCTAGAAATTTTGAAATTTTGATAATAAACAACCTATCTTGGTAGAAAAATGAATACCCTTGATGTTTGATCATAAAAATTTGTAAAGTTTGCACGTTTAGGAATAGTAAAATTTAATTTAGAAACACCGCCACTAATTAGATTTGAAAAATGAGCGCCTAAAAAATCTCTTGCACTTCTCGTGGTATTTCGGCGAAACCTCCTTTCGTTATTGGCCTATGTTGCAAATGCAGCCCCTACTTTTTCAGGATGTGCCGACCTGTGAGGAGGCGGGCAAGCCGGGCAAATGCATGGCCATGATAGTCAATGAAAACGGCCAGACGATGCTGATGAGGCTGTGCCCCGGCGGTGGCAAGTTTAAGGCGGTCCACGAGGCTAAAAAAGGAGGTACGTGCTTTTGTTACGGTGGTTCTGGACTGTTAGCGGGGGGGACAAATTTTCCCTGTGATTCTCTACGGCCCTATAACAAATTATAGACCATTTTTATAGCATTTCACACAGTTTTTAGATATCAAAACACTATAAGCAAATAATGTATGAAGAATGACCAAAAAACGGGAAAATTTTCGGATTTCCGAAAACTAAAAAAATATTTTTTATAACTTTTTTAGCAATCAAAAACTACTGAAAAGAACTATAAGAATAAATGATATAACATCAACAGGTAGAAATGGTATAAGTGGAAAAACAGGAAGTGTTCCCCCCCCCCCGCCGGCTAACAGTCCAGAACGGTTGCAGATGCAAACAGTGTTTTTTTAGCGGAGCTGTGGGCTGCGGTATGCGACACGGATCTGTGCAACAACTGGGATGCGGCCGGGATCAAGGCGAAGGCGTCCACCTCGTCCATCTCGTACCTCATCGCCATCACCATCGTCGTCGCCAAGTTCATCGCCATGCACTAGAAACTTTTCCCTCGCATGTGATTTTCTATTTACAATTGAGAATAAAGGGTCGCCAAGTTGCTGGCTGACAGCCATCAGCACTTCGGTCGCTCGGCTTCAAACTCAGGACAACTTCTCTTTTGGGGTGACGGTGTCGATTTTTGAACGGCGTGAATTCGAGGAATCTCAATTGGGTTCTTTCGCATTATCGGGCGGGGGGGGGCTTTTGGAAACTCTAGAAATTTCTAGAAATCTAGTGAAGAGTATTTTCTTTGTGCTTTTAGTAGAAAATAACTATGTTTAAACTAGAAAAACGCCTTCAAAACCATTTTAAAACTCGGCCATCTTTGGCCGAAAAATTATATTTTTGTATTTTTTTTAATAAAAACGTATAAAGTTTTTAGGCTGAGGAATAAGAAAAAAGCGTTTAAGAACACCTCCGCTCGTTTTATTTGAAAAGCGGCTTCCTACAAGACAGCCCCTTCGCCCACCGATAATGCAAAAGAACCATTTTCGGCGCACCGTAATTTGCATAATGCTAGTCACGATTGCAGGGTTTGATTTGATTGTTTGATTACAAAATGTGGGTTATGCCTTTTCGTCATTTTTCCAAAATGTCAGCCCGGCATCCGGTGCTTCTGCTGATGGCCCTGCTCGTCGTCCACCACCTCGGCTTCTCCCGTGCCACCCTATGCCATATGTGTCTCACCCGGCCCAACACCGAGCACAGCTCTCCACAGCACCAGTAATAGTCTTCTCACCAGCACAAAATTACTTAATTTTAGAAACGGGATGTGGCTGAACGACTCGTTGTGGGTGAAGTACCATCCGAATTGCGCCCTCCCCGGACGGGTAGGTTTGAAAGATGGAGTTGGTTCTGGTGCGTTAACGGGGGGGGGGCTCACCCATCCGTTTCTCGGCTTTCATGTGTCCTAGAGAGCTTTAAAGTATACTAAAATGCTCGCCAGAGCAAGGCGGACATTTTGGTATACTGTACAGGTTCTTTTGGCATTATCGGGGGGATGATCGAGGAGGGATAACACTTTTTTCTAAGGTCCCAATTTTTCGAATATAAATCGAAGAATGTTCTTCGCAATTTTTTGCTATTCCTAAACTTAAAAACAGACAATATATTACTATTAAAAAACGCTTACTATAACGTTACTAGGCATTTCGGGAATTATTTTCGGGCCGCTATTGGAAGGCGTTTTTGCAGGGTGTACCAACCTGTACTCGGCCGGGCTACTGCGTGGCCTTCGTCATCACCCAAGACGGCCAGACGACGCTGGTGAGGTTGTGCAAGAACATGGATTGGGATGGAGGCTACGGAGAGTACGACACCAGTAAGCGCGTGAACTGTTTGCCTGGATCACGGTTACTCGGTTCTTTTGCATTATCGGGGGCAGGACTTTTTCAAAGGAATAGGAACGATTCTAAACCGTAAAAACCTTGCACTTTATAAAAAACACCAAAACTCTCGGTAATGCGATAACCCCCCCCGATAATGCAATGAAACCGGATATTTTAGCAAAGTACTGGGTGGCGAAATGCGAAGGCGACCTGTGCAACCACTGGAATGAAGAGGCCGTCAAGGCAAGGGCGTCCACTTCTTCGACTCCGTACCTCAGTGCCATCAAAATCGTCGGCCTCTTCTTGATCGCCCTTTATTAAGATAATATCGACTGGCCGTCGGTATTTTATTACATTTCCTTGCCTGTGATTTTCCTATTGACAATTGCGAATAAAGCTTCCAAGCAAAATGGTTCGAAATTTTTTTTTTAAACTACCAAGGGGGATCCTTAGGTCCCAGCTAACGTTTCAACATCGTTTCGCAGACGTTGACCACTAGCTTTTAAGCAGCGAAAAATTCTACCCAGGTAGGTGCGGTTCATTTCGAAACTCCGTTAACTCAGAAACGTGGGCTTGTTATTATTTTCAATAGCTTTAAAATGCGTAAATTCCTCTGCGATACTCTTTCCGAGTTCAAAGTCGAAAGCACCACCTGCGAATGCTGACGTAATGATCTCTGGCAACGTGGTAGGGTGCCGTTTTTCGTTGACAACCATCTGGGGGGATCTCCCCTCACAGGCCGAGGGATATCCCCCCAATAGATATGCCCCGAGGGCCTATCTTTCCCAATCCCACCACGTGGGCTGACCTCGATCGCATAGAGAGAAAGGAGGCATAATGGCGTCAACCAGGTGGTCGGGGCCGAAAGGGACCGAAAATTATTGCAAAATGGAATGCCGCGACGGTGTGTATGTATAAAAAATCCTATCTAAATGCGGTACGACACATCAATTCGTCGACGAAAGAAAAATTAAACCCGGTTTGTCAGAGTCGAAAGAGCCAAAAATCGATAAATTGTAAATTCCAGCATTAATATCGGATAAATCGATTTTCCGGACACAGTTATTTCATGGCGTAATTGGTTATCTGGCAGCTCTAAAAAACGATTACGCGCAAAAGTTTGTTAAAAGAAGCAAATTCAGGCCGTCAAAAATGAGCACATCCAAAAGTAGTTGTTTATTAAAACCTAACGCTTTTCTATGCATAATAAGGCAAAATTTTTCGTTCCTCTCAACCACCTTGGTGCTGGGAGCCAGTTGAGACATGTGCCATATGATATTGGTTGTTGTAAAACGTGAGTCGAGGGGGAACACCCCACTGGTTTCACTGACTCGCCACTAGTCCATTCGCCCCGAAAGAAATTCCCGAAAAATCTACACGACTTTATTCTGGACAACATGATGTGCTTATACCTTTGAACCATTTCTCGGAGAAAAAGTCGCTGGAATGAGCCGGATTCCCGTGCTTCACCAAGAAGATCATAGGTAAGCAAAAAAGGGTGTTTTGAAGGAGGAAAGAAAATGAAAGCAGGGCCAGGGAATCGCCCCTCATCAATCCTGGCAAGTGTTCATGCTACCTTCTGCCGCTTCTATAATTTTTCTAAAGGGCTGCTCGTCAAGACGGAGCCCGAAAATATCCCCGACGGCAAGTTGAAAGCCGTTCAATACACAGTCTGATTACCCAGTCGAAAATTAATCTTTTTTCAAGTTCACGAACGAACACTCCAGAGCCCAGACTACACCTCGATCCTCTAAACGCATATGAAATCCCCGAAAATTCCGATCCAGTCCCATTGACACCTGGTTGGGTGGGGGTGGCAGTGGGTGGGGGTGGCAGTGAGTGTGGGGGCACCAATTGGCAGTACAGGCCGCGAGAGTGGCGGCTCGAATTACAGGCTTCTCATCTTCGATATAGGCTTCTCTCTATCTCTCTCACGCTCTCTCTCTCTCTCCCGCTCTCTCTCCCTCTCTCTCTCTCTCGCTCGACCCAAATTTCTCTATTTGCAGAATGGTTGCCGAATAAACCGTCTTATTGGGGGCTCCAGTCGAGTAATCCCATCCGAATAAACGTTGTTACGACTTTTTGGCTGTAAATGACATTTTATGTTGTAGTTTCTTGGATACAGAACCCTTTAAGTTCACCCAAAAGCTATAACAAAATTTCAGGGTATCCCGAAAGAAAGCCAGATCAGCTGTCATTTCCAAGAAGTCCTTATTGATGTGTCCGGATCCGGAGAAAAGTAGGTAGTATTATTTCTTTCTCTCTCTTACTTTCTCTCTCTCGCTCTCACTATATCTCAAATCCAGCTAATTTTACAGAAATCCGCTGCTTTTCGGCACCCCCAGGCGACGATGACGCTTCGGAAGTAACAGGGAGCTCGGTAAGTACTTTAAAAATGGAAAATCTAATGAAAAAGATACCAAATTTATTAAAAAATACAGTATACATTATTTTTAGTTGGAAGGTCCGTCGACACCGAAAATTCACACTGAACCGGGTACAAAGGTAAGGCTACAACGCTTATTTTCCTAACAATTTCAATTTCTGCGATTTTTTTACTGTATTCTGTCTTTCTTTGCTATTAATTAATACAAATAGCCTGCATACAAACTAATAATTTAGACAAATTTGCGCCACGATTTTTTGCACGATTTAATTTCCATAAATCCCGCATTCGATCATCCCCTTGCTTACCCCAAATCCCATAAGTCCCCTCCGCTCTAGCGGAGCGACGGCTATCGTCATTTGCATCTTGAATGAGGGCCTGTTTTCTATAAGCGATCGACGGGGCAGATCGACAGATTCATCTAGCTGAAGGCTTTTTGGCTTGCAGGATCAGATGCTTACTGTCGTATTGGGTCACGGATTGTAAGGGTAGTTTTGGTCGTTCTTTCTCTCTCTCTCTCTCTCTCTCTCTCTCTCTCTCTCTCTCTCTCTCTCTCTCTCTCGCTCTTTGTCTAGCTAGCTGTCAGAATGACCGGTTGGCGCGGTGGGATTCCATCGGAAAAAACCCCATTCTGTAGCCATTCCAACATACCAGTGGATGGGGAAGGTTTCATACGTACTCGTTTCGCTGGGAATCGTGCGCTGGCGTAGATTTTTTTGTTTTCGCACACTACCAGGACTGATAGATATAGCTAAATTTAATTTTAAGTACATCGAACGCGATCAGATTTGAATCCCGGCCCCTTTAAAGCAACCCATTTTTTGGATATGGGTTTTCTATACTTTTTAAACCGTCGGCGGCACGCAACGCACGCGTGGCCTAGATATTGTGATAAGAGACGCGACCTTAAGTTACGTTACGCTGAGTTACGCGAGCTTACGCTAAACTACGTTTCCTATGTTACGTTACGCCACATTGCGCTACGTTACGCACGATACGCTATGGTACGTTACGGTGCGCTACGCTACGCTGCGTTACACTCCGCTAAGGCATGTACGCTACGTTACGTTACGCTAGGTTGCGACAGGTACGGTGGTACGTTACGTCACAGTAGTACGTATCGGCATATCGCGCAACTGTCCAGACCTAGTGGGGGCAAGGGGCGATTGCCTTCCCAATCCCTTTTGATTTAGGGAAAAGCGTAGTTTAGCGTACCCGTTCCACTCCAGCCAATAGCAGGCCCCCTTTCGTGTTATATTTTCCATGACGCGTCACATGTTCATGATGGGCGATAAATCCCCCCTGGGGGCCAGCTTGAGATCGGTTCTTGCTTTTCGCGGCTTTTCGCGGCTTTTCCGTGCCCTTGGTCCAGCATTTCCTCCCCGGCCACACGGCTGTTCTCCTGCTCAAAAGTCTCGAGTCCCGACTCCCAGCTGCTGCTCGCCGTGCTTTTCAATAGATACTTTCTTCACTCCCATTTCCCCAATCGGTTGATCGTCTTTTTGGAGTCGCAACCAAATTTATGGCAGTCGTTCGTTAGCCGTTTCGATTTTTGCGGGGTTGCTTGGGTTTCGCGGGCAGAATCGAGCGTTTCGAGAATTTACCTAGATTTTTGCTATTTTTTTAAGCTTTTTTTAGTTTTTGAGCTTTACATGACTTAATCTGATCAAAAATAAGTGTGCTTTAGCATGATGGGGGGAAAGGTGTCGGGCACAACTTTTTGCTAGATGCCTGATGAAAATCTAACTGTATTTCAGGGTGAAAAATTATTTCAGAGTATTAAAAACCGTTGAAAATTCGAAATTTTGGTTGAAAATCATGTTTTTTTTCTGCATCGTTTCACTGAAAATTGGTAACGTTTTTCCGCTATGGATTGCAATAACCGGTTTTGAAACATTTGCTCTTAGCATAATTCAATAAATCGGAAAATCCCCCACGATAAGACAAAAGCACCGAAAATCCCGGCTTTGTGATATTTCTTGGCAAAGTTGCAAGGCAAATTGCGCATCTTGTGGGAGTTGGTGTGCGAAAGATGTTTTTTTTAGGATTTAACAGCTGATTACTACGCTATTCTTAATAAATAATTTGTTGAGCGCTTAGCAGCCGCCCTTGGATTACTTGAATTTATTTTTGGACCTCCGAGACGCAAAAACGGCAAAAAAAGCACATTTGGAGAATTTGCCTAAATGTTTTCCAATTAGTGAAAGTCTTCAAAATCTGTACAATTCGGCAGCTTCGAAATTGCTATTTTTCTCCGGTTTTGAAGAGCTTTTTAATGGTCTAAAAATCATTCCCATCCGATACTTCTTCGTCTAGATACTGAAGTTTTTTTAACGAGCCCATTCGTTTATTATGAAGCTGTTAGGCTTCCCCCTTGGCATTCGGGTAGTGAGTGTGTTTGGTAATGATTTCTTACACACTCCCCCCCCCCTAGATATTTGGCCCTTCTCCCCCTGTGGCTGTCGATATTGGCCATCCAGCAAATACTACCTCCCCTCCCCCCATTCCTCTCTACCCGCCTGTCACTTTTTTATCGGTCTCTTGGTATTGGCCGGGACGGGACACCAGGATAACCCATTTCTTTTTTTCTGCTATCAACCTTCATTCAGGGTTGTGACGTCGGCAACTGTGTCAGTTCTGCAGGGCGGTAGTTGGTCCCCTGATAGGTACTACTGGGATACCGTAGCGTTCAAGGATTGCCAAAATTCCACTTTTTCCCATACTCTAACATTCACTACTCTTTCCCTCACTCGCTCTCTCGCTCTTACTTCCCCCTCTCTCTCTCTCGCTTCTCTCTTTCTCGCTCGCTCTCTCTTTCTTGGTCTTTCGCTCTTTATCTTGCTATAGATGTTGTCCAAAAAACTAGGTCTCGACAGCTACGCTCGGCTCCAAAAGACACGTCTAACCTCCTCGGTTTTTGCTCCATAGTTCGATTCCAGCCGAATACCGACACAAATCTTCTCTTTCTTGTGCCGGAGTTTATTGTTGTCGATGACGAGTCAACAAGGGGTCGATTTCTGACTTCCTAGTGCCTTTAAACTTATTACTGTGACTCCCCAATCCGGAGATGTCACCAATCCCTTTAAAGCCACCCGCCCTCTTTACCCCTTTCCTCAAAAGAACTCTTATGTTAATGATGTTAGCTAGGAACCTTCTGGCACCAAGATGCACCCTTTAGGGATAGAGGGGATAAAAGGCATCGAGGATGGCTGGGGACAGTTCCCCAGGGCCCAACCCTAATAGAAGAAGGGCCCTGACCCCTTGACCGGGCGCGATTCATTCCGCTTTCTCTCTCTCTCTCTCTCTCTCTCTCCCCTCTTTAACAGCCATCTGCCGCCAAGTGTTCCCCTCACCCCAACCTCTACCACCACCACAACATCCATCCTGGGACGCAATCCAGCCCAAGATTTTTGTCTCGTTTAGCATGGAAATTGGATTTCTTTTTTGTAATTTTGAGGATACTTTATCTACCGCTGTAATTGAGCTAGAGTTTTTTGAATAGTAAGTAAGTTTTGAATGTTCTTGACTTTTTAGTGCCTGATTTTTCCCAAAAATCCTGTGTTTCCGGGTATTCTGCTCTTTCTAGAACGAAATTCAGTATTTTTCACCTGCCTACAAGCATGTTAGCATGAAATTTAGACGTTTTGCCGATCATGGTAGGACTTACGGTAACCCTGTACGCACGTTTTCATCTAACTTTTATTAGTTTCAGGGTTGGAGACATTGTATTTCTAGTAAAAATTCCAATTTTCCTGGCCTTCAGGCCCTTTGCATCAAATATAACTTATTTTCCCTTGCTTTTACGCCTGAATTGGTTTTATATTTTTCAAAATATGAAAATGCAAATATTTCTGATGACCAAATTTCCCACTTCGAAGATTTTCGATCATATTACCCCCTCAAATTTTGCAAATTTCTTATTTTCCGGATTTCCTGGGTAAATCGGGTTTTTCGTGTTTGAAGGGGCGGCTTTGATGCTTAGAACCAGCCAAAAATAGGGCAAATTTAGCAAAAATTCCTCATCAAATGTGCTCAGATTATTATCGAAATCGTAGATTTTCAAAACCTACGGGACGTTCCGGATTTTACCCCAACCTCGATTTTCGCCGATTTTGCCGGTTTGGGCACAATAATTCACAATCCGCGGGGTCCGTTTTTAATCCCTACCCTGCCCTGTTGACTATATGGCCTTGACAGTATGACCAAATCCGCCTCCTTCCATTCCCTTCTTGCTTTTCTTCTTTTATGCATTCGTGTGCATCCTTATGATCATGGCCCCAATGTGGCGCCAGACCTCCCCCCCCGGCCTGGAGGCCAGCAAAAAGGTCCCGACGCGATATGATTTCGCACGTTCCCTTCAGCGTTTGACGCAGTTGTTGTGCGCGAAAAGTTTAAATGTTCATCTAAAAATCCTCGTTTAACAACTTAAATTTAGAAACTAAGGTTGGATTGCTAACCACGATTTTTTGAAAATCGTTTTAGAAATTCTAAAACAAACTGTTTTATATTTTTTTGTAGAATTTTTGATAATTAGAAAGTACGGGATATATTAAGAAACCAATAAATAGAGGAAAAGCCTATTAAACAATAAGCCTGTGATTATTCCAGCAGCTCGGTTTTTCGACTTTCGGGTCCCTTTAAATGCATGCGCCTAGCTTTTTATGATGTTTTTTTTAGATAATGTTGCCTTAAAATTGCGTTTTTATCGAAAACGTTTTTTGGATACATTTATCAATTTTTGTGCTTCAGGTCTTCCGTAGTCGCGGTGTGCGCGCGCTTCGAAACAAGGAGAACCATCACCCCCACCGGGGCGATATGTCCAACACACCGAGGTTTGTCATTTTTGAGAAAAGGAGACCGCGGTGGGCCAGAGAGAGAGAGAGAGAGAGAGAGAGAGAGAGAGAGAGAGAGCGAGAGTGCGTAAAAGCGAGTGAAAATTTTTCAAATAAATATTTTAGGTCATTTTCGCCGTTCGAAGCCGTCGCCGGATCTTCCCAATCACTACAATGCAGTTCGCCACTGCATAGATCGATGACGAGTAGTCGTGTCTTTTCACCAACACCTCCAAGGGCCTTCGGTGGTACCGTTTATGTGAGTTATCATGAAAAGAATCCACTTCCACAATCAACTACCTGAAAATATATTAAAAAATTATTAAATGTCATGACCGAGAAGCCTGTTTTTGAAGGTTGCTGCGTACGGTTTTATTTGTCAAAATAAAACAAAATCTTCGAATCCAAAAAATTCCAATTCTATGGAAAGCAACTTTTGTATGACATTAAAAATCAGAATTATTTTAAAGGTGCCTGGAAGTCTAAAATTGATAAAAATGCAAGAGGAAGCAAATACGTCTAAAGAGACATTAAAGCAAGATGTAGTTATTTTAAAACCACGCCATTTTGTTGCTAATAAAATTGCAGGTATGTACTGCAAGTGCAGCAATTTTTAAAAATGTAATTAAACGACACTAAAGGGGAACGGTTATTTTTGTAATTCGAAAAGCCTTCGAAGAAGTTCTGTAAAGGGCCTCACTTTGAACACTTCAAACTACCAGTTGCAGGAATTCATACTTTCCGGGAAATTTTACAAAATTACGAAAATTCGATTGATTATTCGACAACACCCCCTATTTACGAGCCGTGAACACCCTGCTTCCCAATTTTCCATCCGGGATATACAAATTTGGGGTGATAGGAAGGACTCCTCGAGTCTGTCGAATTTCCATATCCCTGTTCACTTCCTCAAATAGGTCAATCCATAAGCCATCCGGAATCTCCAGCTGTGTGTGCAGAGGAGCGAAAGGTACTCCTCCCCTCCCCCTCTCGCCTCACCTGTTCCAAAATTTTGCTATCATTTGATTGGAGGCGGGGGGTTTATCATTCTCCTTTCATTTCACTTCTTGCTCACGTATGGCTTATAGCCCAATTTATGACCCTTTTCCGGTTATGATTTAGCTGGAGAAACCGAAAAATTGGCGTTTTAGTTTTTAACTAATTTGCAGGTTTGGTGGGGGATAGCCCAATTTATCGCCGTTTGCTTTTGCTTGCATTGTTACCTTTTGGATACCGTATTTTTCTGATAGAATCGATTCCAGCTACCGTGAGGAGTTTCCGAGCGGACTCCTTTTTACACAATTCGATGTCAAAAAAAGCGTTTCAAAGCTATTTTATCAACGAAAAATAGAACTGCTGTTTTATTACCATTTTCGTCCGTAATTAAATTCACTAGGCACGCTACAGCAATCTCGAAAAAATTATTCTGCATTATACCCTCAGCTTTCGTTGCTTTCCCTTTGCTTCATAATCCCCTGTCATCCATGACCACGTCCACGCTCCAAAATCCACTTCTTTTTCTATGCATATTGTCGAGAAGCCAAATACAATCCAGTACAATCGACGCGTTAGTTCCGGTGCTGCGGGTGGAACGTTTTGTGCCGCGTCCTCCGGGGGGAGTGTCGCGTAGTCATTCAGCTTTTGATGGTACCGGCTTCTAGTATTCTCGATTTACAATGTTAGCGTTCTAGTATGTTAGCGATATTTTTCCTATGGGTTATCTTTCTCTTTCTCTTTCTCTCTCCCTCTCTCTCTCCCTCTCTCTCTCTCTCTCTCTCTCTCTCTCTTTCTCTCTTTCGCGCTTACTCCCGTATTTGTATATTTTTGCTTACGATGCCCCACGGAATTTGACACGCCGCGCTCGCGACGCAACGCAACAAGCGCGTCAGAGTTTTCATTCAAAAATGTGCTGCGATCCCTTTGTCGCGAGGAAGCGTGACGCGTTGCGTGTACCCTATCAAAAGCCGCTTCCGCACCTGTTTTTTGTCTTCTGGGTCTTTTAAAAATCGTTACATCGACTCTAAACCTGACTAAACGCCTCAAATACCCCCTAGCAGCCCGGCGCTGTCAAATTGCCATGTTATTTTTGATCGGTTTGTGATCACAGCTGGAGGTTGGGGGGAATGGAACCTGTTGGTTTGTGCCGTTACCTCGGGGGGTTATGTAATGGGTATTTGGACCGGAGGAGCAAGGGAGGAAGGTTGGCTTTTCTTATGTCAAGTATTGAGTTTTCTTGCTCCTTCACCCTCTCTATCTCCCGCTCTCTCTCGCTATCTGTATCTCTCTTACTCTCTTTCTCTCTTTCTCGCTCTCACTCACTCTTTCTTGTTTGTTTCTTTTACCAAATTCTTTCATTTTATTTCCTTTCCCTTGCTGTATTGATTCGAAAGCACTCCAAAAAACCGGATTATTCGCGCCGCGGGAAAAATTTCGAGGCGCTATAAACTGTTATAATCTTACTAAGTATTACAAACGCGGAGAACTTTCCCATAAAAACCCGTTTGAAGTGTCTGGAGATGCGCTGCTTCGGTTCAGTCATTGTTATCTTTTCATTTCTATCATCCGGCCTAATTGTAAGACGCGCGAGCCACTAGCCTTTTGCGGAAAACGTCCAATAAAAAATCTGCTAATTTATCAACTCGAGCGATTGAGGCAATTGTTTATTCGGCACCGAATATGAATTTGTGAAACTCGACATAACTTGAAAATTCCCAGATCATAGCGGAGTCGGGTCGACGCATGCTGATGGACCGGCAGCGCGGAGAAAATTTGACAATCATCACCTCGCCATCGTTTCGGCGGACGCGATAATAAGTGGTGTCCGTATTTGCCACGTAGAGTTTCGGGTATCGCGTAAAGAAGACCGGGTGGATGGGGTTCAATTCCGTTTTGACATTCTGACGCCCTATAAAAGTGCTAATTGGCCGTTCGCCACCGAGCCATTCCCGGATTAACACTTCAGCATTCGCCGCCAGAGATTCGCCGGAATCCATGGGCGCTTCAAGGTTCATGTGTGGCACCTTCAGATGAATGTATGCCGATAGTGGTGCGCAGAGTGTGGTCAACACAGAATCCGTCGATGCATTCAGAAAATCCAGCATTTCTCTGCATGGATGAAATTGTCGAGGAGCATAGATAGATTTATATTTCCCTGACAACGGCTTATGACGTTTGAGATAAGGCAATATATCGTACGATTCGGATCTGCTCAGATTCAGGCGCAGGTTTCGGCAACGAATATTGATTTCTTCATGAGGGAAGATGTCGGGGTTGAACCAGTCAACGGTCGAATTATGGAAAAGCAACTGCATGGCTTTGTAGTTACTGGGCAGATTTTCTTGAAACTCCCTGATAATGTCGCATTCCCACCGTTTGTTGGGGCATCTCTTGGCCAGCTGTAGCATCGATTTGCTTGAAATGGCTGTTTTGAAGAAGCTCCGCAAATCCATGTAGCGGAGGATTTCGAATTGATTTTCGAGCGGGAGCGCGCCGAAGTCAAATGACATCTGAAAATGGGGGAGGTGGTTTTGGACGTAAATAGAACAAAAACGGAGATCAGAATATTTCAGTGATAGCGGTAGAGCATTTTGTACCGCTATCACTGAAAGCTAGGGCGTTAACTAACGAGAGAGGGAGAGAGAGAGAGAGGGAGAGAGAGAGCGAGAGTGAGAGAGAGATAGAGCGAGAGAGGGACCGGATGGTATTCATAGGATAACAGAGGGGGCAGTCATTATTATAAAATCTGCAGTTACTTTGGGATTTCGCGAGTGCCATTCGATAGAGCGTCAAAAAATATACTATCAAACTTAATTTCTACCCGAACTAACTAACTATTTTTTGTCGAATAGACGAAAATCGATCAAAATCCATGGGCAGCACATAGGGTGTTCCATTCTGAACAATTTCGATATTTTGAAAATGCCATTCGATAGAGGCCAAAAATATACAGGGTGTTCCATAAAAAAGCACCCTTCCCGCATTTCTCCATATTAAATCCGATCGGTCACAAAATGGTGTATCCGACCCTTAATAACCACGATCCTAAGTTAGGGCCCGCCAGCCACAGTCATTTTCGAGATACAACAAAAATAAACTTTATTCTCCGTTTTTCTTAAGGTTTTGGTCAGAATCGGCCCTTCGAATATGAAGTGAAGATGAAGCGGCAAGCCTTCTTTACCCCCAGAAATTTATTCCTGATAGAAATTAATCAAATAGCCGTTATTTTCAACAATTTTTTAACCTAAAGTCACCCCTGATATTAAGCAAAATTAGGTATTCTCAGCCGGAAGTCGATGCAAATCGATGCAAAGTCCAAAAGGATAGCCGAAAAAACTGTTAAGAATCGCATAAAAAATATAAAAAATAGTATTTTGGCGATAACTTGAAAACTACTGTAGCGATCGGGCTATAACTCAGGATTGTGGTTATTTGCGTTCCGATACACCCTTGTGCAAAATATGGGACCGACCGGATGTAATACGGCAAAATGCCGGAGGGGTGATTTTTTGGGACATCTGGTACTAAGAGATTTTTTACAACGCGAAAAATCTATTATTAAAATTTAACCTAAAACCTATCTTTGAAAACTATGGGCAGCACATAGGATAACGGGGGGATGGGAAACGAACATTTTCAATGTTTTGAAATGCCATTCGATAGAGGCCAAAAATATACTAAGAGCAATGGCAAATGGCATTGAAAAGCGCAGCTAACGTCAAAAGTGGAACTCTAGGACGAGGAGCCAATGAAGACTAGGATATAAATAATGAACCGAAACTAAGGAGTGTCTGAATGAATCTCTTCAGAATCATCAGATGAATCCGAATCCTTATCTTGTAGTCCGTAGTAGGCATCTGCTGAAATTGCATCTGCGTCAGGGTGACATCAATGGACGCTATGGCCAGATTTTCTTATCAGGCCTCTGTTTGTTTTCCCTTGACATCTGCACATATGCGCAAACTAATTTTGAAAATAACTGACAAGGGACCTAACTGTAAAGTGTTTTTACTCAAGTTGGAGTTTCGATTCGGAACCACGTGCATCTGGGGCAGAATTTTTCGCTGATTCCGAACCCGTTTTCCAAATTTGCTGCGGACTTTTATTTAAAGAGGCATTTTTGCTGCAAATTTAGCGTAAAAAAGTCAAAAATTCGGATTCTGGCCCACTATTCCCTCTTCGGTTCTAGGTCGCCCTGGTGCCCAGAAGTACGCACTCACAGCCCTCTTGCAAGTTGGCACCATGGTGCATTCCCAAAGTGCTGGCTTGCCAAGCGCAGGGCGGCGGTTCGACACCCCGTCCAGTATCACTCCTTTGGCTTTTTGCATAACAAATCTAATTTTTTATCGAAAAAAACTTGTTTTGGCGATAAGATGCTGGTCTAGCCAATTTCTAGCCAATTTTGGCGTCGAAGTTGATCAAGAAAATCGAGAACGATAACGATTTCTTGATTTTGGCGAAAAACACTACCATAATTGCTGTATAACCTTCAAAATAAAAGTCCGCAGCAAATTTGGCAAGCGGGGTCGGAATCAGCAAAAAATTCTGGACAAGATGCACTTGGTGCCGAATCGAAACTCCAACTTGAGTAAAAACACCTTACACTATGGTCAAGGTGGCGTTTCGGTATGGGGCCCGGTCTACTTTGTGCAGAATTTCTTGCTGATTCCGAATCCGCTTTAATTTTTGCTAAATAGCCGCATTTAAAAAATTATAGCGTTTCAAAACTCCATTTTTGCCCAAATTTTCGAACTTCAAAGCCATTTATCTTGCTTTTCCCGGCTGGTTTCTCGAAAACGACAATAGCCATTGTATTCAAAAAAAATTTCTCTATCGAATGAGCTATTTAACTCAAAATTGTTGAAATCGAAAATATCGACGAAACTTGTCCTTTGTGAGCGACACCTTCAGAATGTTGCCTCCTAGCGAAAATTAGAGAGTTTCATTGAAAGACGCGGGGTAAGACTCCAGATAACCCCCCCCCCCAGCCGGCACTTTTTATCTCGGCTCCCTGTTCATCTACGGGTGTGTAAAGTATACCAAAATGTTCGTCTTGCTCTGGCGAGCATCTTGGTATACTTTACACACCTGTAGATGAACAGGGAGCCGAGATACGGTAGGTGGGGGTCGGCAGGGGGGGGGGGTATCTGGAGATTAGCCAAGTCGCGTTTAGAATCCAACATCATAGTCCCCTGTCCGATAATCTACACACTTCTTCATTCGGCGAATTTTATTTGGAATCGGTTTTTGCAAAATGACAGTTTACTCGAAAGATTGTTGTTGAAAATTTGTTCTACTAAATATTTACCTACATACAGCGCAATCTTTTATCAGAGTGAGAGCACACGGCCGCCAAATTTGGACCAAAACTTCCGTCTTTATTGCTTATCCAGTTTAGGAAACTTAATTCTTTTGCTAAATTCCTGAAAAAATATCCAGTATTTCGGTTCTGCCATTGTTATCTTTTCAATTGTATCATCCGGCATAAGGTGAAAGCTACTGGGCGTTTGTGGAAATCCAATTATCCAATGGAAATATGTGTAAATTTATGTACTGGAACGATTGAGGCAATATTTATTCGGCACCGAATACAAATTTGTTAAGCTCGACAAAATCTAGAGATTTCCAGTGGATAGCGTAGTCGGGCCGCGCAAATAGGATGGACCGGCAGCGCGGAGTGAATCTGACAATCATCACCTCGCCATCGTTTCGGCGGACGCGATAATAAGTGTTCTCCGTATTCGCCACGTAGAGTTTCGGATATCGCGTAAAGAAGACCGGGTGGGTCGGGTTCAATTCTTCTCCGAAATTCCGAAGCTCTATAAGCGGGCTAATCTGCCGTTCGCCAGCGAGCCATTCTCGGATCAACACTTCAGCATTGGCCGCCATGGATTCGCCGGAGTCCATGGGCGCTTCAAGGGTCATGTCAGGCACCTTCAGATGAATGTATGCCGATAGGGGGGCACAGAGTGTGGCCCACACACTATCGGTCGACGCATTCAGAAAATCCAGCATTTCTCTGCATGGTTGAAATTGTCGAGGAGCATAGACATATCGATATTTCCCTGACAACGGCTTATGACGTTTGAGATACGGCAATAAATCGTACGATTCGGATCTGCTCAGATTCAGGCGCAGGTTTCGGCAACGAATATTGATTTCTTCATGAGGGAAGATGTCGGGGTTGAACGCGTCAACAGTTGAATTATGGAAAAGCAACTGCATGGCTTTGTAGTTTATGTGCAGGAGTCGAGCACTAGGGTATCCCCAGATCCCAGAGTCTCCTTGTTTTGCCCAAAGCACAAGATTGCATTCCCACCGTTTGTTGGGGCATCTCTTGGCCAGCTGTAGCATCGATTTGCTTGAAATAGCCGTCTTGAAGAAGCTCTGCAAATCCATGTAGCGCAGGATTTCGAATTGATTTTCGAGTGGGAGCGCGCCGAACTCGAATGACATCTGAAAATGGAGGAGATGGTCTTTGACGTAAATAGAACAAAAACGGAGATATGGAGCAGTTCAGCGATAACGGTAGAGAAAGAGTTGGCGATAAGAGGGAGAGAGAGAGCGCGAGAGAGAGCGCGAGAGAGAGCGCGAGAAAGACCGGGTGGGAGACATAGGATAACGGGGCACTCATTATTATCAGGTTTGCAATTACTGTGAGGTTTCTCGACTGCCGTTCGATAAAGGGTCGAAAAATATACTAAGAGAATTAATTTCAGCCCGAAATAATGTAAGGGAAATTTTTTATCTAATAAGCAAAAATTTATCAAAATCCATAGGCAGCACTTTTGATAATGAGGGGAAAGTCAAATGTTTGAGATTTTGGGATATTTTTAAAACGCCAATCGATAGAACATCCAAAATATACTAAGAGATTTCTTAGAACACAAAAAAATGTAGTATAAAGGTTTTACCTAAAAACTATCTTTGAAAACCAAGGGCAGCACATAGGGTAATGGGGGGATGGGAAACTATTTTTGGGTTTTGAACATTTTGGATATTTTTAAAGGCCTTCCCAAGAGTGCTGGAACATATACTAATGTAAGAGCAATGGCAAATGGGAATGAAAAGCGCAGCTATCGTCAAAAGTGGATTAATGAAAATTAGGAAATATATATGGAACCGAAACTAAGAAGAGTCTGCTCAGATGATTCCGAATGCGTATCTTGTAGTTCGTAGTAGGCATCTGCTGAAATTGCATCTGCGTCAGGGCTGACATTAAAGATATGAGGACGGTATCTGTTGATTCATCGGCGAGAGAGGGCGTCCAGGGGAGAGGCGCAGAAACATTTTCTTTCCCGCGCGTAATCGATTGGGTTATGCCGCCCCTATCCCTTTAATGCCAGCGGAGGGACGGCATCTGCCTGACCTCCCGCATGCTTACATTAGCCGGAATCTTCCACGGGTTGACATTCAAAAGTTCTTGGACGTAGGGCCACAAGGCAATTTTGAGTGAATTAAAATACAAAGAATTCCAGAACAAAGGCTAAAAACTCATACTTATATAGAACTGCAGACGCGCGTTTCCCTGTGGGAGGAAGGGTTTTGTTGAAAAAATACGGTAGTTGGATGTGGAATAGCTTGTTTAAGGGATACCGACGGCATCGGCTGATCACCCCTGATCGACTTTTTGGCACGTGCCAACGGGGCAGAGAGCGCTCCCGGAGGCGGCAGAAAGATTTTCTTTCCCTCGCGTCACCAATTAGCCAGATCCTACCGTAACACGACCGCGCCGCATGATCCTTTACCCCGATTTGGACGAGAAAACGCCTGAATTTCAAAATTCTAACGTTGTTTCTGGAATCCTCCCGAATTTTTGGCCATTCCAGGCTTTTTAATTAAGAAATTTGGCCATAGAATCACCGGAATCGAAGGATTTCCCCGAGAATATTTTTTTATTCAATTTTTTTTTTGCGTTTTTGCCACGAATTCAATTTTCTGGTACTTTTCGGCGACAACCCTACACTTTTTTGACCAGTAGGTTGACCGCACACGCCAATTTTGACCTCCGAGCCCCTTTAAAGGGAACAGGAAGGGGCAGCGCCGGGGTTATGGCTCCCTTGCCTGTAGGTGGTTAAACAGTTTTTTGTATTTTTATTGTGATGCCCACGTAGCTTACAGTCGGTGTTCTTTGTTGATTTCTGGGCGTCACTGGGGTATATCTTTATTGCCAGAGAAGTATAGGATACAATTACTGCAATGCACTATATTTGCCGGAGTGGGGAACTATCCAGTAATGGAAATCTGTGATAAATTGTTATTCTTCTGAACCTTCACAGATCGCTCTATCGTCTCAGCCTAGTCTGGGCTGACACAGCGGGGTGAGCACGATCGGTGTGAGTTTGTTCAGAGTGAGCTAGTGGGGGCCGGCAGGCTTTTTATAGTCGCCTCTGCGGGCTCCGCCCAGAGCCTATTTCGAAACCCTGTGGGCTTTTCGAAATAGCCCCCGCGGCTCCTACGCATTCCATTTCTGAATGGTCGGAACAGTTCCGACACTCCGGGGGCGGGGAAAAAATCACAAGCTCGGATGTATTATCACATTGTAATATGGAAAATTCAGGAGGTAGGATTGTATGATCACAAGCAAAGTTCTGATTTGTGGGATTAGAAGCAATGGAGGGAGCGGCGTCCAGGGGAAGTGACAAGGGACAGGCTGTTTGGTTCAGGGGAATTTCTAGAATTGGAATTGTTTAACTCGCTTTAATAGCCCGGTGGATTGCGTATCAACACCAAAAATGCACATGGTCCAATTTCCGAATTCTTTCGCAGGGAACTTCAAAGCCAACTCTTTGACCTTTGCTTTAAAAAGTGAATACGCTCTATATTTTCGTCGTAAATAATTTCTGGTCCGTAGAGGCGTATGGCAGGGGACGGTCCCTGGAGTCGAAATCTGGATATTCGACCTGTTGTTTAGATCCGGGTCATTGGTATCAATTTCTACGGTCGCGCGGGCCCCACTGGGCGTCTCCAGTGCCATTTGGATACTGTTATGCGGTGTCCAATTTATGCAGCTAGAGATGTCTAGCCCATCTTCCAATGGAGCCATGATCTGGCGTCGATTAGATCTGGCAACTCTGTTAGAGGGTTGGCGTATTTTGCTATTCGCTTCACCCATATATATGCCAGTATTGCCCATATTATGGCCAAACTTTCGGCCAGGCCTATGCCGAAAACTCGGAGCTGCTTGACTGTAAGCTGCTCGGTACCGTAGTCGCGCCGCACCAGGTGGGAGCCTGATTGTGAGGGCTACGAGAATTGGTACTAGACTGCGGATGCCTAGCGTAGCGCCAATCTGCGTGGCGTCCGCGGAGGCGGGAGCCAATCCTAAAGCCAAAATACATAACGCTAGGAAAATCGGTGCGGACCCCATCCTGAAGTTAATTTTTCTTCTAGGTGGATCCGGATAAGGTGGCGTTCTAGCATGCCTGTTCCGGCGGGGATAATCTACCTTTGCAAGGGGCGGCTGCCCAAGAGCAGCTAGTATAGGAACTGTCCGGTTTTTATTAGTGGGTTTAAAATCGTTCCTCTCTTTTCTCTCTTTGTTTTTAGGCGCCTTAACTTTTGTGAGGAGTGGACTGGTTTCATTTAAATCTATGGTTTCTGTGGATTCTAGAACCGATAGGGAAAGAGAAAAGACATTAAGGCAATTTTCGCTTTGCCAAATTTCATCGCCCTGTTTGCCACCAATGTCCATGGGAGAGCTCAGGTTAATCGCGGTGGTACTAAAGGTTTCAGAAGTTATGTTTTCCTCATTAGACTCAGAGTCGGTGCCGGATGACCAATCTTCAGCAGACTCTGGCTCGGTAACGTGTTCATCTGAAATTTCATCGTTCTCAGTATCATAATCATGGCCTTTTAAATTTCGTCCCGGAGTTTGCTCGCGAGTGGAGCTGCCTGGATTAGGTCTCTTGCCTGGGGAACGGCCTCGCTTAATTTTAGAGCCAATTTTTGGGTCGAGTGGGCAAATCGACGGATGGTGATAAGTCGATCCGCATCTACATGGCCTTTTGCGGCAGTCATGTGGGTAAGTACGCGTGCAAACAAAACAGCGATCTTCTTTCCGCAAGAGTTTTCGCCGTTCCTCATTATCTGCGACTTTCGAGCAGTATAGGCTAATATGATCTGTATTTTTACAGTAAACGCAGAATTTTTTCCTTTCCTGACTCTTATTCCTGGGGAACCGATCTGAGGCCGGTACGCCGCCGTACGGTCGCGACTCCTGGTTATACCGGCTCGAAAACGGGGAGGAAGATCTTTGTGTTGCGTTTCTGTATCGGGACTTCTCATAGGCTCTGTTAATAGCTAAGCTGACCTTTTCGGCATCGTGCCGGGGATCGGTAACATTCATTAAATGCTCCGCTTTTTCGATTGCGCTATGAAGCGCTTCTAAGAATTCTTCAAGGTTCCAATTTTGATGGCCGTGTTCGGCGTTATACAATTTCTTTTGAATCGTTATTGGGAATTTTTTAATCACGCGTTCTCTAGTCAGTGGATCAATTTCTACGTTGTTTTGTCGTAGTTCTTCAATGATAGCGCACTCTATCATAGGTAGGTCCGGCTTCTGCCGTGGTCCTAGTGGAGGGTATGCTTTCAAGCCTGTTGAACAGGGTCCTAATCAGTAATTCCGGGTTTGCGTAACGCCGTTCCAAAAGTGTCAGCGCTATTTCATAATTTTCCGGCGTGAGCCTTAGGTGGCCCACAATATTTTGGGCTCGCTCGCGACAGCTAGTTTTAAGATAACTAAATTTATCTAATGCATTTAATTGAGGATTGTCCCCGATAATTCGTCGAAAGGTTGTAATCCATGCATTATATTCTATCGGATCCCCATTGAATTCAGGGAGTTGGATTTCGGGGGAGGCGCGGAGCGTTAGGGATCGCTAGAGCGATTGCAGGCTGTACCTCTTCTCTCGGAACGGCCTCCCGCTGCTGGGCGACGGGAGGGGCCTTAGATATTTGTCATATGTATGAATTTGGCCTTCAAGGCCCTGATAGGCTGTTGTAAGCCACCTAATGTATCGTCTTGCGTCGTTGAGAATACGGGTATTCTCATCGGTTTCTAGATTTGCGAGGATACCACGAAAATGCTCATGTTCTGGATCCTCTTCTAATTCCATAATTCGTGCAATCTGGTCGTCTAGTTGTTGCACTGCACCTTCAAGGGTCCGCTTTTGGGTATAAAGATCAGGTAGTCGAGCCGCGGCGGCAGCCCGCTCGGCTTCATTTAATACCGCCACTTGAGGAATACGTACATTCATATCGAATTGGATGTGTTCCGTAATTTCCTGGCTCGTGTCGGCTACGGCTCGTACCCTACGGGAATATTCTCGACTTTCCAACGCCCGAGATGGACGGAGAGGCTGACCGTTACCCGCCATTCTGGTCCCGAGGACTGCTCGTAGAGTGCGAGGGTTACGGTTGCGATAAAAATGGGGGCCGAAATGGGTGTATGGATCAAAGGGTGTCCGAACTTGTTGCTCAAAATCACGGGGATACGGTTGGGCGCAGAGTAATAGGATAAGGAAGGTTAATAAAATAAGAAGGATGGCAATAAGTAATACGTCTACTAAAATTTTTAGTGGATTTTAAAGATTTTATATGATAAGGCTTTGATAGGGAACAGGAGTTAAACTGAAATGTGAAATTTAGGCTATACGGTAAATGAACTGCAATAATGAAACTGACTTACTTGAAACTGCTGTTGTGCGACTGCCGTAGCGTGGTCTTCGGCGGGCGGGTGGTTCGGAATATAGTGAGTCGCTCGGCTCGGAATTATGGGGTTCAAAATTGGAAATAGATAGGTTTCTTGATAAGTAAGGGGGGATTTACGTTCAGTGGATTTTTAAACAAAATTTTTTGGGGTTTTTTAGGAAAGGGGGCTTGCACCAGTTGGAAATTTGAGGTGGTAGAATGTAGCCCGGGTTAGAATAGCCGACGCACCAAAATGTGATGCCCACGTAGCTTACAGTCGGTGTTCTTTGTTGATTTCTGGGCGTCACTGGGGTATATCTTTATTGCCAGAGAAGTATAGGATACAATTACTGCAATGCACTATATTTGCCGGAGTGGGGAACTATCCAGTAATGGAAATCTGTGATAAATTGTTATTCTTCTGAACCTTCACAGATCGCTCTATCGTCTCAGCCTAGTCTGGGCTGACACAGCGGGGTGAGCACGATCGGTGTGAGTTTGTTCAGAGTGAGCTAGTGGGGGCCGGCAGGCTTTTTATAGTCGCCTCTGCGGGCTCCGCCCAGAGCCTATTTCGAAACCCTGTGGGCTTTTCGAAATAGCCCCCGCGGCTCCTACGCATTCCATTTCTGAATGGTCGGAACAGTTCCGACATTTATATTCTTGCTGGTGGTGGAATTGGCTATGGACTTATGAATTTGGCTGGATGGCATCTCATGGATGAACCAGGATATCTTGCTCCACTCGGGGCTTTTCTTTGACCCATCGGACTCACCTGTCTGACCCGCCTTTAATTTCGCCTTTCAACCGCTCATTCGTGCCATTTATACCTCCCCGCCCTCTCGAACATACTCATTTCTACGTACTTAGGGCCCCGCAAAATGACGGCACGACCCGAAAAACTTCTCCGCCGTACCACCAGCCAACGATGCACCGGAAATCCTTTGCAGATATGTGCCTGAAAATCGCAGAAAATTGTTAAAAACGCATGAAATTATTAGATACAAAATAGAAAATTATAGCAATTGAAAGTTTGCTAAAATTAATCTATTAATTTTTCGGTTTTAGATGATGAAGGAGGAGCACGAGCGCGAGAGGAACAGATGGCAGACGAAAATCGACGAGATCGAGCAGCGGCTGGTGGACAGTGAGACGCTCAATTCGGATATGAACGCCATCAAAGCCGAGCTGGTAGGAATAGGACGAAAATTACCGTATTTTTATAGTGTATCATATTCCTTAGATAGCAATTATACCGTATTAAAAAAATTTTCAAAATTTCGAAAAACGCCACAACTCGGTTTTAAAGGGATTGGGAAACGCCCACAATCGACCCTTTTGTAGCAACTAGGCATAGACAGCACTCGCTACGCCGCCCAAAGCTTATAATCTTTAAAGCTTTTTCCAAACGATTTTATGGCCCTAGAGGCAAAAGGGGATGAAAAGTGCCATTTGGCGCGTCGCGTAGCTGTCGAGACCCAAGTCTACGTGAAAGGGTCGATTTTATACTCTCCTGGTCCCCTTAATCGCTCTGCTAAATCCAAATTTTCAGAACAAAAAGATCGTTGAGATGGAGAAGAGCACACGGCCGTTGAGTGATCAAAACAGGAAGCTTTGTGAAAGAAATAAAGCCCTACAAACGGACATCAAAAAGTTTGAGAAGGAAATGTCTGAAGTCCGGGATGAGCTGTTGACGCTGGTAAGTAACAAAGATATTTAAAAAAATCTTAAAGTTATTTTGGTGCCTGAAAAATATTAATTTTTTAGAAAGACCAGCACGAGCGCGTCGTCAAAGAAAATCGACAACTACATGAAAAACGCGTATTTCCGCAAGAAAAGATGGACGAGCTGGAGCGGCTGAGGGTGCAACTGCTCGAACATTCGAAGTGTATCACTGCGTTGAGGCAGAGTGCTATTGTAAGTGTTTTGCGGGTTTTTAAAGGGCTGGGAACGGCAAAAACCTACCCTTGCTTCCACTAGGTCTTGACAGTTACGTGACCTTCGAAATTACGGATGCAAGTCGTTTGGGAAGTGACGCTAGAGCAAAAATCCGGCGTCATATAAGCGTCATTTGTAGTGGAGCGTAGCTGTCGACATCTAGCCGAGCTTAGGGGTCGATGTTGGCCATTCCCGATGTCTTTAAAGGGCTATTGAAGCGAAATCTGATAGTGAAGATAAAGTAGTTTTAAAGGGCTAGTTCAGCCAATAAAACAAAAGAATTTCCGCGGCCGGGGGTCGAACCCTCTCTGCGTTTTTTGTCTGCGCTTCTTTCATTTCCCCGATCTCTAATAGCTGCCGTAATTGGGGACTGTTCGGGCGCACTGTGCCTACGTCCATAGTTTCCCAAGGTACCAGGCCAAGCTCTAAAAGTTGAACTAGCCTTTTAAGCGTCATTTGGCGCGCTGCGTAGTTGTCTAGGTCTGGTTGAATGGTCTGGTCGATTCTCGCGAATTCTAAACCTTTTAAAGAACCGTTGAAGCAAAAAAATCTGTCGCTGCCCTCCACACCGTTAGGCCAATTCTTACGGAACGACAACGTTGGGTGCGTAATTTGGCTTGCTGCGTAACTGTCGATACCTAGTTAAGGATAGGGGTCGATCCCAACGACCTTTAGACCTTTTAAAGGATGGTTGAAGTCAAAAAATCCTTATATTCTTAAGCTCGAATATACATCTTTTTGTTTAGGAAAAAGACAAACGCTACGATGTCCTCGTGCAAAAATTCAAAAAACTGAAGCGATGCATCAGGAAGACTTCTGAAGAACCGATGGATGACAGCAAGAGTACGGTGGAATCGACGTGCTCCGAGGAGAGCGCCAATTCGCTGGACCCTATTTTGGAGGATTTTGAGGAGGTTGGATATTATTCCTAAGTTAAAAAGGAGGAAAAAGCTAAAAAACCGATCAAAAAAATTAGTTAAGGATCAAAGTTTCAAAATGGTAATTTTTCGCAAATCTGTAAATTCATGAAAAACAACTATTTTTAATTGGAAATTCATAAATTTCGATTTTCAAAAAATTTTGGTTTTGATTCCATAATAATATACATGACTATTATAAATTTTAAATAGATTATTTGCTATGTAAATTTTTCTAGGCAGAGAATATTAAAAGATTTTATTTTCATACTTTTTAAATTTAGTTTATTTGGCTAATTTTTAACATACCTTTTATTTATTTATGTGTGAAACCCCCGGTTTTAATAACGCAACCCCCGATCGCAATTTTATTAACTTTTCCGCCCGGCTCCAGCTGACAGCATGAATATTGGTACGTAGCCCTCCCCTCCCCCTGAATGCGGGTTTAGCCCAAACTCGTTTCCCCATAAAACTTTGGCGCGTGAAAAAGTCTATAGTATGCGCGTTGATCCTCTTGACGCCTCGCCCTAGCCGCTCCTCACTGCGCTGTGGGAAGCGGGAGGCTTATCCCCACACATCGCACTTGCAAATTTTTTATAGGATTTTTGGGAGTCGTGATTTTGCTTTTTCCACCCTTTATTTGTATTAAAATAAACTGTTTTAAGGTTTTCAAAGTTTTAATCTTTTTAATTTTATAGTCGCATTAATCATAATTAACCAACGTACGATTTATAAAAAACATACCTATGTTTTTTAAATATTTGCTAAGTTAAAAACAATTTTAAAAGTTGTAGTTCCAAGAGGGTTTTTGAAAATTAGGCAAGCTCAATGCGTATCCCGCCAAATTGTCAGGCTCGATTTTTCTATAAAATTTTCCGGATTTTCGGCATCGCGATTTCGCCATATTTTTCCGGGGCGCCACCCTTGACGCTTGAATAGCCCGGTTTTTCTCATTATTATTGTTGTCGGTCGCTATTCACCAGGCGGCTCCAAATTCCAGAGCTTTTGTAGTTTGTCGGGGAGTTGGTGAGCAAATTGGCAGAAAATGTCAATTCTTTTTTTCTGAAATTATTGAATTTCAAAATCTAGCGAACTATCGAGACTTAGAAAGAAGCTTTTGTTGAAAAACTGCCTGCCCTGTTTAATGTTAAATACGCAGTTAATAAGCGCGTTTTATTTCTGAAATTTTCTTTATTAATTACGACACTTTAAAGCCTATTGGCTTTTTAAATGCGATAATTCAGAATGTCGGTTTGATCCAGGCGTTTTTATTGCTTGTAATTAGTAAATTCAAGCGCGAGAAATAAACCTTTTCAATCCCGCCAAGTCTCCTTTCAATTAGTTGCCCCAAGTAGCAATAAGTATCCAGTCGATGGGGGCGATAATTTGATGGATGGGCGGATTCTTATTGCTGTCCATCCATCCGCATGCTAATTGGATTGGATTGGGGGTGAGCTGTCGCTGGGGGCGAACGGTTTTGCCCATCTTTCTTCTATCTTGGTGGCGCGATGTAGTCAATACTAATTGACAGCCTTTGATTTCATTGATTTTGCACTAGGTTTTTACTTTTGTTTTTCCAATACTTTTTTTCAGGTTCTGGTTTTCAATAATAATTGACCAGGTTTATTATAAAGGCACTGTAAAGGCAAAAAATGGTTTTGACGGGAAATTTACCAATTCACAACAACCGAACAAATCCCCCAAAAGGTTTTTTAGATGGTACCAAATGAGCCAAAAATTATGTTATTTTGCTATTATTTTTTTCATTAGTATTTAGGTTTTTTTTAGTTTTCCGTTTTTTAGTTCAAATAGCAAAAACTTTTGCTAGATTTTGAAGAATTGTAGATGCCGATTTTTTGGATTTTCGGTCCTATTAAAAATATGATTTTAAAACTTTAGTATAGCGTGAGAATCTCCTGGCAAGGCTCCAAAAATCCCAAAAAGCGTTCCCATGCCTCTCGCGCCGTTTGTTTTGACTCCGGAATGCATGAGGAATGGCTGTCTTCGATTTTTCCAGACTGAAATGCCCTCTAACATGCGGTTTTATAAAGTTTTAATGCATTAACAAATTAATTTCCTGTCCCTGTTGATTTTTTTTTGTGTTGCAGTGTCTTCGTGAAGATATTGAAGCTTGTCTCGGGGCGTTGGCTCGAGAAAACGACGAACTCCACAAAGCGTTGGAGAGGATCCGGGAGGAGAGGCCAACGGAGGACGATCTTTTGCATCTGCGGTATGCTTTAACTTTTTAACAAAATCTGTCCTTTCTTTGCTTTTCAAGTCTCTTGAAGCCTCTTTTTTAACCAGTCATCATAAAACTTCTACTCCATTTATTAGAGAGTGCGAAGTTGTCGAGACCGAGTTGAATCAGGGTTGGTTAACTGAGTTCCGAGTTCCTTTAACTTCAGTCCGATATTTATATTTAGTGTAGCTATTAACTGGTTTGAAAAAAACAGCTTAAAAAAGCCCTTCACGCCCTATGCCTATCTGACTAATCCCATTTGGTCTTATCAAAAAGTGACACATCGGCAAGGTTATTGGGAGGGCTCGAATTGGTTATACTTTTTGAGGTCTAGGCTTCGAATTTATCCGTTATGTTCGTCATAGTAATCATTGCAAAAAAACTTCATTCTATATGTCTTTTTGATAGACTCTTCGCTTTAGAAATTGGGAGATTTTAGTTTTAGTAGATGCTATTAAAATCCATAAAAATTAAAGCCAAGTAACGAGGATTTTGTAAAAGCTGCCACCGCTGTTTTTCGCGATTTTTTCTACTTCCTGGCCTCTTTCACAGCTGACCATACCCATTTAGGACCTGAAAACGGTGCGAAAACGTCCTTGACAAGCCGGCTCTGGGCTAAAGGGAACGTGTCCCTTTTCTTTGTCTTTTCCATCCCCCTAACCTCACGCATCCTCTTTTTCTGAAATCGTTGCAAAAGATCCCCCGGAAAGATTTGACCCTCCCCCCTCTAGCCTTGGTGGTCAACCGTTTTGTCGCGCACACCTGTGCCCTCCGGTCAGCCCAAAATTTGGGCCATTGATTTTGCTTAACAAATTAATTGAAACTTCGTTTATAAATTATTTTAAAGGGTCTAAAAAGTGCAAAAATTCACGCTTACAATTGACTAGGTCTCGACGGCTACGCACTTCGCTAAACTATGAGCACTTGAAATCCCAACTCAATCGCCCCATGTTAGGGTTAAAAATCTTAAATTTAATGCACTATTTTGTCGATACTTAGGAGATGTAAAGGGCCAATTCCTGGCTTTTGTCCTTTCTAAAATTAGCATTTTTTTGGAAAATCTACCTATTTTTAAAGAACCTCGAAAGTCCCGAAATCGACAACTACGCATTCCGCCAGTAGATGCATCCGTCATTTCAATTTTCGACTCAACCCCGCAATTCCGTGCCATTAAAATGATATTTATTTAATGCATTGGCGTGTCCAGTAGTGTCTATACCTAGTAGATGGAAGGGGTCCCCTCTTTATCATTTTCTTCTATGTATTTACGGCCAAAGTGTGGTTCGCTTAAACTGATAACAATCCTTCGCATGCTAATTTCCCCCTGTTTTTAGTGATCAACTAAACCTCGCCCACACGACGATCGCCCAGCAGCAGATCCAGTACAACCAACAGTTCCACAATGTGAATTTTTGTGTTTGGATTTTAATTTAATACTTATCGGCCTCTTTTTTACTAATCGACTTTTTCTTTAAATAACAATAGTTAGCAAAATTTAATTTATGATTTCAGAAATCTTAAAAAATTGACAAATGAATCAAAAATTAAAAAGAATTAAAATGAATTAAAAGAAACTCTAAATATATTAAAAATCTTTTGAAAATGCTTCTAAATCTGGCAATTAAAGTCTCAACGTTTTTTTGCAGATCGAGATGCTGGAGGACCTACAGGAGCGCCTCACCCAGCAGCAGAACAAAATCTTCGAGCTCGAGGAGACGGTCGACAGATTAAGGAACCAGGTATTGTAATGAAACTTTAATTTAAGCATTATTTTACAGTAACATTGAAATTCCTCTAAAAATCTTTAATTATGATCATAATTTTACAATAACTCATCAAAAGAGCATTTTCCCTGAAACTTTAGTTCCTGTAACTTTTAATTTTTCAATAACTCGTTAAGTAAGCATGCCCTTTTTAGTTGGCCGACACCCAAGAAGAGAACGAGCTTCTCGAATTCCAGCGAATCGAGAAGGAGATCGAGATCGAGACCATTAATGTGCGGTGCTTTTTATTGACGTTATATTTTTCATTCGATACCTTTTAAGTTAAACTCAGGTTAAAATTCTGGATTGAAAAACTAGCCATTAATGCATGATTTTCAGGAATCCCTGCATAATGCCAGTCTGTCCGAAGAGCCATTTGAAGACTTGGAGCAGCCGACGGTCAGCCAAATGGTCAGTAATTTCACAATTTTGTATTTTTTAAACAGGGCTTCCCTTACTGGATTTTTACTGCATTTTATGAGTAATTCATGCCATGCCAGATTTAAACTAATAAATCTCTTTAAAAAGCAATTTTTTTGACCGTTTCGTTTAAATTCTTGAATTTTGCTGTATATCCGTTTAAACTAATTTAATTCTAATAAATAATTTAATACATTTCAGAGCACCCTCGATAAATCAGAGTTGAAAACACGGCTTTCCGAGATGCGAAACAGCAAAAATCTTCCCATCGAGCAGCGAAAAGCCATGGCAAACGCGCTGGCGTATTTGGAATCGTTAGAAAATGTAGGTTTTTATCATAATTTATTGTTACTATAATGATACTTATAATCGTAAAACTTAAAACAGATAATTTACATTTTAATTCTTTTTTAGTTCCAGCAAAGCAACGTGTCTCAAACAAAAGATTGGGCCGATCGTGAGGAGCAATATATTGATCGTATCGAAAAGTTGCAGGTAATTCTGATGGCTTTGACAAACACCTTAAAATAGTTTAATTTCGAGTTAAACTCTTTTTTAAATGTGTTATTTTCTAGGAAGAGGTCGACTCGGTGCAGCAAAAGAAGAAACAAGCGATAAGCATGGAGATCCAGCTGTCCGAGATGAAACAAACAACGCTAGAGCTGGAGCGGGCCAAGCAGACGGTAACGGATACCTTTAAATGCCATCAAGGACCCGACTTTCAGCAACTCAAAGAAATGGACAAGCTTCGCTTCGTGCTCCAACAAAAAGAGGAGCAGCTAGCCATGCAGAGTCTTCCGGATGCGGATGGAGCAGAGGCGCAAAAGGTTTGTAGTTTGAAGATGAAAAATTATTTTTTCAAGGCCAAACGTTTTTTAATTTTTTAGAAATTTAAAAGCCCCAATGCCAATTTTCAGGTTTTTTAATTTTTTAGAAATTTAAAAAGCCCATTGCCAATTTTCAGCTTCGCGAAGAAGTTCGCCGACTTGAAATCGAAGTCGAAAAGCTCCGAAACGAGCAGAGACCTGCTATCAGGACGGATCTGGAGCGGCGCTATGAAGAGACCAAGTACCGGCTGCACGCTGCCCTGGAGAAGTGTAGCCAATTTGAGGTGTGTTTAAGTTGCCACAAATTTGCTAAAAAATGATAAATTGCGCACAAAAATTGTCCAAAAATTCTAAAAATTATAGATCTTTGTCGAAGCCGCCAAAAAACGCGAGAACAAAGAGTTCGCCTCGGCGCTCCAGGAGGAGATCATCGAGATCAAGACGTACAACGAGCATCTGGAGCGCCAATTCCACGCCCAGACCGAGATCATTGACGCGCTGAAGCACAAGATTATCCAGGTGGGTGGAAAGTTTATTATTCAAATAAGAAATTAGATTAAAATTAATAAGCAAAATACAGAAAAAAAAAAACAAGCAGGTTGAGGACCTCAGAAAAAGGAGAAATTCGAGGCGTAACTAGGAAACAACAGAGCGAATTCTTATTTGAACTTCATCCCCTTGGCAATCGGCCAAAATGGGGTTTCGAGGGGGCAGAAAAACAGATGCATAAAACATGAAAAACAGAATAGATACTAAAAAAAAGCGGGGCATCAATCTGATAATACATTAAGTCTAGACTGGATCGATACTTGATAAAAATTTAGCTAACAGAAACAGTACTAAGCTTATGTACATTAGCAGGTCTGAAAAATTGCCTTTAAAGAAAAGGGAAAGGAAGGGGTAGCTGTAATCTTCGACGTTTGTACTTTCGACATTCGAAATTTTCTATTTTGCACAGCTTAAAGGCTCGAATTCGATCGTCCTTGGAAGTAGTTATGGATTTTTCCGCTCCGCGACACGCAACGCGTAGCGAAACGCGGAACTTGCTTAACGAATTTAGACGCATTTACATAGCTGGTTGAGCAGCGTTCTTTGCGTGCCACATGCGCAGTGGAATCCAAAAAATTCTTAATAGTCTTGAGGAGATATCGCGGATTTTCATAGCGTAATTACTCGTCTACGGTAGAAATAGAATGAATTTGGGCTTCTGGTCACTGCTAAACGATAAAGCCAACTTTCCTATTTGGAGGTGCACAATGGGTGAGGATAATTTGCGGGGATTCCGTATTGTCCGTATCTCCACCGTATTGACTTGGGCCTTCTGAGACGAAAAACGAGGCTCCGCAAGCCGCGGACAGGAACAGATAGCCAGAATTCAGGACCAGCATCGCTAGCGCTACGTAGAGCCACATCTAAAAAATCAAGTACAATAAAATAGAAAAAATACTACGTTCGAATAAGTAAAAACGTGAATAAATCACCATACCTGTACAGTATTCCCCATACAAGCCAACTCCGACGCTTCTTTTTCGTGAAAATCCTAGAAACCCGGAAAATGGGTATGTTTAAAGGGGGATAGAAAGCGCGCATATCGACCAATACACGAAACTAGGTCTAGACAGCTCCGACGTACGTGAAACTACACGCTCTAAGCCACTTTCGTGGCCACTAAAGAGGTAGAATCCGCGAAATCCGAATCCAATTCCTGCGTCAGTTAGAGTGTCGCGTAGCTGTCTAGACCTAGTAAAAGCAAGAGGTCGATTCTTGACCTACGAGCCCCTTGGAAACTTACGTCATGGCAAAGTTCATCCGTGGGTAGAAAGCGATAGCACAGGAATATGATGACGCCGTTACTAAAAAAAACTAAATTCGCAGGTTTCGGCGTTTTAAAGGCGTTTTATTATTCAAAATTACCTTATTTTTATATTCAAAATTAAATGACATTGTTAAATTTTAAGTTTTTAGTTTACGTAAATTTAATTTATAAAAACTTACAAGGCGAGCATGGGGATGAAGAGCATTAGGTTGAGGGCAATACTGCCTGTCTCGTGGCTGGAGAGATGCTGCAAATTGCTCTTAAATATTGGCTTTTAACAATTAGATTTGCATTTTTATTGATTTTAGCTGGTCGTCCTTTGATTTCGATTTCATGGCCTATTCGATCCGCAATAAAATTTAATTCACAACCATCCGAATTTGAGCGAAAAATAATTATGCAAAAATCTTTGTTTTTCTGACCATAACTGGCTGTTTCAAAAATGCTAGGTTACGGTAATGGAAATATTTTTGTTGCCAGGCAATCTAGCAGAGATCATTGAGGATATAGCACTTTTTCAAACCCGGATAATCACGATTTCGAAAAATTCGAAGCCACGTGGCAGGCTAGCAGAGATTCTTTGGGAAATGAACGAACCGTCCTAGAAAGTGCCAAGGCAATCTAGCAAAGATGGGCTTTTTTAACTTTAAATTTTACGAAAAAAACAGTTTCAAATCCGTGGCAAGCTAGCAGAGATTTTTGGAGAAGCTAATATTCCGGTCTGGGAGCCGGAGCCATTTCGGGGCAGGCTAGCAAATATTCATGGAGAGATTAAGTCCCTTCTTTGACAAGGCAAACCGCCAAAAAATGCGAAATTTTTTCGGCTCGGCAAGCTAGCAGAGATTCTTTAAGTAAACAGGACAATCTTTTGGAATCAACGAAAAAAAACTCACCCTGATTCGCCTTCGAAACGAGTTGTTCCTATTGTGATCGGTGCTGCTAGTTCTGTTTTGATGATGGTGTACGTGTTCGTAGACGACGATCGGCTTCTCCTCTTCGTTTTGTCGGTCTCCATCGCCCTTCCCCAGCAGTACATTCGCGTCGTGTCGAAATTGTGGCCCGGGGCTACACCCCTCGGCCACTTCCTCCACCACACCCCCAATATCTCTCACAAACGGCCGGAGACGATTCCGGGAGTCTGATTCTGGAATTGAGAGGGTCGTTTCGAAATTGTCTAGACCAGTTCAGAAATTTAGAGACTGAACGTAATGGAAGCCAGTGAAATCGAATCGACAATGAGCTGGCATCCAGCCAATGTGACCTTTTAGAAAATGAGGCTTGAATATTTCATAGATTTTTGAGGAAATAGTTCCATGCCACAAAAACTGAAAGTGAATTGAAATCGTGCCAAATCCTTCACTGGAATTTGAAATATCTAAATGTCATATCAGGCCCTTTGCGACAATTTTAAATGTTAAAAAATCGGCAAAATAGCGAATTTTCTCCCATGAAAATTAAACATTGGAAATTCTAAATAAAACTGGCACCGTGAAAACCCTTTGCTAAAAATCTCAATGCTTAAAAAATAGAAAATCACTGATTTTTTTAAAACATAATTGAAAAGATGAAAAATTCTACGAAATTCAAATCGAAATTTTCTCTGATATATTTTGGTATTGTGATAAAAAATTGATTTTCAGAACCGACTATTCGGAGAACTGGTCGCAAAATGCGAGAAGCTGAGCCTTGGCGAATGTGAGAGGGAGATCTTCCGCCTGGAGGCCGATCACCCCGAAGATCGTGATCTGATCAAGGGATGTCAGGCGTTGCGCAGGGTTTTAAAGGTATGTCTTTCATTTAAATCGATTTAAATATGGGTTCCGGGTTCCAGCATAAATTTTTTGAGGAAATCCACTTTAACGCCGGACTTAAGATTTTAAAATAGCTGCTTCGGGAATCTAAAGTTAGAGCTCAGCGGTAGAAAATACAACGAAACTAGGATTATTCAGTCAATTTTTGATTGGGCAAGCTAGCAGAGAAACTTTGGGAAAAGGGGAACAAGGTGGAGCGACCAAAGATAGGATTTTTTCAGAAAACCCCGTACGCCCAAGGAAATTCACCGCTGCAAATCGCCACCCATTCCAAGGTGAGTAGATCCTGAATTCTCTAGCATCACATCAAAGGAATTTTCATCAATCTGCGACGCTTAGATAAGCCGGAATCTTAGCATGTAAATTATCATAAAAACAGTGGCCTCAACACAGACAAAGAACCCCAGTGCAAATTTCCCGCGAGCATCCCCTGGCCTATCGGTCCCTCAAAAAAGAGCCCGTAAATCCTGTTTTATTTCCCCTCCGTGGGGAGAAATGGAGGGCCCGGCAATGCCCAGGGATACGCAGGAAGAATTTGTCTTCCAAATTTTTACCCCATTCATCAAAAAAAGAAGCAGAAAGAAATGGCCGAGTTTTAGTGCGGTAGATATGATTTCCCTTCTATCGGGGTTTGCGCTAATTTTATAGCGCTTGAAATGATGAATCAAAAACACGGAAATGTCAAGGCGGCGCGGGAATCGACCCCTATCCCCTACTAGATCCCGACAACTACGCGAGACGCCAAATGACCTCGGTTTATGAAAGATAACATCGTCCGTTTGTTAAGAAAGACTTGGAACAGCTTGTTCGTGCGTAAATCGGAATATTGCGTAGCTGTTCAGACCTAGCCTAGGAGAGAGATAGGTTCTGGAGCTTCCCGCTCCCTTTAATGAGGCAACATTGATGGGGCTCAAACTCGCAGGAATCGATTCCACGTCGTTGAATTTTCGCGTCCGTACATGTTAAATAAAACTGGTCACAACCACAACGGGTCAGTTGGCAAGTCGCGTAGCTGTCCAAACCGAATCCAAATTATTTACTACAATCTCCAAAAACCTTAGCCCCAGGATTATCTAACCCTAAAATACACCTCAAAAAGCGCCCCCTCTCATTTTCCACGGATACGCCCCAAACCCCCGTAGAAAACCCATTCATCAGACGTCAAAATAGACTGGATTCTCGGCGGTTGGTCTAGGCCAGAATGGCCAGGGAAAGATGGTAATTCAACGGCCTAAAAAACGAGGGAAAATCGCATTAGGATCAGTCAGTCAGTCGGAATTTGGTGGTGTGTTTTGGAGCCCAGCGGACCGGCCAGAAAAGACAGCGAAAATCTATAGATTCCAGGGGTCATTTTCTGGGTCTTTTAGGGGGTGAATATAAATGGATGGGCCATTGGCAGGAGGGGAGAGGAAATGGGCCCGAGCACACTGCCTGGGTGGTCCCGAGGAAAAGCTCTCGAACCACACCGCAGAAAAAAAACAAGCCGAAAAATGCGGCCATTCATTCCGTTCCGCTCCGCGTGGCGGATGGATGATTGGAAGGGAATGCAGAGAAAAAATAAAAGTAGGTGTAGAAATTGAGGCGGGCATCAGCTGATTCTCATGGAAATTACGCAATTATGAACTATATGCAGCTAAGTTCGTCATAGCGAAAAAAAACACGTATAAGTTGAGGGGAGTCAACCGATTACGATTGAAATTACGCATATTCAGGTCTATTTAAAATCCACTGGTTTTTGGAAATCTATGAAATGGCGCTATGCTAGAAGTTAAACGGCTGGACGAGGATCACTATGAATTTTTGGCTGTGGATTTGAATAGATTTTGAATAGATTTTGCCCGCGACACGCAACGCGCCCGCCACTGAGGTGTGGTAAAATGCCATAGCTAAAGATACTTGGAAGTGAAAATCGACCCCTATCGTTCACTAGTTCTCAAAAGCTACGGGATATAACAAATTGCGCGTTCAAAGCGCTGACAGCATGGACCTAGCCCCAGATAAATAACTTTCCAGCGTCGTTTTAACTTGCTGCGTTCTTGTCTACCCTAGGCTCAGAAAAAGTCGATTCTGGCGTCAGCTAACACCTCCAAAGAGCTTTCAAAAAATGACCCTGGTCACTTTTATCGGCTTTTATCCGGGTTTCATACACCGTTTTCTCATTTCATACGGGATACAGCTCCGTTTTCAGGTCCGCCCCTCAAACTCCACCGACTCTTCTGGCTGTCTATCAGCCGGCAGTGATGGCATGGGATCCCCTGGCACCGAGCGGGCTTCTGACGAGGAATGGCCACACCATGGTACGGTGGATAGAGCGCTTTTTAAGATACGAAGTTCCTTGAGGTCTTAAAGATTCGAAAGACATAAGCTCCAAATTTTAGGCACGAAGGCCCTCTCGACCTGTGACCGAAGTATTTCCGCTTAATTCCGATGCAATGACGTTCCAAAAATTACCGCTTCTAAGCTATTGAATGTGAATGTGAATAAATATTTCTGACGGACTTTTTTGGAAAATTTCTTTCTCCCTCTCATTCGCTCTGCCTCTCTCTCACACTCACTCTCTTAATTTTTCGTTCTCTCTTTCCTCTCCCTTTCTCATTCTCTCGCCCTCCTCTCCCCCGTCTCTCACACTCTCACTCTCTCACTCTCTCCCTTTCTCTATCTCTCTTTCCTCTCTCGCTTTAACTTTTGTAGCTAGCTTTCTTTACTTCCCGGTCCCTTTAAAAGGACACGAGCGGTGGCATTCCCTTCCTCATTCCCCGTTATTTAGAGGCGTTGAATCAAAGTAACCTTGAGATCGGATCGATTCACGTTATGGCTTGTGACGGGAAGAAAGAAGTAGCCGAGAGAGCGAGAGAGAGAGAGAGAGAGAGAGAGAGAGAGAGAGAGAGAGACGGCCACTGTTTATATGTGAGAGCCGCCGATCGGGAGGACGATGCCTAACTATGGAGATCCAGGGAGATCGGGATAGAATCGAAAAAGGGACACCAATCTTTGCTGAATCTTTTTTTAGGCATGGTTATGGCGATAGGAATATGAGGCATATAATAAAATTTGCTAGTTTGGTGAAATTTGATGAAGTTTCTACTTGCAGCGACGTAGGCGCGAACGAGATAGGGAGAGAGAGAGAGAGAGCAGAAGAGAGAGAGCGAGAGAGAGACAGAGAGAGAGAGCGAGAGAGAAGGCAGGCCGAGAGAGAGATTCAAAGGCGCAACTCTACAAAATGGAACGTTCGAGAAGCCTCTTCCAAGCTTCAAACGGCACCGCTTAATGAGATTCTGCCGCTCTTCTCGGGGCTGCTCGCGGCTTTAGCGTTTTTGCACCACTTACCCACCTTCTTTTAGGGTAAAAAATGTAAAGACTTGTTGGCACTCTTTGATTTTTTGTGATTTGTTTGATTTGTTGAACTGTTTTATTTTTTTACTTTTTGTCTTTTACCGTACCTTAATTCGGCTTATAGTTAACGTAGAAACATGTTTGACACGAGCAATTTTAAGTCTTTTTTTGTGGCGCTTTTTATTGGAATTACCCTGGGTTTTCTTACAAAATAATTAAATACTAATCCTTACAAATTACAAAAAATAATGTTTTAATCAGGAGAGATCTTTGGTTTTTAGGAAAATCCCAGAATTTTTTTAGGGCTTTTTGCGCGTTTTAAAAGACACTTGCCAGGTAAAACTAACTGTATGGTGCCTTTAAAATCCTTTTCGTACCATAGAAGCTGTTTGCCAAGTTGTTTACAGTAACCGGAAGCTCGTGCTCTTCCCTTTTCAGACCAGCTCGCGCTCCTCCTCCCCCTATTTTGCCCATTGAGTGTGCCATTGAATGGGCAGTCCTTCCCTCCTCCAGTCAGTCAGTCTCACTCTCCTGTCCTCACCCATCCCCGCTCTCATTTTCTCCTTCTAGAACGTTCTACGCCGCCCGTCTAGCCGGCCTATCGAGTACGATTACGTCACTATTAGCCCCATAAAGTTAGAAGCTCGAAATCAGCTTTAATGTTAGTCTCTAAATGGATACCTTCATAGTGTTTTTGAGTTTTTCCCCAGATTTTTGATTAAGAAAAATGGAAAAAAAATTTCGACATTAAGAAATTCAACACTATAATACCAGTTCCAGAAAATCGCCATGGGCTTAAGTAATTCAAATAAATTTAAAACGCTAATTTGGCTCTATTTGCCGGATTTAAATCGTGCAAACATGATTTCAATTTTTAATTAATTCTATATCTTTCTTAATCATGTTTATATAAGTTTATTTGTCAGAATTTCCAGTTCCTAAATCTCCAGGTTTCGAATAGAACAAACGGACGAATTACGCAAAATTCAGGTAATTATAATGCACTTAAAACAGCTATTTTCTCTGGGGCTTTTCATTAAAAACAAAAACCGTTCCGTTGCGATACCCCCCAACATCCGCAAAATTTGCTTTTTTAAAGTATTCTGGAGTCCAAGAAACTCGCTACTCCTTTGAATCGTTAAAATATTCCACATGTCTCCCCGATGCGACCCCTTCCTTTTTGGGTATGCAAAGAAATTCTCACACACCCACACCCATCCTCACCATCTGGCCAGCCAATTTGCAACGATGGAATTTGGGCTTCAAAAGCTTTTCCCAATTCTTTGGGCAGCGATAAACCGGTTTTGCGGCATGTTTACTAGTGGTTTTCCCAGGCTCAAGTACCATCACTTTCTCAGGGTTATATAGGCTGTATGGTGGTTGGGGGTAGCGTTTTAGGGCGCCTGGATGTTTGGTGATAATTCCGCAAAAAATCACTGCAGGCTTGCCTTCACTTTACGAGTTTTATAGCGGTGGTTACGGCAGTTGGAGCACACTTTAAGACGCCTAGGTCATCCGGCTGAGTTTTCTGAATTCTGCAAATAATCACTGCTAGCTTGCCTTCCCTTGCCAAGGTTATCGGGGTGATTACAGTAGTTGCACATTGGGATGAGTATGTTTTTGGCGAGATTCCACAATAAAAACGCGCAATTTTCAGGTCTCTTAATTTTGCAATGGATCCCCGCTAGCTTGCCCTCACTTGTCTAGGCTGATACCAGCGATTACGGTAGCTACAACAATCTTTCGGTCATCTCGACCGGCCGGTTACGGTAAAAGGAGTACCACTTAGGGCCAAAATCTCGTTATATAAGCCTGATAATTCAGCGTCTTCCGCTATAGACTAAATTCCCCAAAGAAGCTCTGCTAGCTTGCCATGGCTTCCCCAGATTTAGATAGATGGTTACGGTAGCCCTAGCATGACTATCGAAATACGCCGGATACACCGAATAATTTTGCATCGTCATCTCGAATCCTCAAATTCCGCAAAGAATCTATGCTAGCTTGCCCTCGTTTTCCCAGCTTTCATCTGTCGCTACGGTAGCTGGAGTCCAAAACTGTGTTATAGGCTCAAAAATTACGGTCGTCCATCTCAAGGTCCCGAAATTCCACAAAGGATCTCGGCTGGCTTGAGCCGATTTTAGTGACAAAGTGCAAAATAAGTTCTTTGGATAAAATTTCCGGATAAAACTTTTGCCTCCGTCTCGAACCATGAAAACAAAGGTAGAAGGTCCGTTTAGTACCCTTTATCTGCTTCCCCCTCTCTATCGCTCTCTTTCTCTCTCACTCTCTCTCGCTCTCTCTCTCTCTCTCTCTCTTCTCGCGCATCACCGAGCACGCCAGCTGAACCCCCGGAGGGCATAAAGGGGTCTTCCAGCTGCCACAACCCCACCGCTGCTCCTTTATGAGTACGCAACAATACCCTTCCCCCAACACCAGCAGCCCTTGGAGGCAGAAAAGATGCCCCCGGGGCACACTCAGCTCGTGCTCCTTCCCTTCTCTCTCCCTCTCTTGCTCACTCTATCCATTCTCTCCCACCCTCATTCTCCCCTCCTCCTCCTCCCCCGGAACAGCCGCCTCGCCCCGTCTCTTGAGAGCGTCGCGGCCCCACTGGAACTCGATTAGTCGCATCCTTAAATTTATGGATTTTTGCTAATCGGAAAATTGTTTAGAATTGTTAATTCAGTAATTTTTTGCGCTTAAAATTAATTAGAACAATTTAGTGACAATTTATAAGGAAAACTTGTCATTTCTGACTGATTTTCAGAGCGGGATCTTTTGGAAAAGCCTTTTTTTAATGTAGTTTTTTTGTAGACTGAATTATAATAAAATTGCCTTTAGCTATTGAAATATCGCGCGTCTTTTTATTAAAGTTAGATGCTAAATTAAAGCTGAGCGTTCAACCAGGAATTTTGATGATTTTTTCAGCTTTCTCGCTAAAATCGCGTGACGTTTTTATTTTTGCAAATTTTTTAATTATTAACATCTTATTTAAGATATTATTTATACACAGAATTTATACTCGTTAATAATCTACTACTATTAATTTTTTATTGCCTTGATTTTATTGACTAATTAATGAACCTAAAAGTTTAAGCCCCCGATTTAATTAATTACACAAAGTTACCCAGGTGATTTGCCAGGACTTCAAGGTATTTGTGAAGCTCCCGCTTCTCAAGTCATCCCCTTTATTCCAAGATCCGCATGTAAGTATTTGTGTGGTAGGGGGAGGGGATTACGAAGCGCCTCGGTTACTCCGGTTACCGATCGTGACATCGGGGTGAAACTTTGGAAAATCGGGAATTTTGGCTTCTTTACAAGTTTAGCTAAATCAATTCAAAATAAAACCAAATTTAGAGCTTAAATGAAACTATGTTTGAGAAAATATTTAGTTCTTCAATGATCAAACGGAAGCTGCTTTTTCAAAATTCTTTTAGCGGTTTCTTTATCTTTCATCTTTCTTTTATCAGTAAAATAGGATTTCAAAGGGTTTTTGTAGGTTTGGCTAGAAGGCCGTGAAAAATTCGAATAAAAATGAACATTGTATTAAATGAAACAATTCTTGATAAAATAAGTGTCTATCCGGTCAACCAACTTATCGCTCGATTTTTTTTTGCTTTTTCTTTTAATAATTTTTGCTTATCCGCATTTCTACAATTTTCATAAGTTTCCAGGCAGAAGAGTAAAAATCTGTAAAGATCATGATTTTTAAAGCTTGTTTCTTTCAAAACCAAAAAGACGAAGGATCAGGTCAACGTTCCGATATTTTGACGTGATGATTCATCAATTTAGGGCGCGAATGGCCACCTCTTTTCTGTTGGTGTCCATTCTTTTTTGTGCGGCAAATAGATATTGCTTGACGTTTCTTTTTGGGTGTGTGGAGTTTTGTTGTCTCACCTTCAAATTCACAGTTGAAACCTTACTTGACAGCTTCGCGCCTGGCAACCAAAATGAAAATTCCGGAGCGCTCCGCATTCCCACCGAATGTCAAAAGCGATATCCGTTATTTACGTGTCAATCAATTAGTCTCATACTGTTAGAGGATTTTTAAAAATTTTGATGCTATTTTAAGCGAATTTTAAGATTCTTTTATGTAACTTACTTTTTTCTCTCTTGGTGCTCTTTTTGGGTTACCAAAATTTTCGAATGTTCTGCTTCTCTTAAAGCATCATTTCCGAAGCATTTTCGGGGTTCTTTTCAATCCACATTTAAATTTAGCCTAACAATTTATATTGTCTTTCTTTCATTTAGCCATTCTTCAAATTTTCCGTTCCATTCCGCTATTTTACAATTTTTTCAAACCCAAATTCCCCGAGATTTTGACCAAAGACAGTGGAACGACAAAACCCGGGGATGCCTTTAGCCCCTTGGTGTCACATCCTCTCTCACATCCTTCCCCGGATAACCGGTTTACGATTTCGACTCGGTGACGAGACGCTGCGGGGAAATCCCAAAGTGAGCCCCAATGTGCGGCTCAAATTCTTTGACCGTCGAAATTCTCCATTCTCGCGTATGTACACTGATCGCTTATCTCGGGAGAAGACAGGAAGCACGCGCCAACAATCCAGTCCGAACAATTTTACGGCCCAAAAACACATGTTAATTCTGTAGCCTGATTTCAAGCAAAATATAGGCTATAAATTGAGAGTATATGATATAGGTTTGTTTAGAACAAATTTTAGAGACTTAATTCTAGCTTTTGCGCGTTTTTACGCCAGGCTTTATTTCTTTAACTTCTTCTTATTTCTTTGGAGATTTTATTTGAAATGTTTTGTTTCATTTGTACCCGTTAAAAAGTATTTTTGCTGTTTTTTCGCATTTTCCAGGGAATTCTCGACGACTAAATCCCCGGTTTTTCGGGGGTTTTTAATGCGGGTTATAGCTATTTGTCTGGCATTTAACCCATTTTTATTCAAAAAAATTATTCAATGAGTATTACCAATATAAAATAGTGATTTTATGAATTTTTTCGTGCTCTTTTATCTATGGTTTCCCCTTAAAAATTGTAATAAGCCCTATTGCAGAGCTCAACATGGGTGGGCCCGTTCGGGTCCTCGTGGCCTCTGGACTCCTACTGGCTACTGTTTCCGCCCAGCTCCAAGGTAGACTTTTTATTCCCCGATCCGGGATCCTTTGCGTCCTAGAGGAAGTGTCTTACCTTAAAAAGCCTTACACTGTTATGAACTCGTTAACACTGCTTTTTCAGGCCTCGCCAACCACCACCATCCGGCGGCGGGTCCGGATTTTCTGGGAGTCGGCCTGGGAAGTCTCCTCGACGACCACCAATTCTTGACGGCACCAGACGGGAGGAAAGAGGGGCTTATTGACCCTTCACCATCTCTTATCGAGCCTTTGAGACAGCAAGCGAAACGGTGCGGTTTTGGGATACGGTAGATGACCCAGGATTTAGACGAGAAGAGCAGCTTCGCCTGGAGCAGGAGGAGATTTCGAGAGTTTTGTCGGAAGCTGCCGCCCAATCGAGGAGTCATGGCATCTCGCTGTCGGCCTGGGTCGGGTCGATTGTTGGTGGGTATTAAATTACAATCCTAGACTACTATTAGGTACATTTTGGCGCCATGCCCGGAATTTTGCGCCACTGCCACGTCACCCCCTTTCAATGCCACGTCACCCGTATTTAATGTACACAAAATGTTTGTAATGTATTTAAAATATTTACTAGAAAGACTAGGTCAGTTTCTAAAAATGTTTACCTTCAAATTTCCAATGTCACTCTATTGTGTTGGCCCTTCAAATTCGGGCAAAACTCAATGGGTTAAAAAATTTGTTGAAAATATTGATGCTTTGGTTCAAGGATCCCCTCTCAAACGTATAATTTACTGCTATGGTGTGTATCAACCCATTTTTCAGAAATGGCGCGGAACGAGCCACGTATAGAATCTATGGGAAGTCCCCCGTCCCTATATGAACTATCGGACGCTCAGGCGTGCGTCTTTTACCGGGCAATCCCACAGCGAGCGATCATTAGTTGTCTGTAATCTCTAGGGATACGCGCTGCCCGCGCGATCACTTCGTTGTCTAAAATCTCTGTAGTTACGCGCAAACCGCGCGATCACCTCGTCGTCTATCGTCTCTTGGGCTTGCCCAATGCCTGTGCGCTATGCCTCGTCGTCTGTTGTCTCTTAGAACTACGCGCTGCCAGCGCGCAAGCGCCCCCGTGTTCCCTGCGGTTGGAGCCAGACTGTCCGTACAGATCATAGACGCAGGGATATGGTAACTGGTGTCTGTGTCATGTTTTAGGCAGATGAAATGTTGTAAATGTTGTTAACACGTGTTTTAGCTTCAAAATTGGGTAAATTAATAATTTATTCTTATAGAACACACTAATCACAAGTAAAATTTTAGGAAAAATTATGCACGAAATCTAGTGAGGGTTTGGAAATGGGGTCGAACAACAGAAGTAAAATTGTTAGTGCTAGGATCATGAAAAAACAAAATTTCAAAAACTTTTTTCCCGTTCAAATCTTTGACAGGGTTTTTAGGATTCTCCTTGACAGATTTTGTTTCGAGTTGCTCTTCAGTCGGTTGGGCATTTGCCATCTGCTCAGTTGTAAAGGTGTCTTCAGGTCCTGGGAAAAACTTTGGTAGCCTTCCGTGTTCAGGATAAACCCAAGTGGGATTTTCTGTTTGAGTGTTCAAAGGGCCGCGGCAATTCTGACGAGCATGCCTGGATAGATTAGAGCTAGTCGAAAACTCTCTTTGACATTTGGAGCAAGAGTTCTTGGTTACGGTAGCTGAATCCATTCGGGAATAAGAAAAAAAGTAAGACTGAAAGAATAATGACTGATCCTTCCTGCTACGTACTGCTTTTATACTTTTTGCCGAGAGGCATAGGTCAGGGGCAAGACGATTTGGAAATATTTTTGCAAATAGGCAATTACATACAAGTCATCATTAGATATAGCGCGAAAAAACTTGACAAAGTCACAAAATGTTGTCCCAAGAGACATTTGATGAAGAAAAACAAGGCAAAATGCGCCGCAAGTCCGGGTTCCATACTCTTGATGCTGGATTTCGTTGTAAAAGACTTGTTTGAAATGTTTTTGCAACCATTGTCGAACTCTACTAGAAGGGGCTTGCCCCATTGAATCGAAAAAGTAGGCGGTGGAGCCGGCAGCATAGCAAGCAGTCCAGTGGTTGTGTTCGTGTATGACATACGACCCATTACAATTGGCTTCCGGTAAGTTTTTTGAAGTAAAAATTCCGCGAAAGTGGCGTCTTGTAATAAAGTTTGTGGAAAGTAGTCTCTCCAACTGTAGGTTGTCCATTTATACTGCCAAAGTCTGGGGCTGTCTAGTTATATCAAGGGTAAGTTTGTCCATAAACTCTGCATGTACGATACAATACAGGCCACCTGTCGGAGCAGGCTCAGACAACTCCAAGTCTAGCGAACATTGGCCAGCAATGGCCATATCAAAACTTTCGACACCTCCATCAGCGTCGGGTAAAAGTTCAAAAACTTGGACACATCTAGAGTCTCTAAAGTGGTGGTAATCGACTCCGTTCGTTAGATTACTGCCGGCCATGCCGGTTCCCTCAAGCATTTGGGTGTGGGCCTCAGTCCAACCCATGCCGTTTAGGTCCCAGCGCAGGTTCCAAGGCTTATGCGGTATCGTTTGGCCTCCATAGTGAATTTGCATGTTCTTTAGATTGTGGTGGTTGAAACGCCAGGGATCTTTTTGATAAGAGCCAACAAAAGCCTCCTGGGATACTAGACCAACAAATATACGTCTAGGAATTTGATTAGAGTTAAATAGTTGAGTTTCTGGCATCTTTAGTGTGCCAGCCGGCAAGTAAAAAGCTTTGGTCTGATAGCTTCTCATTGGATAACTGGCCTTTTTCCCGAGGGCCAACTGATTTTCAATGGCTGCCATGGTCGATGGATAGAGTTGATATTCGGCCACGACGAGCCGAATGTCATCTACAACCAATCGCCAAGTTTCATCCGCCGAACCATATCCACGAATCAAAAAACGGTCGTTTTGACGATGCAAAGTAATTTGCATGTCCGTATTGTTCAAAAGTAGTCGATTTGTAGACGCCAGGTTTAGGTCCAAAGGACTATTAACTTGAACGCTAGCTCCCTCCTTGAACAAGACACTCAAATTCTCAAAACCGTCGTTAGTTTGCAAGTCCGCGCCGGACTCGGAGGAATGATAGAGCTGGGCAAGCCCATGATTATTTCTTTTTACATTTGCATCAGTCATAAATTCAGCATTAAGGAAAGCTCTGTAAGGATATAGATCTCCAGTGTTTTCAACTTGTGTGCCGCCAATGTTTACCGTAATTTGCTTCCAAAAGCAACGCGCCGCGTATTGAATTGGAGCACATCTCTCCGAAATGGTGATGGTTGTTTTGTTGTCTTTGGTTTCAGTTTTTGAATGGTCGTAACCTTCGTCTTTTGAGTTGACGAGCCGTAGTGTCATTGTCACATAGGAACGGGCCAGTGAGATAAAATTTGGTTCTTTCATTATCCGAAACGTGTAAGGACCCGTTTGGTTAAGCGAACTATTTTCTGGCGCAATGCTGCGATAACGCATCGACTGAACGCCAACAACATGTTGAATAGGTTCGAAAAGTGCCAACTCACTAGAAAATGCCAGTTCAGGGTTGGCTTCAAGGGTTTTGATTGTTGACATTAAAATTTGGTGGGTGGGATAGAAGTTAGAATGACATGTTTTCGTTTCTGGGCGCCTTTTCTACTTTTTGGAAATGGGTTCAAGGGAGGCAAAACTTGTTTCTTTTTCAGTGACTTTTTCAAAATTTGAGGCGGCAAGTCCAAAGGCTTGTTGACAGGCAATAGATATTTTCCATCTCTAAAAGGGACTAGACGTCCGTTGCCTTTCAAAACATTGGACAGCGGGGCTTTGACAGCGTGGCCAAAGGCCCAGGCGATACCCATTGGGTCGAATGGTGCGTAAGCGTTGGTTACAGACATTTTAATTAGACTGAATTTTACAGTTTAGTAAACCCTTTTAAAGTGTAAGAGGGCCAGCGACTGTCCAGGATTTAGTAAAACTTCTTGTTCCCTTTCATTTGTTATCCGCAACTTTATAGTATTGAAATTTCCTTGCTTGACAAGGTGGTATACGGGCGGATTAAATGCTTTGCAAAAGGTTGCGCCCGGCTTTGCATCGTTTGCCATTGCACGCAGCAGTTCCATCTCTTTGCCGCCTACCATATGGGGCTCAATAAGGTCGCAATATACCCTTAGTGTGCGACAATCAAAGTTTAAATCTGGCAAGTATCTTGCCTGAGTTGAGGCATTAATAGTATCTGCCTCGAAGCCCATCATTTGCCATAGCAAAGTGGGTAATACAACTTTCTTGACCCTTTGTGTGTCAATTTCAAGGGAGAAGCGTCCTTGATTTTCGTCATATTCAAAACCAACTCCAAAACCTTCTAAAGCTTTTAGTTTCAAGTCAAAGGAGAAACTATCTGTAAAACTTGGTAGCTTGGCAACTGGAACATTTTCAAACCTTTCCTCCACTTTTGGCAGTCTCTGGGGTGAGGATTCAATTTTGGGCGGCTTTACCACTGGGCCTTGAGAGACAAGTCTTGAGGCTTGTATCGGAAGCTGAGTTAAAACTTGGGCTGGCTGTGAAACGTTTTTTGGTAGCTCAGGGGCTCGCACAGGTTCAGGCCTTGCAGGCACGGGGATTGGGGCTGCTATTGCAGGTCTCGCAGGGGTGGGTTGTACAGGGACATTTTTCGGCAAGTCTTGAGTTACGGGCTTTGGTGTATTTGCTAGCGCATTTCGGGGCAAGTCTTCAGTTACAGGCTTTGATGGCTTTTCTGAAGAATTTTTGGGTAAATCGGCTGGAGTTGTTGTAGTCTTTGCAGCACCTCCACTGGCAGTGTTATTTTTTGGCAGTTCGGCAGTGGCTGCCGCCTGGACCGGACTGTTTTTGGGAATTTCATTAGAAATTTTGGGGGGTTTTGCGACTGGCTCTGCTTGCGCAGATCCATCATTCCTAGGTAGTAGTTTTGTCGCGGGTCCGCTTTCACCAACATTTGACGGTAACACGGGTATCGTTACGGAAACATCACGTCGCTTGCGCGTCTTTATAAAAATTGAGTTGAGGGCGTTTGCCAAGCGTGTAGGTTTCAGATAATTGCCAGCCGGCAATGAAAATTGTTTATTTTGGCCATCTTTTGGAAAATACTTTATTGCTTGGTTTTCGGATATCTGATCAGAAACGCCAGTGGCAACAAGTTCAACAAGGGCACAGGCCCATTGACTTGCTCTGCTATTTGGGCCAAACATACTAACTTCTTTGGATAGGTGATTAATAAACGTGCCGCCCCTTTTGTATGAGGGGCCAACAACTGTTACGTAAAAATCATCACTCATTTTGTTTAATTTTACTTTTTAAAGGGGAAGGTACAAGTAAACAGGCAATAGAAAGAGTTGCACTTAGCCATACTGACAAGTCGGAGCCCTTTATATGGGCTATAGTCATGTTTATCAAGCAAGCAATAACGATTAGGAAAATTATAACTATTCGGGCCTTTGCTAATGTATAACTACGGGTTGAAAAGTTGGTTTGTGTTGAACTTGAACGTACCAAAAGTCCGTCTTCTAACATTTTATTCAATTAACAACATTGTTTATACTTAAATACACGAAAACATTTTTCTAAGCCATCGCCTTTTAGTTTGATAGGGGTGGGAGGGTTACTAACAACTTTTGGAGGTTGCATCTGTGCTGCCACTTTTGGAAACTTTTTCTGAACCTGGGCATACGCCTCATTATACCCCTCGGGTGTATAGTAAGTGTAGCCTGTAGTTGCAGCTCTTGCTATTTCAAAGATGTTGCTGGCAGAGATACTCATGCCGTTCTCATCTAGGATTCTATCTTGATCGTCAGTCCGTACAGCCCTTTTCAAAGTATTATAAATCTTTTGGCTAGGTTCGACTTTTGCTCGGGGTCTCTTTATTCTTTTATTTCGATTGATAGGTACTTTGGTAGTAGCTCCAAAATCTTCAATAGTTTCTGGGGTTGTTTGAGGAATTGGGAGTACCACTGGCTTTTGACCCTTGTCAATTGTTTGAATTTCACCTGCCAATTTTGTAAGGAGATTTAGAAACTGTTGATAGATTTTCATCTGCACATCGTCGGGAAGATTGTCACTGAGAGCCCTTTTCATTTGACTCTCTGCTTCTTTGGCCCTTTCAACAAACTGTTCACGAGGTGTATTTTCGTAACCATCGCCTTGCTGGATGATATCAGCTGGTGGGATAACCAACTTTCGAAAAAACTTTTTATCCTTGTACATTTTTACCAATTTCAATGCCTGGCTTGGCAACAAGCGAAACTAGTTTCAAATTTTCTTTCAAAGCCTTTCGAGCCTCTGAGTAATTGCGAATTTTTGCAATTTGTTCGATAACTGGCAGATACTTTTTCAAAGTAGCTGCTTCGTATTTGAATAGTGGGACACGGCCCTGTGTAATATTAAAAAATAGTTCAATTAAAAGGGAGATTTCGTAGTCGGTTGCACTTTCCAGTTGTTTTTCAACACTTTTTGGGTTTGCAACGGCTTCGAGCAAAGGAATATGTTTCGTAAGACGATTACGGGACATTACAATTGAAATTTTAGCACATTTCAGCTATTTATCTATTTCACTGTGTACGGTAACAACCTCTGCTTCGGGTATCCAACGGTTAAACTGTGGCCCATGGCCTTTGTATTTTACGAGACATTCCCGGCCGTCGGCTGCATTACGACAGCGTATTATTTTTTCAATGACATGGACAGTCGGAGGGATAATTTTTTGAATTTCTTCGCTATAGAAGCGCTTATCGACTATTTCATCATTTAGATCCTTTAAAATGTAGGTATTGGGGTTAGTTTTTAGAACAGAGTCAACCGTAAAGAATTCAGAATTCCAGTGTCCCGCATATCCCTTTTGAAAAGTCTCCTTTCCTTTTGTTAGGACCACTGTATCACCAGGTAGAATTGAGCTTTTGACATGTGCTTCCTTTTCAACATTTTTTGTTAAACGGGTTGTCCAAGTAACCGCGCTAGGCTTCATCTTAATTGCAGAGTTGACCGTTTGGTTGATATTCTTTGTAAAGTTTTGCAATACATCAAACCATCGATACGTGTTTTTCTCTGTGAAATACCGGTAGAGGCGATATTTTAAAGTTTTAATGTACCGCTCGGCCATGGCCGCTTTTACTATGGACTTTGGAAAACATTGTGTAATCTCTAGCCTTTTGCACAGTTCCTTCATGGGACCTCCTGTAAATTCCAATCCCCTATCCGTAATTAAGTAATACGGGGCAAATTCCGTATAAATTTCTGCGAAAGCTTGTGCCACTTCTTTTGTAGACTTTGTTTTTAGAGGTCGCGTAAAAATTTGCCGGGAATAACAGTCGACAACTAGCAAAATATATCTGTAGTTGTAGTTGTAACTTTTAATGTTTGCCATGACTGCCAAATCGGCTTGATGGTGGCTATGAAGGCTACTGCCAGTTGTTTTGCGTCTTGGAAAATTGTGAACGGCGGGCTTATGCAAGTAAAATGAAGGTTTTGATCTAACATATTGATCGACTTGAGCCTTGCTAACCCCTTTGGCATGACGCCGCAAATTTGTTGCCGACGAGAAAGAGGCCGGCGATTTAATATTAGTGTAAAGTCGTTCTAGCTTTTTTGAAGTTGCCATTAAACTATAGCATTTCGTAAACTTCTAGGCTTTTATCGGGAAATATGCTTGTAAAAAGTCTGCGCTTTGCGTCGGCTGTAACGTGGTTATCGACTACCAAGTATCCGTACGGGTTTTCCATGGCATCCTCGTAGCTATCAATTAGATAACGAGGCTTTTCGGGAAACAGTTGATAGGCAAGGTTTCTAATTTGTAGTCTATCGGAATTGTTCTTGGTTAGGACGAGATAGGTTGCGTTAGCTCGGGAGCTCCGATTCCCAAAGAAGGCATTCTGTGTAATGAATAGTGTGGCACAACTTGAATGATGCACCAATTTAGTGAACAGTGCTGTGAGAAGCTTGCTATCTTTCATTTCGTGAAACAGATCATCTAGGATTATCAACGAATTTTCAACATTTTTCAGGTCATCTTGGGTCGGGGGACCTTCCATAAACTCTAGACGTGGCTCGTTCCGCGCCATTTCTTCAAAAATGGGTTGATACACACCATAGCAGTAAATTATGCGTTTGATAGGGGGTCCTTGAACCAAAGTATCAATATTTTCAACAAATTTTTTAACCCATTGAGTTTTGCCCGAATTTGAAGGGCCAACACAATAGAGTGACATTGGAAATTTGAAGGTAAACATTTTCAGAAACTGACCTAACCTTTCCAGTAAATATTTTAAATACATTACAAACATTTTGTGTAACATTGGGTGAAAACTGCACTAAAATACGGGTGACTTGGCATTGCAAGGGGGTGACGTGGCAGTGGCGCAGAAATACCGAACCTGTCAAAAAGTGGCGCCAAAATGTACCTAATAGTAGTTCCTAGTATAAAACGCTTATTTAATCGCTCCATTTTCCGCTCAAAAACACCAGAAAAAAAGCTGATAAAACCAGTTTTCGTGCTATGGTTTTTATCGCAACCTAAAATTTGAGGAACCTAGTCACTCAAATTTATTTAATTGTAGTTAAAATAATTATCAAATTATGGATTTTGGGCAATAAAAAAATTATCTTCCAGGCTGCCTCCTGGTCGTCGCCTGCGGCATTGTCCCGGCCTTCCTGCTTCCGGCAAACTCGGGCGAATTTTTGCAGAGTGAGGGTGGGTCGAAACTTACATATTTTACTATAGCTAATCAAAAAAAATCGGTATAGACAATTAATATACAATTTCTAGACGGCCGCAAAAAGTTAAACCTGCTTCTCTCCTTTGCTGTCGGCTCCCTGCTCGGTGACGTCTTCTTACATCTGCTACCAGAGACGTGGTCAACGCATCAAGGTAAGCAGGTTTTTAATCGATCTACATCTTTTCTGGGTAACTAAAACTTACTTTACGACCGATCATATCTTATTTTTTAGTGGATCGAGCCAGCGTGGGTCTTTGGGTACTTGCCGGCCTTCTCGTCTGTTTCTTCGTCGAGAAACTGTGCGCCCATACCGAAGAGAGCCAGCATAGGGTAAGCCCGCAAGTTCAGCTATTTTTGAACGTTTTTATCTGTAATAAAGACGTATTAGAAAAATACTTTTGTTTCAGATGTGTGCGTGGATGAACCTGGCCGCAAACATCGTCGACAACTTCACGCACGGGCTGGCCGTCGGAGGGTCGTTTTTGGTGTCCCCGACGGTAAGTATATAGAATTTTTTCGGCCTAAATTGCTCGATGGCTGGAGGGCGATACCATAGGCTGATTAAAACGTTAAAAGGCATTTATAAGACCTCCAAAATTTTAGTGCGGACTCGTGACTACCGCAGCTATCTTGCTGCACGAAATTCCGCATGAAGTCTCGGATTTTGCAATTTTGCTGCGAGCCGATTTCGATCGATGGAGTGCTGTGAAAGCTCAGGTTTGTAGCTAGATTTTAAAGGAGCCGGCAAGGCAAATCTATGGATTTTGTGGATCTATCTAAATATTTGCTATGAAAACCTTTTAGACCCGCTCTATGCAACGAGTCAGCTATTCATACAGTCAGCTATTACTAAACACATCCCAAAAGCGACCGCGTTGCTTGTCGCCGGCGCGGAAAAACGCAGCCAATCCATAGCCAAAAACCTATATCTACGCCTTATAAATCTCTTTAGAACTAATTATATAACTAAAGGGCTTGGAAAAGGAGTCCGCTGTTCATTTATTTGTGAGTTTCGAAAGGGAACAGCTAAAAACCATCAAAAACGCGCTTCTTGTCCCATTCTCCGAACTATGACATCAATTTTCTTCCCTTACCAACCCATTTAAACCAGAATTTTAGGCCATCACCGCAGTCGCTGGAGTCGCCGGCTCGATTTCGGCACTTTGGCTCCATTCTGACGCTTCACTCGGCGGCTCGGCCGCCTGGGTTCTCCCATTCACGGCCGGCGGCTTCATCAACATCGCCCTGGCACAGATTCTGCCCGAGCTGATGAACGAGACGTGTCCAAAGTAAGTTAGTGTAGCCTTTAAAGCCGTAAAAATCGTCCAAAATATTTTTTAACCCGAAAATCTACGTCAAAAATCCTGTAATTTTAGGCAAACCCTAAAACAACTGGCCCTAATCTCGGCCGGAATCTCGACTATGTACCTATTCAACGGGCTACACGTCTGAATTATCAAATTCTATGAAACCATAGCTTAAATGTTATTATTTCCTTGTAATTATACTGCCCAGCCCTGCCTTGTCACCCCCGAAAAACCGGTGACCCCCGAAGCGTTGCCTTACCTTATCCATAGCATTTACCACATCCCAGTATACTACGACTAATACCACGCATAATTGCCCAGATTTTAGTACAAACAATGTAGGCTGTAGTATGTAGCGCGCCCCCGATTCTTACTGTGATATTACTGCTGCCTTACTGCTTCTTGCTTTCCCCAGATTCGCCATTCAATTTACAAAATTTTTTAGGGAATTATCCGGTGTTATAAAAGGAATAAACGTACTACATAATTATGTTAGGAAAGCACATAAAAATGTTAGAAAAACACAAAAATATAAGGAATTTTGTTGTCAATCGCCAGTGGTACGCTGCGCTGCTATGTACGCCGGGATCCCGTGGGCCGTCTGCATTATTTATCACGTCGTGATTCTTTTCTCGAGACAAAGAAATTGATCTCTTTGGACTAACTAATTGCTAAAACGATAAATATATTTATGTTTAATCATTTCGAGTAATGTTAAATTTTGCAAAACGAAGCCTAGCTGGTTTCCTGAAGCCTAGAAATCTTACCAAACGAAATTTAGCTAAGCTTTCTTTGATAAATTACTCTTTTTGTTTCCCATCGAGACCTCTTTGGCCTTGTTTTGATGACCACCTTTCTAGAAAGCCCCTTTTCAGGTTTAAACCGCCCGCAAGACTAGGAAAAGATGGACGGCTTCGAGGGTTTCATGCAGAAACTCGACAATTTGCACTCGTTCCGGCTGCACACCGGCAACATTAACTCGTACGACGAGCTGAAAGCGCAGAGGTTTGTTTCAAAAAAATCTGCAAATCAGTTTAGAATGAAAAACGAATAACTCAGAAGTTTTAAGGTTCAAGGACTCGTCCGAAGAGCTGGAGGCCTGTTTGAATTTGCAGTTTCAGAGCACGCCGTGCCCGAGCGATTTTAAGTAAGCTAAACAAGAGGAAAATGGATTAAATGTTGAGGAAAGAAACGCTGAATTTTCAGGGAAGACGGCACGCTGCTGCTTTGCGATCGCGAGCACATCAATCGCTACGTTCGCGATGATTTGAAGATTACTTTGAAGGTATTTGAAACGTTAAATTCGCGTATTTAGGTAATGCAACTTTAATTCTATATAGAGGCCCCAAAAATTAAAGATATTTTAAGGTATTCCTTTCCTCCTGGGACCCAACAGAAGTCCGTGAATCGTTCGCCTGCCTCGTCGAGCAGCTGAAAACCGACGACATCGAGCTCCTGATCCTCGCTTTCCCCGAGCTCGAGCTAGTCGATGGAGAATCTGAAGAAGCGGAAACCGCACGTTGGCTGGAGGCGGTTAAGGTAGACTTTCATGGATTTTGTGCCTAAAATGCCCGGTTTCCAGCCAATCTGGACGGAGGCCGAGGCGTTGAGCTCGAGCCGAAAAATCTCATCCCTGGGCGTGGGTGACGTTCCGGTTGCCTGGATGCGAGCGCTGTGCGAATGGGCTGATCATCCGCCGACGGTTGACCATTTGAAGCTGGACGGGTGCTGTATGGTCGGTTTTTGGAGTGACAGGGAATTTTTATGAGACCGGAAATGCTAATTTTCCGGCTAAAAGCTGCATGGAAAGCTACATTTTTTACGTTTTATCGAACGTAATGGAAAGGCCGTATTCAGGTACCCCCAGAATTGCAAGCCTACGCCCGGGAGCAAGACATTCAACTCTTGACACACAACGACCCGCATCCGGTGTTTCCGGTTGCGGATGTAAGTATTTTTTTTCTTTTGGTTTCCTTTCGTTTTCGGGTCGTTTTAGGCATTTTAAAGCCTGTAAACTTTGGAAATAATCTGGTTTACCAATTCATATAAACAATTAAAGACAGAAAAATGGAAGCAAACGATTTAACGCCAAACTTTCAGCTTTTTAACCGCTTCTGCGACCTAAAGCACTCGACCCCGGTCTGCCACAGCCAGTTCCGGACCACGTGGGCGGCTAGGTAAGCTGGAATTCCTTGCAAACTACAAGCTACACCTTTCAGATACACGGTCTGGGTGCGACCCCGTTCGATCATGTCGTCCAAAGGCTACATCGTGCAGTTCAAGCGGACAGCGTCACTTTAGGATCTTTTTTAGGGTAAGTCAAATCTTATAAATCATTATTTCAAGTTTTTTTTCGACTAGAATTTGGCTAATTTCGATGTATAAATTAGATTTATTGGTTTTTCTCGGACCACTAGAGCTTCTAAACGAAATTTTTCACTTTTTGGGACAATTTTTGAGGCTAAAGCCGGCGTAAATTTGGTTTTCCTTATTATCGTTCAGCTCTGCCTGTTATATTTAATTTATTTAGGTTGCCATTACCCCGTTGTCATCGGACGAACACTTGCAAGTATCTGCTGAATGTGCCACGTTGCCTTCCCTGTATTCTTTAATAACAATATGAAACGCATCATTCGATTACCGAGATAAATTATCGATTTTAACGCCGTCAACTCGTGAAATACACATTATTACACTTATGTTTTACAAATATCAATCCATTTGGGTCGGTTCCTGTCGAAAAATCTCTGGTTTGTCGGTATTCTTCTTTTTCCACGTCCTAGAAATAGCATTAACATTGACGCGCGAGAATAAAATAACCTTAACGGGTTTTCCATGTCGGTGTCCAGTATCGAATCTAATTTGAGGAGCCGCGCCGGAAAACAATTTAACGACCGACCGGCCCGGGGGTGAGGGCGGAAATTGGCGTCGGAGGACAAAGCCCCCGGCCGGCCTTTTCGAGCACGACACCTTCCCAAATACCCACAAAACTTCCTGGGGCTCAAGAATCATGTTTTCTCTCTATCGGACTTTCAAACTGAGAATTTGCTTGGTTTGGCAAGCTTTTCCCATGCTTTAGGTCTTAAACACCCAGAATTCGAGGAAAATCAAGTGATGCTACCGTTTTCCGACTTAAGAATCGGCTATTTAGAACTTTAAAGGGATGCCCAACCTTTTCGGGGCTCAAAAAGCAACAACCATGCCGCGGGCTGGGGTCGAACCCGGGACCCCCGTTTTGTAGGCCAGGATGCTATCCATTAGGCCATAGTGGCAAGCAATTGGGTGGGATGGGGACGCCACAAGAGGGAAAGGTGGCCGAATTCTGTGCGGCACTGGCGCCTCATTGCCACACAAAATTCCCGCGTCATTTGTACTGCCCGGAATACATAACTATATATTTGCTTCCAAAACATTGGGTATCCCTTTAAAAAGCGGTTTTTCCAAAAAAAAACTACTCCAAAATCTTCGGGTCTGGTTTTTAAAAGCGTAATTTTTCGTAAGTTTAGTGTTTTTTAACCAGCGAAACTGTAGAATTCTACAAAAACCAAATTCAGTTCTCTTTTCAACACTCTAAAAGACGAATTTTGTCGCGGATATCGTATCCTAGTCAGAAATAACTTACAGAACCTATTTTGGACCTCAAAAATCAACGAAACCCTTCCGGGGTGATCCCCGCTTTTCGGGCTGGTGCGCCCATAATTGAGTACTTTCCCGCCGTTTTCAATGGACAACCCAGCATTTTTCCAGCAGCCAAATTTTTTCAAAAGATTTTTCTCAAGATTTCGAGCTTTTGCGCGTCTGGAGAGCTTGAAAAAAAAATAGCAAAAAAATCTTACAGCACATATTTGACAAAGTTAACTTTTTTTGCGACGTTTAAAGCGTCAATGGCTTGCGGAAAAGCTAGCAATCGTTGTTTTTAACGTAGTTAATGATTATTTGAGGTGTTTTCTGCCTCAAAATCTTTTATTAAAGCAGCTATGGGCTAGCAAAGATTTAAGGACATCATAACAAAGCAAAGCACCTCCAAAAATTGCTGAAATACGGAAGTAAACCAAGGCGGTTTTCTCCTTGCTCTCCTAAATGAATCGGCGCCTAGGTAAAGTGCGTGAAGCAGAAGGAAAAATAAGGAGGAGGAGGCCCGCTTTAGCCAATGAAAAAGGGGGCTAAAGGGTCGCTAAACATGAGAGAAAACTATGCAATCGTCGGCTCCAGAGGAGGGCACGAGTCTTTAGCCTCCTCCCCTTATATTGAGGGGATAGAGGGCTATTTGCGGGGAACTTGATGCAAAAAGCGTTTTTTTTTATACTCTGGATACGTGGCACTGGGTATCTTCTTTTTATAACTAGTCAAAAGTGTAGCTTATTTTTAGCGCGCCTTTTAGGTAACTTAACATCCATTTAATTCATTGATTTGTTTTGTCTATTTTTTATTACCATTTATTGATTTGTCCATTTTATTATAAATCCTTCCTTTTGTAACGTATTGATAAAAACTACAAACTACAAAAATTGAGGAGACTTTATCATGATTTTTGGGGTTTTTGTGAATTCCCTGACTTTCTAAAGTTTTTCCCCGTTGGTTGCCCAAAAAATGCGTTTTTCACCTTCGAGTTGCTTGTCTGATTCTTAAATTTAGTTCATTAATTTTATATTGTTTTCCTAGGATTTGTCGGAAGTTTATCTTGAAGTTGCAACCTGCAAAAACGTTACATTTTTTTAGGGTTTATTGCGCGTTTCCGACTTTCCCAAACTTTTTATGATGGTCTTAGCGCCTTAAAAGTATGCCGCTACTTCCTTAGATTCTAATTAATCTATTCCTCGAATAATGACCATATCTTCGGCAATTTCTTCCGTTTCTGGCAGAAGCAGTGGATGAAAAGGACCGGTGTGTGCCCTCCCGGGGGTTCCATCTATATTCTGGCACGCGATTCGCCACTCCTCCTCCTTCTCCTCCTCCCCCGCCCCATTTTGCTTCTGAATTCACGCTCGTACCTCACGCTTTTTCTGGCGCAAATTCATGTTTGGGACTTTTGAAATATCAAAATAATTTTAATTTTTATCCTTAAGATTTTTTTTTGACTATTCGTGAATATCATCGCCCTCGTTAATCAAAAACTAGGTCTTGCAACGCTTGAAAAATCGCATTTTTTGTTTTCGAGTTGTTCTAAGACCGATGGCGCTATTTGAGGAGCCATAGAAAGTATATACATAACTTGGCTGATGATGTAACTTTCGGCCGATTTCCATGGCGTAACCGGTTAGGCCCAACTCTTTATTTCCTTTTTTTGAGCTGTGAATACGTTGCTTTTTTATTTTCCTTTTTCCGGGATGCAGTTTTCAAAGTAAGAAAAATGCCAAAATTTGGGAACGCTGAAGTGCCAAATCCGTCCAATCGACATTTTCCGCATTCAGTGAATCGAGCAATTTTACTCTAGTTTTAGTTAAAAACTTGCATTTTCAAAAAATGTGTTAGGGTTTGAAGAATTTGAAATTGTTAGAATTCCGCGTCGCTCACTATTAAAGGAATTTCCCTTTCAAAATTCCGGTTTCTAATGGTCTAATTTCCTATGATTCATCTCAAAAAATATGTTGTGAGCTACGCTCGACTACACCCCTTCCAAAAGAATTTATTTATCCGTTGTTTTGGCCCGCTTCCCCACTCGGACCCAGCGCATTTTCACGGCCGCGTAAAGGGCGGCACGAATTTGGGCTGGCCCAGCCCAAATTCCCGAAATCATCATTCGTGGCTAGACGGCCCTCCTAGGACCTCGAAAGAGCCCATTTTCATCGGCCCTATAGCCCCGGAATTCTGAATTCTTCGGCCGGGTCCTGCCACGAAATGCCAAGAAATCATTCATCACTCCCCGTGGCATTCTTGGGACGTTTTAGGTATTCAATTCATCAGCAGGAAAAAATAGACCGGGTGGGATCGGCCTCGGGGGGTTTTAAGAATTTCAGAGTGACGATGAATTTTTCAGAAATTTTGCCGTGCAGGTGCTGTTTTGCAAACTTGCCGAATTTCCACCTCGAACTCGTTTTTGGCCGAATTGGGGGCTAGGTATGGTTTTCCTGGAGCAAGAACGTAGCCCGGAAAATCGTATCGTTACATATAGGACATGGCGCGGAAACTCTTAAATTTTGTTCAATCAAAAGTATCTTAATCCAGGTCATATTTTTAATTCTTAAAATAATATTCCCTCGTTAGAAAAATCTAATGTTAGTCCACTGCTCTTCACAAATTTATTAACAATTTTATTTATTTCCTGTACAGATTTTAACCTTATAGCCTCTTAGCTTTTTTCTTTTCCGTGCTTTAAAATCCAAGCAAAAACTGTACACGCAATGTAATTCCTTGACTTCTGGGCTGTCATTTCCGCAGCATCTTCCGAAGATTTTTTGCAGTTGCCAATCGCATATTTTCAGGAAGTGAACAATGACGCTATGCAAACAGCCCTGTCGATGTTTACGGCCCAGTCCGCTGCTGGTACGATAATTTTTTGCGTTGTTGATTGTTTTTTTATATTTATTTTATAAATTTGAGAGCATTTGAGAAGACTAAATAGCGTAAATCAGCAAGTCTCTTTGATCTTGTTTTCAAAGTTTCGCCGCGTTTTTAGATTGATGCTAATTTCCGTTCTCACTCTTTTCAAACTTGCAACTGAAGCGGAAGTTTTTGACTAGTTGGCCGCGGGCCAAAATTGAGCTCGAGGATTGCAATTAGCTAGGGAAGAGGACGGATAGAGAAGCTAGGCCCGGCTAGCTGCTGGGGGGCCCTAAAATAAGCCCAATCTCGCGGAGCCTGTGGGGCAACATTTTGAATCCTGGCGCGGAGAAGCGCGCGTAAAATTGGTGAGAATTCAAACATGACCGTTTGGAGGCTAGAAATAGCGCACACTTCAAATGAAAGCGTAAAAAAGTGCTCATACAAAAAAATCTCAATTTTTTCAGATCGTTTTCCTTGTATCAATCGTCTCGTTGGGCTTTGGCACGATTGTCGCCACGTATGATATCGATCGCTTTGGCGCTGGGCTGTATTTGGTACGTTAAAATTAAGTAAAAAAATTAAACAGAATGTAATTATTAAGGTTTGACCATAGCTTTTTTTGGTTTTGTTCTGTTAGAGGGGGGCTTGTTCTACGAGCTCATTACTTCTAAAAATCGTTGCCTCTAAAAACGTTGCTCCTAAAAGTTGGTACGTCGGATAATCAGTTTTTCGGCTCGTTTGGCCATCGGTATGCCCAAATCGACGCTTCGAATTCTAGGTTTAATCAAAGAAATGTTTTAGATGAGCTTTTAGCAAAATTGAAGAAGCAAACAGATGTGAAAAAATGCTTTTTTAGCACTCTGTGAGCTAACCTGAATATTTATTTAGTGCCTCGTTTCCGTGGTCACCATCGTCGTCGCGCTCGCATTCTGCCTTGTCGGCACGGATGAGCAGGTAAGCTTTTTCACTTTTTCAACTTTATTTCTACCCCTGTTTCCCTTTCAGACCGAACCCACCGTCGCCAAGAAGGTCTGGTCAACAACAAGGCAAACGATAAGAAGGTGATTTCTCCAAATGGTCTCTGCTAGCCTGCAATTACTTTAGATATGCTCGCAGCAAAGCCGAGCCGTCGAAAATCGAGATCAAAATAGCGAATATCGATTTGTCGGATGAGGAGGAGAGTGAGGAGAGTCACCAGATGGAAGAGGAGAAGAAGGGGCAACGAGCAGTGGTTATTAGGGAAAATACAGAGGTCTGTTCAGATGGGAATTTCCATAGAAAATCATTTTTAGAGTCAAGAAACGGACCCGAGTTGGCCGAGCACTTCTGGGTCCACGACGATACGGCCTATCCCGGAAATGGTTGAGCAAATTGACGAGACAATGGACGAACCGCCGGATGAACAAGTTTAAGCTGAATTAATTGCTTCTGCGTAAATAATCGCGCTATTTTGCTAATTTTATTTGTATTGATGTGCTGCGGTTTTTAAAAATACTGCATTTCTTATTTATGCTTGCTCGATGGTTCTCTGTATATATAAGTTACGGGTAATGTTCGGCGTGCAATAAAGATATCAATTTATGACGCAAATAATAGCAAGACAATTTTTCAAAACCTGAAGATTGGTATCCGGCAGGAGATGCAGTTTTCCTGAGAAATTACCCACGATATCGGCTAGTATAATTGTATTTACGTACGCAAAATTTTTCTAAACTTCGAAAATCGCTGCTATTCCTAGAGCAGCAACACGTTTAGAAAAAAAAATTTTTGAGTAAAATCTGGAAACATTGGTCCGCTCATTCGAAAGCGACGATTGCTCTGCGTGGGATGTGCTAATTGGTTTTTCCTGGATATTTTTTTTCTTCAAAGCGACCACTTAGCAGTTTGTGAAAACGGATTCGGAATCCGGCAAAATTCTGCACATTGTAGGTCTAGTGTCGTCTCAAAATTCAATTCACACTAAAAAGCGTTTCCTTGAACGTTTGTTGTCTTTAAGAATCGATTTTTATTGCAGTTGCCTCAAATGTCTTGGCAAATCGGCAAGCCCTAAAGTATAGTATTCACAGTTTTTTATTCAACTTTTATGAGCATCATTCTGAACTGCACCCAGGCGGCCTGAAATCGGCGATAAGACCCACGTTTCCGCGGGCCAAACTATGGATGGCATCCGGGTTTCGATAAGGGAATAGGCACTCGTCTTCTTCGATTGGCCATGCTTTCGAAAGGTAAATAATTTGCAAAAAAGCCTTAGATTTTGATGGTTTCAGCGGTCATCGCCAGCGCTCTGCTAGCGGTCGTTCTGGGGTAAGTAACACCAAAATTTTGTCGGAATTGTCGCAAATGCGCATGCGATTCGAACTGCGATGTTCAGGGCTAGGACTTCGCAAACTTTTTTCAATTTCTAAAATCTTTTAGTGGTTGGGGAGACCCGTTGCGGGACCTCGGTGTGCCGAACTATGACTGTGGAGCGGATTTGATGAAGCCTAGTGCAAAGGTTGGCGAAAAGAGCTGAAAAAACTGTAGTCATAGGCTGGTGTCTTGCTTAACTAGTCAGTTACCACGAAAAACCTACAATTCGGCGTTTCAGATCCCCACAAATGTCAACTCGGTTCGTCCTGGTGACATCAAGGTGGTGATGGCGCTCGGGGATTCGATTACGGTATGAAAAAAGCTTTAACATTAAGCCATCCGCGACGTGAGAGTTCTTTGCCTTCGACAAAGGCGTCCAAGAACGTTTACTCCTAGCTTGATTAGCTAGCTCACCGAGTTGCAAAAACTTTGAAAAGTTTAATGGAAGGAGAAAGAACGCAACTCGTCCAAATGGCGTAGTTTTTTTGAAAAATTTGCGACGCTGTTTTTTTTATTCGGCTACGGTAGCAAAGTGAGTGTTACGGTAGTTTACAAGCAGTTTTCTACTAGCTGATTTTTTGCCTGTTCAATAACATTATCACAAGCTCAATACCAAAAAAGGACCAGCGAAACTCGCAGAAATCGTCATGCTCTGTAAAATTGCAAGGATTCGTCAAACTGATGCTTTATCTAGGCTTCAAAATGCCATATTTTAGGCAGCAAATGGCGCTGGTGCCGAAGATCCACTAGCCGTCGTCCTCCAGTATCGTGGTCTAGCCTTCATGGCGGGCGGGGACAAGTCGCTCGAGCAGCACGTCACCATCCCAAGTATGTAGCATATGATTTCCGATTTGTTAATACCATTTTGGCGCTTATCTTCAACTTTTCAGACATCCTGAAGAAGTACAACCCCAAACTCTACGGATATTCGCTCGGAATTGGTGGTCAAATGGTGTGGGAGGTCGCCCAGTTCAACTTGGCCTATCCCGGGGCAAACGCAAAGGATCTACCGGATCAGGCAAAGGATCTGGTGGCCAGGATGAAGGCTCATTCTGATGTAGGTATTTTTGTGATAAAGATCTTACGTCTCGTTACCAAAAACATATCTCGGTACAATACGGGTGGCGCTTTCCAGCGCCCCGCGTCACCTCAGATTTTGTATCTCATTGGCCTGCTGGCTTACAGCGGTGTAAAGTATACCAAAATGTCCATCTAGCTCTGGCGAGTATTTTGGCATAATTAACAACCCTGTAGGACGACGAGGAGCCAAGATACAACGGGTGGAGGCCGGCTCGGAGGGGGGGGGGAACTGCACATAGCTAATATCCCGCTTCAGGTCATCGACATGGCCAACGACTGGAAATTGCTGAACATCTTCATTGGCGGAAATGACATTTGTGGGCTTTGCAGACATCCGGTAGAATATTAACAACGTTTTTCATAGATGTTTAAGGACTACGCGCCGTCAAACTGCGTGGCCGAAATTCGTCAGGCCGTCCAGTACATCCAGGTATTTTTATTTTTCGTTCTTAAACCCAACAATTTATCTGAAAAAGTCGAAAATCAATTTCAAAAAATTTTTCTTTTTAGGACAACGTGCCAAGGGTTATCGTGAACCTGATGTCAATGCTGCATCTCGAACTACTTCGCCAGGTCGACACCGGAAATATGTTCTGCTTGGCATTGCATACGTAAGTTTTTTCGGCTTATCACTTCTTTCCAATTCTTTCCACGGAGTATCGCTACATACCTTTTTGCAGCGATGAATGCGGCTGTGAGCAAAACAAGAACTTCACTGATGCAATGATCTCGGCCGCTTGTACAGAATATCAACAGCTAGAGACAAAACTACAGGATGACGGCATCTTTGAGAAAGACGATTTCACATATGTCGTCCAGCCATTCGCCAATGAAATTATTCACCCGCCTAGCTATCCGGTAAATTAGGCCCTGATCTGGTCCTCTCACTCTCTCTCTCTCTCTCTCTCTCTCTCTCTCTCTCTCTCTCCCTCTTTCTCTCTGAAAATGACATCTTTCAGAACGGCACTGTGGATTCGGACTTCTTCTGCCCCGACTGCTTCCACTTTTCTCAATATGGCCATGCCGTCACAGCTACATGGGTTTGGAAGAACATGCTTGAGCCGGTAGGTAGCTACCGCCGTCAAAAATAATATCTCAACCCTAGTAAAGAATTGTTTTTCGATCGGTGTTTTAGGTAGGCAAAAAGACGACCAAGGGCAATCTCTCCGTGCCGGCTCTACCGCTGGCCTGTCCGGATCCGGTATGGGCTTGGAGAATAAGAGCCTTGAAATTCCCACCCACCTCTCGACCCAATCCTTTTTTCAGAAATGCCCCTTCATCCGGACCACCAAGAATTCGGCCGACTGCTCGAAATATATGACGGAGTAGCTGCCTCCCAAGGATCGAATTTGTTACAATAATGAGAGCAGATTCAGAGATTTTCGACAATTTGCAGCACGCTAAAATCCTTTTTAAAGCGGGGAAAAACGGAAACTGTCAATTCAAAAGAAAATTAAAAATGAATAAATAAAATTAAAATTAAAAATGAAAAATATAAAGAAAGATTCTTTAGTGTTATTCGAAGATTTTTTTAAGTGTTATTCGAGGATTTCTTAGGGTTGTTCGAGGTTATTTGTGTTATGCTAAAAATCCCCCGCTAACAGTCCAGAACCGAATCCCCTTTACCTTGAAATCAGGATGCAGATGCGCGAAAGCGAGCCAGTCAAACGGGCTCATTCGACCCCAATCATTTGTTGCAGCTCCATGGGCAGCGCCTTGAACCTGTCGATGACGATGTAGCCGGTACGGACGTGCTAAGCAAGCGTGAATTAACTGACAAACCCCCTCCACACCTCCTTCATGACTAGCAGACAGGTACGGAGATCCAGGGCAAGCCGCCAAGGAAGAGGAAAACCGCGAAAAAGTTTTATTCCATAGCCAAATTCCATCGAATGCCAAGTTTATTTTCCCCGGTAAAGTAACCACAGGTGCAAATTTTCATTCCCGGAATTCAATATTTATTCTGCACACACCGGCGGAAATAAGCCCAGAATCCGCGACATTTGGGAACGAGGAATCACAGAAAAAGGGTGTGTAGAAGAGGAACAGGAGAAGCCATTGCCAGCCAATAGGGGCATAACGACATGCAAAAAGCGATATAAATCGGCGCGGATGGGTTGATCAGCAACTAGGCGCCCGTCGAGTCCACCGAGAAGCCGCCGGTGCGGAAAGCGTTCAGGTAGGTGAGCGTGCGGCGGCACCAGTGGAGCCCCCAGCTGAAAAAAGAACGATTTTGCGTTAAATAGCTCATTCGATGGAGAAAATTTTTCTAAATACGATTTTTCTAATTCTTTTTTGTGAAATCAGCCGGGAAAGGCAAAATGAATGGCTTTGAAGTTGGCAAATTTGGGAAAAATGGAAGTTTGAAGCGCTATAACTTTTTAAAACGAGTTATTTGGCAAAAATGAGCAGCGGATTCAAAAAAGAGCAAAAAATTATGCACAAAATAGGCTGGGTCCCATCAGGAACCGCCGCCTCGACCTGATGTGGTTCCCTTGTAAGCAACTTACACAAAGCAGACCATGCTCCATGTGGTTTTCGAGGAACTCAATGTGGAGGGCCTAAGAGAAGTGGGTGGTTGACATTGGCCTTGCTACCATGTCCAGGGCCAGCTCTCGGCGCGGAATGTCGCCGTAGGCGTTGATGAACGCGCTGAGGGCGTTGTTGAGGATAAGCCTCTTCGCGTTGACCTGTTCCTGGAAGACGGTGACCAGTTAAAGGAAAGCGAAAGGCAATCCGTAATATGACCCGGGCCGCATTGCCGACGCAGCGCGTCCAAAAACTCCACCTGCGCCTGCGGGGTGAGGTTGTACTCGACGAGGGAGAGACGGCCGTCGCCCATCTCATGCGTGTTGCGCGTGGACCAGCCGCGCTCACGCTCAACCTCCTTCATCGTGTCGGTGAGGCTCAGTCCGGCGTTGATGTAGGCCATCTCCTGGGCAGGGGTGCGCGTGCTGGAAAACGATGATGAAGGTGGAGGTTCTGTGAGACCCCCCTCAGCCGGCACCCGACTTTTGTATCTCGGCCCCCTGTTCATCTACAGGTGTGCAACGTATACCAAAATGTTCGCCTTGCTCTGGCGAGTATTTTGGTATAGTTTACAGGCCGCTACAACTGCCGGTTGTCGATATATACTAGGTGGGGGCCGGCTGCGAAAGGGGGGTGGGTAATCTAAACCACAGCCAAAAAAAATACCCCGGCTAGAAAATTTTTGAAGAATAGAAAATTTATTTTTGTAGCTTTTAGAAAAAAGCTAAGCGTAGGATTAGCAGAAATAAGTTAAAACGCTGTTGCTAATTATATCAGAAAATTTGTTGAAAATAGAAAAAATGGTTTTGCCTCCGATAAGCACCCCCCCGTTAATGCCAAGGCGCCCCCGAATTATACCTGCGGAACGCATAGCTGCATCCGGCCAATATAATCGAAAAGCGAAGGGTGGCGACAACGCAGAGACCATCGTCGCTCTAGAAATTCCACCGGATTACGGGCGTCTTGCCAAAAACACGTACGTCCGCACGACGCCGGAACCGCACGTTCATTGTCTGGGATAGCGCGTCCAGCTGTCCCTTCCCCAGCTCCGATACCGCCAATCGCAGTCCTTAAAACATTTGGCTTTTTCTTTAAAGGGGCTCGGAAGTCAAAATTCCTGCGTGTGGGGGATTGCACCTAGTGGTCAAAAACGAAAGGGATGCAAAGGCATGATTCCAGCGCCCAAGGCCCGCGAAGCGGATTTTGGGCGCTGGTTTTCATAATTAAAAAGTGTGGAATGCTCAAAATTCGATGAAGATTCCAGAAATAGCGGCAGCATTTTGAAATTCAAGCGTTTTCACGGCCAACCAGGGGCAAAAGATCATGCGGCGGGGTCGCGTTGCGGTGCCATCCGGCTATCAACTATAATAAAAAAGTTGAGACGTCCGTGTGTGTGAAGCCGAATTCAACTCGAAGGGGAAAGGAGCTAGAGCTTAGGTCTCTTCGGATTCGGATAGAGCGTGGTCAGAAACCCCCCAAACTGATAAAAAAAATTATGAAAAAGTTTTAGTTTAAATTATTAAAATTAACTTTGAAAGTTTTTTCCTTAGTAAAAGGGGTGGGGACGGAGGTTGGGGTGATTTTGGACATAGTGAGCCAGGTCGCGCGCGTTTCGTGGATGAAAATTTTCACGGGGGATTTCATTTCTTTTTTTTCTCTCATTCCATCCGGTCGGTCGTTATTTTTGTTTTTTAAGGGGATTTCGGCTAGGGGAGGTATCTTAAACCATCGGGAAGGTATTCAGGTAGTTTTTGAAGGGGATTTCAGCCCTGGGGGGTAGCTGTAGCTATCGGGAAAGTATTTAGGTAGTTTTTGAAGGGGATTTCGGCTAGGGGAGGCACCTTAGACCATCGGGAAGGTATTTAGGTAGTTTTGGAAGGGGGATTTCAGCCATGGGGGGTATCTGAAGCCATCAGGGAGGTATTTACGTAGTTTTTGAAGGGGAATTCGGCTAGGGGAGGTATCTAAAGCCATCAGGAAGGTATCGATGTAGGTTTTTTTGAGCGGATTTCGGCTAGCGGAAGTATCTAAAGCCAAGTAAAGTAGCTAAGTTTTAGCAGGGGTTGGCCATAGAAGGCATCTGAAGCGACCAGCGTGGGTATTGATGAAGGTAAAGGTGTAATGTGGTGGTGTATAACATGGAGGGTAGCCCGAAGGCCAGTCGATTACAGTCGCGAAGCGGCTGTAATCGGCTGGTTTGCCAGAAATCAACACGGGGGGGGGGGCGTTGACCAGATTTAGTAGCCCCTTTAAGCCCCACCCGTCATGACGGGGGCCCAGGCGAAGATATCGAATTCGGCGGCCTCCACGATACCGTCGAGCATGAATTCGATCGAGTCGATCTCGCGCTCACCGGCTTTCCATTGCTAAAATGAAATATGCAAGCCGTTTTTCCGCTTAGGTATATACAGGGTGACCAGTTGAAAGTGTATACAACTCGATATTGATAGAAATGGCCATAAAAAATTTCCTAAGCTTTTTTAAACCTTTATGCTTATTGGAGGTAAACAAAACCGGTAATACTATGAAAGTATCAACAGATTTTGGAGGTAGATTCGGTTGGGTGCGAAATACAGCTTCCAAAATGTTGCTCTATACGAAGAAAAAGCTAACCAAAAGGCCGCAACTCCAAGTCGGATACTTTGTTCCGTCCTGAAGCCCCCGAGTGATTTAGTGATCTCAGATTTTTATAGAATGTAAAGAAGGCTTCTGCCTATAGAATGGACAGTTAAGGTAATTTTTAGACACAATTCCTTTCGACACGAAGCATTTTACGGCGACCCGGCCGGAACATGAAATCGGCCGCTGAGCTAGGCTCGGACTAGTTCCGCTCGTAAAAAGTCGCGGCAAGCTTTCTTGAGGCCCAAGTTTTGCCCAAAGATGCTTGGAAGCATCAGGATACACACTATAACCATCAATAAGCTCCTTAATGCGTTTCGACGGTTTTCGAGCCCCAAAGGCCAAAAATCTAGCCCATTTTACAAATTAAAGTCAAATTAAATCTAGATTCGAGATTTCAGTATTCTTAACGTTTCAAAACTTACTTCGGATTGTTTTCGTGCACAATAAATTATTCCAGGCACTGCCGATGGCCCCAACGAAATTTGGATTTGATTTTAACACTGCGATAGCATGCTGATGGGAGCTGCGGCCCGCGACCGCATAATGAGCCTCCCTTCTGAAGCTCTATCCAGAAGCACAGAGCAGTCAACTTAAAACCCAATCAATATGTAATGACCTAACTCATAATCTTTTGTTTTATTCATCAGAAAAGTTTGGGTTCGGCTTCTGTCAATTTGTAGAAGCAAAAGTTTTGTATACACTTTCTACTGGTCACCCTGTAGTTAAATTAAATTGAAATCACTAGTAAGAGTACTGTTCCTAGTATAATACAGGGTGTCTCAATAAAAAACGCCCCCCACTACGTCGATGGAGAAATATCGGATCAGGATGTGAGTTACACCATTCGAAAGCCCTTCAAACAGCCAGTTTGCAACAATTTTCAAAAGCATGTTTTTATACAAACGCGCCATTTTACAACACCTTTAAAAACATTAAGGAACGGCCTCTGCATCTAATTAACGGCTACTTCCGGTCATTTTTTATGGAGAATTTAAGGCAAATTAGCTCGTATGCGACCCCAAGAAGCGGTAAAATTTTGCAACACGGCTTGTAAAATAGGCAGTCCCATCCTTCAAATAAAAAAAATTGGGCGCTTTGGAGTGATTTCTAATCGGATTGTTTGAGGTCTGGCCTTGGAACTTCCGGCACGTGGCTTTAATGCGACCAATAATTTTTCTCACGTTAATCATCTCCTCGCAGGTCCGCCTAATCATTTCGATGACGCGAAGCGTGCTTTCCGGGGTAGGCAGCGGCGCCCGGGGCACCCCGAGCTCCTCGACGAACGGCATCGATCCGGCTGAAATGGCCTAGGTTGAACGGGTCAAACAAAAAAAAGAAGTCGAAATTGCTACGAACCCTGTTCGTTGGCCCTCGGCAGCGACAGGTAGTGGCGGATGTGCATCACCGGCACCTTGACCTTGCGTAGGGCCCAGATTTCGTACAGCGTGCGCCCAACGCCGAAGTCGAGGCGTTTCAAAGGCTGAAATGAGCTTTCAAGTACTGCTTCAAATTTGAAAATATCGTCCAATAACGTTTTGCTTGCTCAACAGTCCAGTTCGCGCTTACTAATAATAGATCAACAAATTTACTATGACCTTATTAGTATTTTTTGGCTTATATTTAAAAAATCATGCTCTCTCAAGATAACACGAAAGAATCGGGTTTTTAGGTGGCGAAAAAAAACCCCAAAACCAACAAGCTGCAAATCGGGTCCGGGAAAGTTGTAGTATCCGGTCACGCAACCGATTTCGCATTTTTGTCAAAATGCTCAGCAGGTCGAGCTGATTCAGGATCAATTGAAAAAACTTTTCGGAAACACTTCTGTCTCGAGATATGACCCTTCAAAGTTGGCTACTGAAGTATCCGGTCACTAAGCGAAAATCGTAGTTTGTTATGTCAAAATGTTGAGTTGATCCAGGATCAGATGAAAAAACTTTTTGGAAAAATCGCTATCGGGAGATATGCAGCTTACACGGCCTCAAAACAGGCCGACCCCGTAGTACGCAATACACCTATGTAACCCAACCGTACATAGGAAAGAACGGAATGGTAGGGAATCGCTGTTTCTTGGGTAAAAAATGTCAGACAAGGCGGGCCGTCGCTTTGGATGGGCTGCCGCTCCACTCTTTCGAGATCGGGCGCCTGGGCGCTTCGCGCTGTTCGGGCGCCCCGATTTCGAAAGCCTTTACGAGCTCGCGCCCATCCGAAGCGACTAGGCCTCGGGGTGGCACGAAGCTTTATTTTTAAGCTCAAATTGGGTGTGGAGAGTAAAGCTAAGCTCTTATCGAGCACTTATCCATATTTTCCCGCATTGAAAATGGATTACTAGGGGCGAGAACAGGTTATATAAAGAGTGGGTTGAAGTCAAACTTTAAAGTGTCCTATCTTTAGACAGAAGTCTCTCCGAAATGTTTTTTTTTCAAATTGATCCTGAATCAGCTCGACCTGCTGAGTAATTTGACATAAAAAATCCGAGATCGGTTTAGTGACCGGATGCGACAATTTGGCCTCGGATCATACCGGAGCGTGCTCAGCGATGGCTCGGATCAACGGCAGGTAGGTATCGTTCCGGCAGCGAGGGTGCGTGTTGGCCATGTAGCTGTGTGCGCCGAGCACGGCTAGAAAAAGGTGACGTTTAGGATATTTGCGAGTTTACAGAGTTGCCTCTAAAAGTGGAGGGAGAATCACACGTACCCATGCCGCGACGGAACGATTCGGGGTGCCGCCGTAGGTTTCCTCCAGAATATCGGCTCGCATGCCAGAAAATGGGCCAGGTTGACGTCCGGCTTGGAACTGGAAAACAAAGGGGAATGGCCCATTCAAAAATATGAAAAATACCTTTGTGAGCTGGCAATTTGTTAAGAGGATCTCTTCGTCGTCTTTGATTCGTTGCTCGAGCTTCTTTTCAGCTTCGGCCTGAATTTATTTGGGAGAGAGAGAACGAGAGAGAGAGAGAGAGAGAGAGAGAGAGGGAGAGAGAGAGAAGAGTATGAAAAAACGATACAACGCTAAGCCCAGCGTCGTCGATGAAGACGACCATCCGATCGTCGTACGGCTCGCACTCGAGCGTCGCCAATTCGCTCCTCCATTCGCGCTTCCTAAGCATTTATTTCATTTGAGCAAGAGCCGAGTGACGTACGATCGGCGGATGTAGAGAATTTCGAAGCCCATGTCGTCGCCAGTCGGGGGATGGTAGAGCAAATAGAGACCACTGGAATCAGGGTTAGACATTTTGAGCCACGGAGTTAAACCAACTTGTACTCATAGGGGCTGGAGGCCTTCCGTTCCTTTATGGGGCTATTTCCCGGGAAAACGATGTGGTAGCGCTTTCGCAGGCTCATGATCAGGGCCTAAAGATTTGTAAAAATTTTAACGTGTTAATGTGCTAGGCTTGAGTGCAGTTTACCACCACCAAAATAAAGAATAAAAAGTTTTGAACATTTTTGTTTATACGGCTTTTTTTATCTAAAAACTGTAAAATGCTACAACAATGGTTTATAGTTTTTGATCGGTCGGTAGCGATTCATGGGGAAAATTTGGTTTGCCCGCGCTAACAGTCCAGAACCGAAAAATCCAAAATTTGTTTTCCCTCACCACTAACAATGTCCTACCCCCGCTAGTAGTCTAGTACCCAACTTCCTAACTGATGCTACGTTGAGCCTCAGTGTTTGGGCCGGGAGCAGCACCTTGAAGTGGGGATGCAGATGGGCGAGGATGAGCCAGTAGGACGGGTGGAGACGGGCGACGATCATTTGTTGAAGCTCGATGGGCAGCGCCTTGAACTTGTCGAACGAGATGGGATCGGCGATGAAGGGCTAAAAAGACTCAAATATCAAACTCTGCGGTAGAAGACGTACATCATCTCTGGCCTTCACTTGATGCTCATCAAGCTCAAACGGCTCGCCAGCTTCGTCCGATTCGGAGTCGTCCGAGAGCCGAAAGCCACGAAAATCCAGGGGCGCCGATAGTGTGACCCCGTCCTCATTTTCGTCCCCATTGTCGACTGGCGGATGGTAGATCGTCTTACAAAAATTAGTACTGGACTGTTAACGGGGGGAAGTCAATCCGTAGTGTTCGGCCCATACCTGTTGTTAGTTATACCGTAGTTTTATAGCATTCTTACCAGGTTTTCTCTTTTACTGCTAGAAAATTTTCTAGCAGTAAAAAAAGAATTTTTCCCGAAAATATTTTCTCAAAATTTTTACATTCTGTGCTTTTTCCGGGTCTTTCTATATATTTTGTTTTGAAAGCCGAAAATTACCAATATTAGAATTTTTCTAGGCTTTTCATGACAAAAAAAGATGCTATGAAAATAGTCTACGTTGCGTGGTAAGGCCGTCCCTGTTCAAGGGCAAAAATTTATAACCCTCATAGTTTTAATTTGCATAATCTGCATACCCGAGCTAGGAAGAAGCGCACGAGCGTGATCAGCATCGCTGGGATGCACCACTCTTCGGGTAGGGTGGTGGGAAGAGAATGAAAAGCTTTTACCGGTGCAGGGGTTTTCGAGTCGAATTTCTTATTCAATATGCCAATTTTGCTAATAATTATAATCAGCATGCTATTCGATATGCATTGCTATTTGTATTAACAGGAGGAAACGGGGGTTGAAAGAGATGGAACTATATAGTTCGACCATTTGCGAGCCAGTTAGGAATTACGGGCTTCCTAGGTCCAAAGATAGCTCCGGGTCCAATCCGCAAAACAAGTGCTCCGGGCGGGGGTCGAACCCGCATCCTACGGCTTTCGAGTCCGATGCTCGACCTATTGAGCTACCGGGGCACGCGGAATGCCTCTCTCAGGGCAGCTATCCATGCTAGCCCCAACCAGCCAGCTATTTGACTGAACTATAAAGTTCAGTCCATTTTCGAACCCCTTTACTCTTCTCTTAATACAAATTACTAGCTAAAAATTGACTGAACTATAAAGTTCAGTCCATTTTCGAAACCCTTTACTCTTCTCTTAATACAAATTACTAGCTAAAAATTGACTGAACTATAAAGTTCAGTCCATTTTCGAACCCCTTTACTCTTCTCTTAATACAAATTACTAGCTAAAAATTGACTGAACTATAAAGTTCAGTCCATTTTCGAACCCCGTTCTGCCACTCCTAATACAAATTACTAGCTAAAAATTGACTGAACTATAAAGTTCAGTCCATTTTCGAACCCCGTTCTGCCACTCCTAATACAAATTACTAGCTAAAAATTGACTGAACTATAAAGTTCAGTCCATTTTCGAACCCCTTTACTCTTCTCTTAATACAAATTACTAGCTAAAAATTGACTGAACTATAAAGTTCAGTCCATTTTCGAACCCCGTTCTGCCACTCCTAATACAAATTACTAGCTAAAAATTGACTGAACTATAAAGTTCAGTCCATTTTCGAACCCCGTTCTGCCACTCCTAATACAAATTACGAGCTAAAAATTGACTGAACTATAAAGTTCAGTCCATTTTCGAACCCCGTTCTGCCACTCCTAATACAAATTACTAGCTAAAAATTGACTGAACTATAAAGTTCAGTCCATTTTCGAACCCCGTTCTGCCACTCCTAATACAAATTACTAGCTAAAAATTGACTGAACTATAAAGTTCAGTCCATTTTCGAACCCCTTTACTCTTCTCTTAATACAAATTACTAGCTAAAAATTGACTGAACTATAAAGTTCAGTCCATTTTCGAACCCCGTTCTGCCACTCCTAATACAAATTACTAGCTAAAAATTGACTGAACTATAAAGTTCAGTCCATTTTCGAACCCCTTTACTCTTCTCTTAATACAAATTACTAGCTAAAAATTGACTGAACTATAAAGTTCAGTCCATTTTCGAACCCCGTTCTGCCACTCCTAATACAAATTACTAGCTAAAAATTGACTGAACTATAAAGTTCAGTCCATTTTCGAACCCCTTTACTCTTCTCTTAATACAAATTACTAGCTAAAAATTGACTGAACTATAAAGTTCAGTCCATTTTCGAACCCCGTTCTGCCACTCCTAATACAAATTACTAGCTAAAAATTGACTGAACTATAAAGTTCAGTCCATTTTCGAACCCCGTTCTGCCACTCCTAATACAAATTACTAGCTAAAAATTGACTGAACTATAAAGTTCAGTCCATTTTCGAACCCCTTTACTCTTCTCTTAATACAAATTACTAGCTAAAAATTGACTGAACTATAAAGTTCAGTCCATTTTCGAACCCCGTTCTGCCACTCCTAATACAAATTACTAGCTAAAAATTGACTGAACTATAAAGTTCAGTCCATTTTCGAACCCCGTTCTGCCTCTCTAATACAAATTACGAGCTAAAAATTGACTGAACTATAAAGTTCAGTCCATTTTCGAACCCCGTTCTGCCACTCCTAATACAAATTACTAGCTAAAAAATTGACTGAACTATAAAGTTCAGTCCATTTTCGAACCCCGTTCTGCCACTCCTAATACAAATTACTAGCTAAAAATTGACTGAACTATAAAGTTCAGTCCATTTTCGAACCCCTTTACTCTTCTCTTAATACAAATTACTAGCTAAAAATTGACTGAACTATAAAGTTCAGTCCATTTTCGAACCCCGTTCTGCCACTCCTAATACAAATTACTAGCTAAAAATTGACTGAACTATAAAGTTCAGTCCATTTTCGAACCCCGTTCTGCCACTCCTAATACAAATTACTAGCTAAAAATTGACTGAACTATAAAGTTCAGTCCATTTTCGAACCCCTTTACTCTTCTCTTAATACAAATTACTAGCTAAAAATTGACTGAACTATAAAGTTCAGTCCATTTTCGAACCCCTTTACTCTTCACTTAATACAAATTACTAGCTAAAAATTGACTGAACTATAAAGTTCAGTCCATTTTCGAACCCCTTTACTCTTCTCTTAATACAAATTACTAGCTAAAAATTGACTGAACTATAAAGTTCAGTCCATTTTCGAACCCCGTTCTGCCACTCCTAATACAAATTACTAGCTAAAAATTGACTGAACTATAAAGTTCAGTCCATTTTCGAACCCCGTTCTGCCACTCCTAATACAAATTACTAGCTAAAAAATTGACTGAACTATAAAGTTCAGTCCATTTTCGAACCCCTTTACTCTTCTCTTAATACAAATTACTAGCTAAAAATTGACTGAACTATAAAGTTCAGTCCATTTTCGAACCCCTTTACTCTTCTCTTAATACAAATTACTAGCTAAAAATTGACTGAACTATAAAGTTCAGTCCATTTTCGAACCCCTTTACTCTTCTCTTAATACAAATTACTAGCTAAAAAATTGACTGAACTATAAAGTTCAGTCCATTTTCGAACCCCTTTACTCTTCTCTTAATACAAATTACTAGCTAAAAATTGACTGAACTATAAAGTTCAGTCCATTTTCGAACCCCGTTCTGCCACTCCTAATACAAATTACTAGCTAAAAATTGACTGAACTATAAAGTTCAGTCCATTTTCGAACCCCCGTTCTGCCACTCCTAATACAAATTACGAGCTAAAAATTGACTGAACTATAAAGTTCAGTCCATTTTCGAACCCCGTTCTGCCACTCCTAATACAAATTACGAGCTAAAAATTGACTGAACTATAAAGTTCAGTCCATTTTCGAACCCCGTTCTGCCACTCCTAATACAAATTACTAGCTAAAAATTGACTGAACTATAAAGTTCAGTCCATTTTCGAACCCCTTTACTCTTCTCTTAATACAAATTACTAGCTAAAAATTGACTGAACTATAAAGTTCAGTCCATTTTCGAACCCCCTTTACTCTTCTCTTAATACAAATTACTAGCTAAAAATTGACTGAACTATAAAGTTCAGTCCATTTTCGAACCCCCGTTCTGCCACTCCTAATACAAATTACTAGCTAAAAATTGACTGAACTATAAAGTTCAGTCCATTTTCGAACCCCTTTACTCTTCTCTTAATACAAATTACTAGCTAAAAATTGACTGAACTATAAAGTTCAGTCCATTTTCGAACCCCTTACTCTTCTCTTAATACAAATTACTAGCTAAAAATTGACTGAACTATAAAGTTCAGTCCATTTTCGAACCCCTTTACTCTTCTCTTAATACAAATTACTAGCTAAAAAATTGACTGAACTATAAAGTTCAGTCCATTTTCGAACCCCGTTCTGCCACTCCTAATACAAATTACGAGCTAAAAATTGACTGAACTATAAAGTTCAGTCCATTTTCGAACCCCGTTCTGCCACTCCTAATACAAATTACGAGCTAAAAATTGACTGAACTATAAAGTTCAGTCCATTTTCGAACCCCTTTACTCTTCTCTTAATACAAATTACTAGCTAAAAATTGACTGAACTATAAAGTTCAGTCCATTTTCGAACCCCTTTACTCTTCTCTTAATACAAATTACTAGCTAAAAATTGACTGAACTATAAAGTTCAGTCCATTTTCGAACCCCTTTACTCTTCTCTTAATACAAATTACTAGCTAAAAATTGACTGAACTATAAAGTTCAGTCCATTTTCGAACCCCGTTCTGCCACTCCTAATACAAATTACGAGCTAAAAATTGACTGAACTATAAAGTTCAGTCCATTTTCGAACCCCGTTCTGCCACTCCTAATACAAATTACTAGCTAAAAATTGACTGAACTATAAAGTTCAGTCCATTTTCGAACCCCGTTCTGCCACTCCTAATACAAATTACTAGCTAAAAATTGACTGAACTATAAAGTTCAGTCCATTTTCGAACCCCGTTCTGCCACTCCTAATACAAATTACGAGCTAAAAATTGACTGAACTATAAAGTTCAGTCCATTTTCGAACCCCTTTACTCTTCTCTTAATACAAATTACTAGCTAAAAATTGACTGAACTATAAAGTTCAGTCCATTTTCGAACCCCGTTCTGCCACTCCTAATACAAATTACTAGCTAAAAATTGACTGAACTATAAAGTTCAGTCCATTTTCGAACCCCGTTCTGCCACTCCTAATACAAATTACGAGCTAAAAATTGACTGAACTATAAAGTTCAGTCCATTTCGAACCCCTTTACTCTTCTCTTAATACAAATTACTAGCTAAAAATTGACTGAACTATAAAGTTCAGTCCATTTCGAACCCCTTTACTCTTCTCTTAATACAAATTACTAGCTAAAAATTGACTGAACTATAAAGTTCAGTCCATTTTCGAACCCCGTTCTGCCACTCCTAATACAAATTACGAGCTAAAAATTGACTGAACTATAAAGTTCAGTCCATTTTCGAACCCCGTTCTGCCACTCCTAATACAAATTACGAGCTAAAAATTGACTGAACTATAAAGTTCAGTCCATTTCGAACCCCTTTACTCTTCTCTTAATACAAATTACTAGCTAAAAATTGACTGAACTATAAAGTTCAGTCCATTTTCGAACCCCCGTTCTGCCACTCCTAATACAAATTACGAGCTAAAAATTGACTGAACTATAAAGTTCAGTCCATTTCGAACCCCTTTACTCTTCTCTTAATACAAATTACTAGCTAAAAATTGACTGAACTATAAAGTTCAGTCCATTTCGAACCCCTTTACTCTTCTCTTAATACAAATTACTAGCTAAAAAATTGACTGAACTATAAAGTTCAGTCCATTTTCGAACCCCGTTCTGCCACTCCTAATACAAATTACGAGCTAAAAATTGACTGAACTATAAAGTTCAGTCCATTTCGAACCCCTTTACTCTTCTCTTAATACAAATTACTAGCTAAAAATTGACTGAACTATAAAGTTCAGTCCATTTTCGAACCCCTTTACTCTTCTCTTAATACAAATTACTAGCTAAAAATTGACTGAACTATAAAGTTCAGTCCATTTTCGAACCCCGTTCTGCCACTCCTAATACAAATTACGAGCTAAAAATTGACTGAACTATAAAGTTCAGTCCATTTTCGAACCCCCGTTCTGCCACTCCTAATACAAATTACGAGCTAAAAATTGACTGAACTATAAAGTTCAGTCCATTTTCGAACCCCGTTCTGCCACTCCTAATACAAATTACGAGCTAAAAATTGACTGAACTATAAAGTTCAGTCCATTTTCGAACCCCTTTACTCTTCTCTTAATACAAATTACTAGCTAAAAATTGACTGAACTATAAAGTTCAGTCCATTTTCGAACCCCTTTACTCTTCTCTTAATACAAATTACTAGCTAAAAATTGACTGAACTATAAAGTTCAGTCCATTTTCGAACCCCCTTTACTCTTCTCTTAATACAAATTACTAGCTAAAAATTGACTGAACTATAAAGTTCAGTCCATTTTCGAACCCCTTTACTCTTCTCTTAATACAAATTACTAGCTAAAAATTGACTGAACTATAAAGTTCAGTCCATTTTCGAACCCCTTTACTCTTCTCTTAATACAAATTACTAGCTAAAAATTGACTGAACTATAAAGTTCAGTCCATTTTCGAACCCCTTTACTCTTCTCTTAATACAAATTACTAGCTAAAAATTGACTGAACTATAAAGTTCAGTCCATTTTCGAACCCCTTTACTCTTCTCTTAATACAAATTACTAGCTAAAAATTGACTGAACTATAAAGTTCAGTCCATTTTCGAACCCCTTTACTCTTCTCATAATACAAATTACTAGCTAAAAATTGACTGAACTATAAAGTTCAGTCCATTTTCGAACCCCGCCTAATTACAAATTACTAGCTAAAAATTGACTGAACTATAAAGTTCAGTCCATTTTCGAACCCCTTTACTCGTCTCTTAATACAAATTACTAGCTAAAAATTGACTGAACTATAAAGTTCAGTCCATTTTCGAACCCCGTTCTGCCACTCCTAATACAAATTACTAGCTAAAAATTGACTGAACTATAAAGTTCAGTCCATTTTCGAACCCCTTTCTGCCTTCTCTTAATACAAATTACTAGCTAAAAATTGACTGAACTATAAAGTTCAGTCCATTTTCGAACCCCTTTACTCTTCTCTTAATACAAATTACTAGCTAAAAATTGACTGAACTATAAAGTTCAGTCCATTTTCGAACCCCTTTACTCTTCTCTTAATACAAATTACTAGCTAAAAATTGACTGAACTATAAAGTTCAGTCCATTTTCGAACCCCCTTTACTCTTCTCTTAATACAAATTACTAGCTAAAAATTGACTGAACTATAAAGTTCAGTCCATTTTCGAACCCCCTTTTACTCTTCTCTTAATACAAATTACTAGCTAAAAATTGACTGAACTATAAAGTTCAGTCCATTTTCGAACCCCTTTACTCTTCTCTTAATACAAATTACTAGCTAAAAATTGACTGAACTATAAAGTTCAGTCCATTTTCGAACCCCTTACTCTTCTCTTAATACAAATTACTAGCTAAAATTGACTGAACTATAAAGTTCAGTCCATTTTCGAACCCCTTTACTCTTCTCTTAATACAAATTACTAGCTAAAAATTGACTGAACTATAAAGTTCAGTCCATTTTCGAACCCCCTTTACTCTTCTCTTAATACAAATTACTAGCTAAAAATTGACTGAACTATAAAGTTCAGTCCATTTTCGAACCCCTTTACTCTTCTCTTAATACAAATTACTAGCTAAAAATTGACTGAACTATAAAGTTCAGTCCATTTTCGAACCCCTTTACTCTTCTCTTAATACAAATTACTAGCTAAAAATTGACTGAACTATAAAGTTCAGTCCATTTTCGAACCCCTTTACTCTTCTCTTAATACAAATTACTAGCTAAAAATTGACTGAACTATAAAGTTCAGTCCATTTTCGAACCCCTTTACTCTTCTCTTAATACAAATTACTAGCTAAAAATTGACTGAACTATAAAGTTCAGTCCATTTTCGAACCCCTTTACTCTTCTCTTAATACAAATTACTAGCTAAAAATTGACTGAACTATAAAGTTCAGTCCATTTTCGAACCCCTTACTCTTCCCTTAATACAAATTACTAGCTAAAAATTGACTGAACTATAAAGTTCAGTCCATTTTCGAACCCCTTTACTCTTCTCTTAATACAAATTACTAGCTAAAAAATTGACTGAACTATAAAGTTCAGTCCATTTTCGAACCCCTTTACTCTTCTCTTAATACAAATTACTAGCTAAAAATTGACTGAACTATAAAGTTCAGTCCATTTTCGAACCCCCTTTACTCTTCTCTTAATACAAATTACTAGCTAAAAATTGACTGAACTATAAAGTTCAGTCCATTTTCGAACCCCTTTACTCTTCTCTTAATACAAATTACTAGCTAAAAATTGACTGAACTATAAAGTTCAGTCCATTTTCGAACCCTTTACTCTTCTCTTAATACAAATTACTAGCTAAAAATTGACTGAACTATAAAGTTCAGTCCATTTTCGAACCCCTTTACTCTTCTCTTAATACAAATTACTAGCTAAAAATTGACTGAACTATAAAGTTCAGTCCATTTCGAACCCCTTCTACAATTACTAGCTAAAAATTGACTGAACTATAAAGTTCAGTCCATTTTCGAACCCCGTTCTGCCACTCCTAATACAAATTACTAGCTAAATATTGACTGAACTATAAAGTTCAGTCCATTTTCGAACCCCGTTCTGCCACTCCTAATACAAATTACTAGCTAAATATTGACTGAACTATAAAGTTCAGTCCATTTTCGAACCCCGTTCTGCCACTCCTAATACAAATTACTAGCTAAAAATTGACTGAACTATAAAGTTCAGTCCATTTTCGAACCCCTTTACTCTTCTCTTAATACAAATTACTAGCTAAAAATTGACTGAACTATAAAGTTCAGTCCATTTTCGAACCCCCGTTCTGCCACTCCTAATACAAATTACTAGCTAAATATTGACTGAACTATAAAGTTCAGTCCATTTTCGAACCCCTTCTCCTCTCCTAATACAAATTACTAGCTAAATATTGACTGAACTATAAAGTTCAGTCCATTTTCGAACCCCGTTCTGCCACTCCTAATACAAATTACTAGCTAAATATTGACTGAACTATAAAGTTCAGTCCATTTTCGAACCCCGTTCTGCCACTCTAATACAAATTACTAGCTAAAAATTGACTGAACTATAAAGTTCAGTCCATTTTCGAACCCCGTTCTCGCTCCTAATACAAATTACTAGCTAAATATTGACTGAACTATAAAGTTCAGTCCATTTTCGAACCCCTTTACTCTTCTCTTAATACAAATTACTAGCTAAAAATTGACTGAACTATAAAGTTCAGTCCATTTTCGAACCCCCTTCTGCCACTCCTAATACAAATTACTAGCTAAAAATTGACTGAACTATAAAGTTCAGTCCATTTTCGAACCCCGTTCTGCCACTCCTAATACAAATTACTAGCTAAAAATTGACTGAACTATAAAGTTCAGTCCATTTTCGAACCCCCTTTACTCTTCTCTTAATACAAATTACTAGCTAAAAATTGACTGAACTATAAAGTTCAGTCCATTTTCGAACCCCTTTACTCTTCTCTTAATACAAATTACTAGCTAAAAATTGACTGAACTATAAAGTTCAGTCCATTTTCGAACCCCTTTACTCTTCTCTTAATACAAATTACTAGCTAAAAATTGACTGAACTATAAAGTTCAGTCCATTTTCGAACCCCTTTACTCTTCTCTTAATACAAATTACTAGCTAAAAAATTGACTGAACTATAAAGTTCAGTCCATTTTCGAACCCCGTTCTGCCACTCCTAATACAAATTACTAGCTAAAAATTGACTGAACTATAAAGTTCAGTCCATTTTCGAACCCCGTTCTGCCACTCCTAATACAAATTACTAGCTAAAAATTGACTGAACTATAAAGTTCAGTCCATTTTCGAACCCCGTTCTGCCACTCCTAATACAAATTACTAGCTAAATATTGACTGAACTATAAAGTTCAGTCCATTTTCGAACCCCGTTCTGCCACTCCTAATACAAATTACTAGCTAAAAATTGACTGAACTATAAAGTTCAGTCCATTTTCGAACCCCGTTCTGCCACTCCTTAATACAAATTACTAGCTAAAAATTGACTGAACTATAAAGTTCAGTCCATTTTCGAACCCCGTTCTGCCACTCCTAATACAAATTACTAGCTAAAAATTGACTGAACTATAAAGTTCAGTCCATTTTCGAACCCCGTTCTGCCACTCCTAATACAAATTACTAGCTAAATATTGACTGAACTATAAAGTTCAGTCCATTTTCGAACCCCGTTCTGCCACTCCTAATACAAATTACTAGCTAAAAATTGACTGAACTATAAAGTTCAGTCCATTTTCGAACCCCGTTCTGCCACTCCTAATACAAATTACTAGCTAAATATTGACTGAACTATAAAGTTCAGTCCATTTTCGAACCCCTTTCTCCTCTCTAATACAAATTACTAGCTAAAAATTGACTGAACTATAAAGTTCAGTCCATTTTCGAACCCCGTTCTGCCACTCCTAATACAAATTACTAGCTAAAAATTGACTGAACTATAAAGTTCAGTCCATTTTCGAACCCCTTTACTCTTCTCTTAATACAAATTACTAGCTAAAAATTGACTGAACTATAAAGTTCAGTCCATTTTCGAACCCCTTTACTCTTCTCTTAATACAAATTACTAGCTAAAAATTGACTGAACTATAAAGTTCAGTCCATTTTCGAACCTCTTTACTCTTCTCTTAATACAAATTACTAGCTAAATATTGACTGAACTATAAAGTTCAGTCCATTTTCGAACCCCTTTACTGCTTCTCTTAATACAAATTACTAGCTAAAAATTGACTGAACTATAAAGTTCAGTCCATTTTCGAACCCCCTTACTCTTCTCTTAATACAAATTACTAGCTAAAAATTGACTGAACTATAAAGTTCAGTCCATTTTCGAACCTCTTTACTCTTCTCTTAATACAAATTACTAGCTAAAAATTGACTGAACTATAAAGTTCAGTCCATTTTCGAACCCCTTTACTCTTCTCTTAATACAAATTACTAGCTAAAAATTGACTGAACTATAAAGTTCAGTCCATTTTCGAACCCCTTTACTCTTCTCTTAATACAAATTACTAGCTAAAAATTGACTGAACTGAGGTGAGAGAGAGGGAGAGAGCGAGAGAGCGCCAGAGGGAGAGAGAAAGAGCGTGAGAGAAAGAGAGAGAGAGAGAGAGAGAGAGAGAGAGAGAGAGAGAGAGGGAGAGAGAATGATCTAGCAGTGGGGCAAGTTTAGGTGCTTCAGCTACTATCCGCATCGGTGGTGACTTTCCCGCTGGGATCAGAATGACCGTTTATTCAAGAGATTTTGAGGAACTTGGCGGTGGGAGCGCAACGATGCAATTAAAAGGGTTTTTGTGCATGGATCAACAGGCGAGTAAGTGAAAACGGATACACTTCTTGTAAGTCCGGGTTTAAGCTACGAGATGTAACGATGCCGAATTTTGAAGTCCTAGTGGATGAAAATAACGCGCGGATCCATCTATTCAAGTTCGTAGACCAGCTGCTCTCCGGGCGGCTCTTCGTCGTCCTCAACGGGGAGCCGCGACCAGTTCTGCACTAGGCGTCGGACCGATGCATACTAAAACGGTGGATGAGAGTCGAAGTTGGAAATGGCTCACCTTGCGATTCGGGCGAAATCCGTACATGACTGCTCGATAAACCGCGCATTCGAGGCAGTTATGGCTTTTTGGGATTGCTAGAATAGGTGAGGAGGTTTGTTAAAGCGCCAGCACCTTACCTTTAAACGGATCATTTTTGTAAATATGGTGTTCCATGTATTCGGGATCGTTTTTCGGGGGGCAAAAGCCGGCGTGACCAGTCCATCGCCTGTAACGATAGAATTGCGAATCGCTCCGTTCCATTTGCGTGGCGATATTGTGGTCACAGTGCTAACATCAAATAACACCATTTTTAATGGTTGGGACACTCCGAATTCCCAGCCCTGCGATTGTATTAATCGCATCAATTTCAGCCCGGAAAATTATGGTAAGTTTTAACTGGGGGTGAGCAAGGGGCAAATGGGGATCTCGGTCAAACGGTTCCGAGAGCCTAGAACAGTTGTCGTGAGTTGTCGGCCCGCAAATACTAATCTCAGCAATTTAAAAGGAGCACTGTAATATGCGGCACATCAGGTTGGTAGTTGGTTGAAATCGCACATACAGGTTTTGCCTCGGTTTTTGGTAAGATTCCGCCGGAATTGGGTTCCAGCTGTTTTTATAGTATTTTAAATGGTTTGCATGTAATACAAATGTAATAAAGAAATAACGTTTTCGAAAATCGAAAATGGATGAAAAATGACCCTAAAGATCAAACTTTCAAAAATTTTTCTAGAATATTTTATATAACTTTCTAGCAATCAAAAATTACGAGGCACACTGAAAAAATGCTTAATATCTCATCGACAGGTAGCGATAGGTAGAAAACAGAAAGTGGTTCCCCTGCTCAAATCCCCCCGCTGAGAGTCCAGAACCAGTTTGGTCTAGGGATAGGACACTTCGTTCATTTTAAAGAGATGAGGACGGTATCTGTTGAACCTTTGGGAGCGGCGGGTTCAACAGATGCAGCGGCGAGTGAGGGCGCCCAGGGGAGAGCCGCAGAAACATTTTTTCCCGCGCGTAATCGATTGATTTATGCCGCCCTTTAAGGAGAGGAAATTGGTTGGGCTGTTTGGTGGAGACCTACGGGATAGAGGCCGAAATCAAATACAAAAATAGCCAAAAAATCGAACGGAAGTGCCCGAGCACGGCAGTTTTATAACCGCTCGCAAGCTATGGCTAAAATTGCATTGTTCGTTAAAAATTGCCCTTGTCCCCATTTTTCCAAAGTACAGCTTGAGCCGACCGCTGGAATCAAACGTTAGACAGAGGATTTTTGGAGAGACCTGTAAATTGAAGACCATAAATTAACAGACGTCCCCCCTTTCCCCCCCGCCCGTAAACCAAGGTGGTGCCAATTAACTCTGGGTCGAACGGCTTACCAAACACGGCCGTAGCAGCGCCGGCAAAGAGTGAGAACTGATGAGCGGCTTTTCGGGGCATGAGCAACTTGCTTCTCCTGGAAGCAGACGACACAGCTCTCAAGGTATGCCATCCGGTTGAGTTGGCTTTGCAACCGTAGTAACTGATGAAGCGGGGTAGATTTCATCACCTAAACCCGAGTTTTGCCAAGATTACACGGCGGATTAGAATTGAACCTTATCAATGAATCTGACTCAATGCGAGAAAATTGCACCCTTGTTTTACTACATGTGCTGCGTGAAATGTCGCGTAAGCCCTACCTTAAGAGCCTGAGTTCATGCCATAAGCCCAGGGGCGTAGCTGGCCCCCAAGTTTCGAGGGGGGGGCAGCGTCAAAAGGGTCTCGAAAATGGACCGTAGAAAATTTCGGAAAAGAACGGCGCCGCAGGAAAAATCAGTACAAAATAGAATAAAGAACAGCGCTTCCGGTGAAAGTAAAGAAAGAACAGCGAGTTAAAAAATTTTCAAAAACCCTCTTACGTGACTGCATAAATCTTGTACTAAAAACCCGTATTAAGGGGCATATGACATAAACTCGAATTTGTATAATGCCGAATGGCCTAATGGCGTTTGTTAAGGTTACCTGCTGGGCTACCCAGACAATCGAATACGGCGGGCCAGTCGCGTTGAAGCCGGCCAGAATCTTCGCCCCAGGCTGAAAGTTGCTGGTTGTCCGGTGTGGTCCAGGCCCATACGAGGGCGAAGCAAAGTGAAGAATACGATTGAATGAGACCGGGCCAGGTTTGAAAGGTCACGAAGCGGTTTTTCTACCCTAGGTTTCCTTAAAAGCCAAGCTTAGTTCGAAATCATGATCCTTTGCTGCCCAAATAGTTTCAAATTGTGACTTTTGCATTTTGTATCTTTTTTGAAAGTCTTTTCTGCTTCCTAAACCAATAGGAAAAAAATCCGGTCTTTTTGAAACTTTCCCAAGCCCTGGCCATACTCGAGCACCGTCATAAGCCAATTGGTACAAAAAATTGTCGAAACCGAAGTTGCATTCGCTTCAAAATGCTCACCGAAAGGCAGAAAGCGAGAGGGTGATCCTCACGGATTGCCACGAGATATTGCTGCTCGTCAACTACCAAGTCCCATTCAGCCATCAGCAAACATTCATAACGCCGCTGCAAAGACGAACTATGTATCAGCGAATTTTGACAAAGTGCCCCTATCCGGCGTAGGCGACTCGCCAGCTATTTTGGGCTAATTCTGAACGCTGCATCTTATGCATACACAGGCCCGTACGAGGGGGCACCTGGGGCACGGCCCCGAAATCGGGCGAGGTCCGAAAAGTTCATAAGGGGGGACCTTTCTGATTTTTTTCATAAAATTTTTCCTGGCTGCGGCGCTGTTTATTATTGTTTTTAAAACAATTTAAACTGCCATAAAACCTATTTTTCCAAAAATTTTCGCTTGCAGAGCTAGTTTTTCGGGAATGTATCAATTTTATTTGTAAACATTTTGCATGCGAGGCTTATTTTACATTATTGTAGGCTTAAATTAAAACCCTTCGTATATTTTTTTGACGCTTTATCGAATGACGTTTAAAAAAATCCCGATCAAAATGGCGAAAATAGCGAAAACTTTGAGAGGCAAAATCTTACCGGATTTTTCCTAAAAAAAATTTTCTGCCTGCGGCGCTTATTACTATTTTTAAGAAGTTTTTTACTTCTGTGAAGCCTATTTTTCCGCGCTGGCGCTGGTTTTTCGTTAGTGCATCAATTTTGTACAAATTTTGGCCTGCGGCGCCTGTTTGAGAGGTTTTCATACCAATTTGAGCACAACGAAAGCGTTTTTTACATTTTTTTTTGCCGGTGCTGTTATAGAAGCGATTTTCGGTGGTTCTGAAAGTGGTGACCGGGGGGGGAGGGGGAGGAGGCCGTCGCCACAATTTTTGGGTCCCCCCCGAAATTTCGGCTCCCGTATGGGCCTGTGCATACAGATGATATCTTATGATACCGGGATGGCACGCAGCCAATTCTTTTTTGGGGAGACGGGCTAACGTATTCAGGATGCGTGGGAGCTATGATAGTGAGGTCTCGAAGGGAAAAGAGGAGGAAACGTACATCATTCTCGGGAATGGTGGCTTCCATACCGGCACTGGTCGTGATCTTCGGCGTGATCTGCAAGTTGCCTTTCAGCTACCTTCAAACCACGCGATTTATGTGGGCTTCACGGTAGGGAATTGGATTCGGTACACATAGGGTAACGGGGGCGGGGGCGCACTCATTATTTAAAATATTTCAACTACAATTGCCCTTCGATAGAGCGCCCAAAGATGTACTACCACTATATTCACTAAAACTACTACTACAAAGGCCTTCAACCCAAAAAAAGAGCGAAATATTTTTATTCAATAAAGAAAAATTCATCAAAATTCATCGGTTCTGTTCTTCTATTTTTCAAAACAAAATAACCACAAAATAATCAAAATACGCTCAGTGACCTTTTCAACACGAGAAATGCATATGAAGTTTGTTTGAAGACTATGAGCACCACATGGGACAACCAGGGCGGTGGGACCACATTTCTCTTCTCTCAACCAAAGAGATCAAAGAATATTCGATCGACAACCAAAAAATTATTTAAAGTTTGTTAAAGCTTGAAAAACCTTATTTAAATTTAACTTCATTCTAAACCACTTTGAGACCCCCGTCTTTTAACACCCTCTCCACGTTACCCTATGTGTAGCTGGGACCCGTAACTGAGAAAAGTAAGGCAATGAAGCAACACGCACCGCTTCCGTAGCAATTGAGATCGACTTGCAAGACATGGCTGAAGAGGACGAAGCCGACGAGCAGGTCGAAATCGATCTTTCGGCCGACCCCTTCTGAAAGCGGCATTTTCGTTTGGAATCATTTCAGTCAGAATTCAAGTGTGCAGTCTACCATCAACGATAAATTCTGTGTCATTTCGAAAAACCTCGAACCTGTCGAAAAACAGATTAACGGAGCTAGGGCGGTGTCAGGCTCTTTCAGAGAGAGAGAGAGAGAGAGAGAAAAGGAGAGGGGGAAGAGAGAGAAAGAGAGAGATGCAATCGCCAGGAAACTAACCATCTGTGGCATCGAATTTTTGTGGTCGCTATCCAGAGAGGCCGATGG
>CATQJA010000889.1:0-109954 GCA_958295435.1 Mesorhabditis spiculigera
GGCCTCCCAAAAAGGGAAATGGCTTTTTACGGGTCACTGAATTCTCCCCAGGTGTTTTAATTTACCCACTACGCAACGAAACTCATTACGCACTCAGGAGGAGATCAGATTTTGGTCTAGATATGCCGGAAATTCCTCAAGAATATTGCTAGCCTGCCCAAATCCATCCCCTCCAATTCCTCAAAGAATCTCTGCTAGCCTGCCGCCATTTGGAAGCAGTTTTTGCGGTGGTTTTCCCCTTATTTTCCATCCATCATAAATCAGGGGAAATCTCTGCCCATTCCATATACTTATAATATTCTCTCTCTCTCTCTCTCTCTCTCTCTCTCTCTCTCTCTCTCTCTCTTTCTCTCTCTCTCTTTTTCTCTCTCACTTGCCTCCAGTGTTATGGCCATTCTTTTCTATGGCCATAATATTTCCCGGCAGTGACGGCTGATGTCCCCCTAACTTTATATGTACGACGAATTTTTCTGTCCCGCTTTTTTAATGCGACCAGCTGCGGCAAGACTTCAATTGTTTTTAAGGTGCAGCCGCAATTCGCAGCTTTGGCAGTATTTAGGCGCTCACCAAACGCTCTCCTGACGCCCTAAAACCTGACGTTTCCAGGATTTCTTTACCCTGAGATTAATGCCCTCCGGGTATCTCTCCATCCTTCCCCCTTTTCTGGCGGCCATTTCCATCCATTTTAGATCGTCTATCTCTTTTTCTAAACCCGCGCGAGCTCATCCCCCTCCCGGCGAGAGATCTCTTCCAGATTTCAGAGAATAATTGTTTCCGGGATTACGGTAGAAATGATGATTTTTATGGCTTAAAAATTCAGCGCTTTGGAATTATTTTATGATTTTTATCATGATTTTATCAACACATTTTTGACGCTTTTTAATGCATAATTTTTCAGCAGACGCTTCTTGCCTCTAAAATTTGGCGCTAAAGAATTTCAAAATAATGGATTTTTTGGCTTGTTAATGTTGATCTTTCACACCTCTTTGACTTTACATTATTTCACGCTCTGTTTTAGCATTTTTCGGCTTATTTCGAGGCCCCAGATACCGTAGGCGTCGATGGGGATGGTGATGGGTGGTTGAGGAGGAAGGGGAGAAAGGAAAAAGGAGCAAGAGCCGGAGGAGGATGTATGGAGTGAGAAGTCTGCTCGAGGCCGAAGACGAATCGGACGTCGAGACTACTGCAACAATACGGAAGGACACGGTATGAAATGGGGCAGGCTAGCGAGATTTTTGCAGGAAATTCATTGGGGATGGATCGTTGAGTCGCAAATGGATAAAAATGCATTAGAAGTCAGAGAGAGCGAGAGATAGGGAGAGAGAGGAGAGAAAGAGAGAGCGAGAGCGAGAGAGAGAGAGAGCAGGGAGACAAACATGCAAACCATTACCAGCCCGTCCACCCTACTGAAGCCAAGCCGTTTCCGAAGCCGTGCTCCCCAATAATCGCCTGTTTACTAATATTAATCTGTCTCCTTCTATCATGGCATGTCTACACCCTAACTATTCGACTGGCCGCCCTCAACCTCTTGCTCAACGGTAAGCCATTTGTTTTCGGGTTTCCGGGCATTACGCGGCACGCAACGCGCACGCCGCTCGACGACGCTGTCGCGGGGCGGGCCAAGACGAAAGAAGGCTGAATTTTCTTCCAGATTTATCGCTATTGCCCGGTCGTTTGTTGGAGGTTCAATCGAAACTACAGTCTCTACGCGTCGAATTTGATTTGTCCCGGTAAAGTGCGCTTCAAATGGCCCAAAGAATCTCTGCTAGCCTGCCCCTCCATGGCCTCCAATTCCGCAAAGAATCTCTGCTAGCCTGCCCCTCCATGCCCTCCAATTCCACAAAGAATCTCTGCTAGCCTGCCCCTCCATCCCCTCCAATTCCGCAAAGAATCTCTGCTAGCCTGCCCCTCCATGGCCTCCAATTCCGCAAAGAATCTCTGCTAGCCTGCCCCTCCATCCCCTCAATTCCACAAAGAATCTCTGCTAGCCTGCCCCTCCATGCCCTCCAATTCCGCAAAGAATCTCTGCTAGCCTGCCCCATCCATCCCTCCAATTCCTCAAAGAATCGCTGCTAGCCTGCCCAGCTTTCCCCAAGAATCTCGGCTAGACCGGGCAGTTTTATCAATCAAGTATTTATAGTGATTCAATGGACGATGGGCCACTGTCAAGAGCAACAAATTTAACAGGCCCCTCTGGTCGTGCGGTAGAATATGTGATGGAGAGGATGAGTGTGCTCTCAAAGCGAATCGACGAGGAGAAGCGCCGGGCGGAAATGGTAGACGATTCGTTTTAATTTTGATCGTTTTAATAATGCAAAAAAAACTAATTAAAAACGACCCGATCGGGCAGCTGGAGCAAAAAGCAAAAAATTTGGCGCCCAAAGGAATCGAACCCGGGTGATGCGCGCGGTAGGCTAGATGGCAGCCAATACACAAAATACAGGGTGTCCCAAAAAAAAACCCCCCTACCTAGCGGTCCGCAGTCGATTCCGATTTTTACGATTTAGGTATCTATCGAAAGCTCTCGAAAAGGCGAGCAAACAAGGAGAGTTGAATTTCTTAATTAAGCCTTTTTATTTGCTAATTTTATGTCCAAAAACCATGAAAACTGCTGATTTATGCGAGATCTGCATGCTAATTGCGAAATTCCTGATAAAAAATTCTCGGCCTTTTAGGAAAACCTGAAATATCGATAGAATCAGATTAAATCTTAGAAAACGAAACCCGCTTGTTTTCTCGCCTTTCCGAGAGCTTTCGATTGGTATAAAAATCATTCCGATCCGATCCGATTGACGGCCTCTAGAGGGGGGGGGGGTTTTTTGGGACACCCTGTAGAGCCCGTTGTCTTTAATCCAGCAATATTTTTTAAAATATATTTTCAATACCCGCTTCAGGACGAAAAAACGCTGTCGGCCCTCGGCATCCGGCTGTCGGATATGGAATCGCTGTGCTGGGACTCGTGCACGAACGGCCGGCGGAGAAGCCAGAAAATTGTACGTGGCCGTCGGCTTTCGACGTCAAAATATGTATTTAATTAGCTTAATCAGTTTAGAGGATTAAATATACCTTTCCAGGCGAAATCTCGCGTCCAAAAAGAGGCCGCACTCGACGAGGAGGAGCGCCAAAAGAGAAGGCACGCCGCATCGTCTTCAATCGAATTACCACCGAATTGAACGCAAAAATAGGAATTATATTTTCTTACTGTCATTATTACGGAAATGCTGATAAAAATACGCCTTTTACAGTGAAAATCACACAGTAAAATAATACAGAGTAAAACGGCCATTTTTTGACCAGAATGTCGACTTTGTCGAAACTTTTCCAGATAGTTTTCTAGTTGAAATATAGTTATTTTTGATTAAAAACCTTATTAAAACACTTGCTATTAAGTTGCCAAACATTTGTAGACATCTACAAAAAAAGTGAGGTCCCCCGATATGCGAAAGGACCGAAAACACACTACCGCATCGAGTTATTCCGGATTTCACTTGCAAAACTTCCAAAATTTCAGGTAAGTTTATTAATATTGATGTAAGGTAATTAAGGTAAGGTCCCCCGCACCGGTTCTAGGCGTGCCAAATCAACCTGTTTATTTTTCACGCCTCGAACCGCGATGATTTCATGGGAAGAAAAAGTTCCCGAGAAAAGGCGTCATTTTGCGCCTCTACCGTCTAGCCCTAAAACCCATTTCAGTATTTATGTGTTTTTTGGGTGGGAGCTGAAAGAGTGCCATGTTTATTTCGACTTTTCTGCCCCTACTCCAACCTGCCCTTGTTTGTCACCATTTTCGGGGGTGAGACTGTTTTCGTAAGAAAATCCCCACAAAATAGCACGCGGCGATTGCTACACGTTCAGTCGAGTTGAACTTTCTCCGAACTTATTGTTCTGGCACTGGACTGTTAGCGGGGGGGGGATTTTAGCGGGAGGCAACTAATTTTTCTAATAATGCCTATCACAAAGTAGATCCCATTTCTCTCGCGTTTTAACCATTTTTGGAGCTAAAAACCTCATACAAATTTTGAAAAATGTCGAAAATTTTTGACTATTTGGCCAAAAATACATGAAAAATGACCAAAAATGAGATTTTGGGTTCTTTCGCATTAGCGTGGGGGATCAGCCCTTTTCTTAAGACTAATCTTTAAATATAAATAGCAGAATTGTTTCTAAACAGTTTTTATTATACCTAAACGTGAAAACAGTACAAATTTGTAGTAAAAAATAGCAAAAATAGCGGGTTTGATCAAAATTTCGCCTTTTTTCCTTTCTTTTCTTCCAGTTTTCAAAAGTTTTCGATAGTTTTCTAGTCCAAATCTAGTTTTATTTTACTAAAAAACTATAAAAGAGGTCCCTATTATGCTAATAGTCATTTCTAGACTTATACAAAAAAATTCGTTCCCATGCGAAAGAACGGCTTTTTTAACCTACAAAAAATTGTAAAATGTTTTTGCAACCTTTTAGCCATCAAAAACTGCTTAAAACAATATAAAAAACGTTTATTATTATTAACAGGTAGGCAGGCATGGGCAGAAAAACGAAGTTAGTTTCCTGCGCTAAAAACCACCCCCGCTAATATTCCAGTACCGCATTTCCCGCCATTTTCACGTCGTTTTGACGTCAATGACCGTCGTCTTATTTTGGCCAATTGCCCGCCAGAAAATAAGAAGTCTTCAGATGGTATCTACCCTCCGCCGGTCCCCCGGCCATTTCTTTCAACTTGTTTTCCTCCTGATTTTCCCCTACGTCGAGACGTGATTCTCCTGATCTGCTCGTTCGTTGGATCTATTCGTCTCCTTTTTCCAGATTTTATCTGTTGTACTCGACGTGAAGACATGGATACATTTTCACCACCAGCTCGTGCTCCGCCCACTTTTTGGGAATTCGGCGTAACTAGGCGATATGCACGCATTTGGGTTGAGCGTTCCTGATTTTTCGAAAATTATTTTTGCTAGGCTTCTAGAAATTCTACGTGTTTTCATTCGACGCTCCTCGTTTTCGAGCGTAACTTACAATTCCAAGCGATTCCGTTCTTTCCAGCATACGATTTCCGTAATTTGGTATAATGCGTACTACGCAGAACCGTTATTTCCTGGTTTTTAGAAATCTTCTAGCCGAAATCTCCCGAGAAAGAGACGTTTCCGAAAAGTTTCCTCAACTGGTTCGTGGACCCGACAAACCGAACACTTTGAGGTGTTGATGCAGTTAGGGAGGCAGTCGGTAACAGTCCGCCTATGCTACTTGGTTTTGAGCTTAAGCCGAGGACTAACTTACAAGGAGTCGCTTTTAGGTGCTTTTGGAGTTTCGGGACGGGACCTAGCTAGTTCGATAGAGAAAAAATTCTGAGCAACATCCCGTTTTCAAAAAAGTGCTGATCGATAAAGGAATTTTAGAAAATTTAATTTAAAGTTCGCGTTTTTTCTGGTTTTCCGGGTCCATTTCCTCGGTTCACGTCGTTTTCGGGGCTGGGCAGGGCGCCATTCGTAACCCTCCGCCAATGCCTCGATCACAGGTTACATTAGCGTATTGGTAGCGCGCTTGCCTACCAACTTTTTTAACATTTTTTGCCTCGGGTTCGAATCTTCGCGCTGGCTAACTCTTTGCTTTTTGGTTCTTGAACCCGTTATCAGTGCATAAAATTTTAATTAACAAAAAAGCAAAAAGTTAGCAATAAATAAGAATCGAACTTGTGGCAAAAGGCCAAAAAAAACTTCGTAGGCCAACGCACTAGCCACTTGGCCATGCATAGGACGAGATCCAAGGCGCGTGAAGTCCTCATGTGGCAAGGGCGATCGACCGCCGCAAATCACCTCAAATCACCACAAGGTCCGGACACCGGGAACATTTTTAATTAAATTCAATTTTCTAAAACAGCTTTATCGATCAGCACTTTTTGAAAACGGGATGTTGCTCAGAATTTTTTTCTCTATCGAACTAGCTAGGTCCCGTCCCGAAACTCCAAAAGCACCTAAAAGCGACTCCTTGTTAGCTTCAACGGCGCATTGATTCGACCAGGCCCGTAGGAGGGGGCAGGGGGCATGCCGCCCCCCGAAATCTGCAGATGGCGAAAAAATGATAAGGGGACCCTTATCATTTTTGAAAATTTTTGAAAAAGGGCGGTAAACGGCAGATGTTTTGAACCGCCGCCCCCCGAAACCCTTGCCGCCCCCGAAATTTTGGGTCAGCTACGGCCCTGGATTCGACCCAAGCCCAAGCTAAGCTTATCTTAAGCTTTAAATTGCCTTACGAGATCAAAATGTGGCAATTTAGAGCTTGGCTTAAGCTTCGTTTGTATTAAACTTCTCGGCTAATGATTTACCCATGGGAACCCACGATTTACCCATGGGTAAACCCATGATTACCCGTGGGAACCCATGGGTTCCCATGGGTAAATCATGGGTTTCGTTGGGTACCCATGGGTTCCCATGGGTAAGACGTGGGTTCCCATGGGTACCCATGGGTAAATCGCGGGTTTCTCTGGGTACCCATGGGTAGATCGTGGGTTCCCATGGGTAAATTACGGGACAGGAGGTGCTTGTAGTTTACACTTTACTTTTATTTTACTTTGCTTTTCACTAATAAGGTGGTACTTTCAAAAGGCAATTGTTTGGCAGTCCGACGCTTAGTTGTGACCCTCATGTAGATCGAGGCGGGAGCATCGGCAGTAACTAAAATAGCCACCTTTTTTGGCTTTGTCGTTTTCATAGCTTCAGGGCTGCTGCTTTTTTGATGAACCTACGGTTAATCGACTGGAAGCAGCCGATGGGCGTGTAGAGCAGTCCGTGATTTAGGCATAGAACCTAGAAAGTATCCGTTTACAGCTCAAGGAGCTCAAAAACATACTTACTTTTCGTTTCCGACTTTGCACGGCCTTTATGGTAGACGAATCCCTTGATAAAACACGTCGCAGCTACCGATTGCCCCGATTCAGTTTCAGTACCTAATGAAAGAAAGATAAAGTTGTACTACTACTCACCATCTAACCAATTCTTTGTAACACGGAAGTATACTCTCAAATCTGGAACGCATTATAGGAAAAACAGACGGTATACTTACAAGAACTCGCGTAGTTGATGGCGTAGTACCTATTCCTTCTTGAAAAAGGCATCAATGAGGCAATACCATACGTCTAAAAATAAAAATTAAATTGATCAGAAAAATTACGCCGCAAAGCGATGCTTTAAAGTCGACCACCATTCAAAAACCTAAAGCACGTTTAGCAAACTTACCTAATCCAAGTAATTATCAGTTCTTGTGGATATATAACTTTATTCGGTGAAAAGGTTAGAAAAACAAAATAAAATGAAAACTTGGGGAAATTTTCTGAAAAGTGGGATGTGATCGTGACAGTACTATGTACAATTTTACCCATGGGAACCCATGGGTTCCCATGGGTAAAACATGGGTTCCCATGGGTTCTCTCCCCCCGAGATTTACCCATGGGTTCCCATGGGTAAATCGTGGGTTCCCATGGGTAAACACGGGTTGCGGGTTCCCATGGGTAAAACATGGGTACCTGTGGGTTTTCGCGGGTACCCACGGGTAAACGTGGGTTTTCTGGGTTCCCATGGGTAAATCATTACCCGAGTAACCCTAGGCTTAGGCTTAGCTAGCTTTTCCGGAGGCTTAGATTTAAAAAACGGCATTTGGAGCGTCTTGTAGTCAAAATTCGGACTGTCGCCCCCCCCCCGCCCCCTAAGTGCATTAGCACCCATTTTGATAGAAGAATCTGTTGGTTTTTGGTAGATGACCGGATACGATACACATGCGCCAAATACTTCGAGAGACAGCTTTTGCCGCAAAGTTTTCTCAACGTATTTTGCTTCAGCGCGATCTGCTGGGCATTTTAACATATAAATTGCGAATTTTTGGGAGGTTTTTGCTAGATTTCGATGTGTTTTTCTGCCGCGTTCCTCGTTTTCGAGCCCATCAGGCGCGGCGCAGCACGGTAGCTGGAACAATCAAAGTTTTTCGATTCTCCTCGTCGATTGATGCTCCTTCCTCTTCTTGCTCTTCGTCGTTTTCCATTTCGAGATCCAGTCCTTGGCGCGCGGCATCGCCAGCTGATCATACAAGCGCGAATCGTTTGCTGAGCCCTAAAATCCTCGTTTTGTTTTTTGAAAACGATTTTCTACATTTCACTTTGAAGTTTTTTTAAAGATATTTCCATTTTACGATTGCAATTCTGTTATAACGCTCGGCGCCGCGGCGACTCTTTTCAAAAAGCGACCCTTGCGTCGCTAGAGATGAAAAAATGAATTTTTCACGCTTTCACTTTATTATTAGCTCCTTTAACCTCTTTTTAATGATTTTTAACCTTTCTAACGATATTTTGAGCCCCCGGAAACGCCGAAATCCAGTCTACGCCGAGTTTGGGCTTCGTATTCTGAAATTTACGAGTCTAGCGACATTTTCATGCGAAATTCTGGCCCAGAAATTTCAGAATTTAACCTTTTTGGGCGTCCATTCGGCTGTACTATCGCTATTTCCTGCCATTTTTACGTGCATTGATTTCTAGGTTTTAGTAGAATCGAGGTTACTGCTAATTTCGATGCTATCCGTGGTTTCTGTGCTAAATTCTGGCCAAAAACATTCAGAATTTAGTGATTTTTTGACGAGATTCGTTGATACTTTCTCATTTCCCTTCCGATTTCCAATTTCCAGGGTCACTAGAACGAGATTACAGCAAATTTGCGATTCTAGACGCATTTCTATACTGAATTCTGGTCAAAAACTTTCCGAATTTAGTATTTTTGCCTTATTCGTTTGTACTTTCACAATTACCGCACCCATTTTTTTTAGGTGCGCCAATTTTTAGGCTGCTGGGTTGTGCGCGTGCAATGGATATGGTGATAGTGGTCGAGAAAGGGGGTCATGCTCCTCTTTCTCGTTCTCCTCTTCAGATTTGTGGGCATATGACACTCCCCCATATCTATCTATCGCTTGGCTGCCGACTGACCATTCATTCTATTCGGATCAGCCCCTCCTGCTACTCTTCCTCTTGCTCCTCTACCTCGTGCTCCTCTTCCTCGTGCTTCTCTTCCTCTTTGCCGACAGTTGTGTATCCGGTTCTCCTGGGAAGGTCACGTATCGGTCTGTCTGACCGCCCACGATGTTGCTTCTGGCGTCCTTACAGCTGTTGCTCGGGTTTTTGATACTGGGCTGTTAGCGGGGGGAGGTGGGAGTGGGAAACCGATTTTCTCCAGTAATTTCTTACGGTCGCCCCTGGAATGCGATTTTTTGGAGAATTTTATAATATTTTTTATATAAAAAGCAGGGAAATTCTAACAATTTTCAAAATTTTGATTTGTTGGTCAAAAATTCATGAAAGTTAGATAATTCCTATCAAATCAAAAACTCATGAAAAGTAAGGGTATTATATAAACGTATCCTTTATTCGTCGCGGAAAAATACCCCCGCTAAGAGCCTAGAACCGGGGGTTCTTTAGGGATTCCGGGGGTAGGGCGAACCTTTTTCTGCGCAGGCCTGTATATCAATAGCGGAGGGGTTTGTGATTTTTTGGCTGATCTTCAGCATAAAAACTTTATAAATTTTTAATAAAATAATGCTATTTTAGGTCGAAAAAATATTTTTTGACGTAAAATGACCAACATTTTCCACGGTTTTACAGCCTTTGGACAACCGGAATCTACAGCAAAAAAACTGGCCCTTCTGCCCTTTTTTCGTTTCCTAAATTAAAGGCTCAGTTAATTTATGACTTTTAGCGTTTTATACATCTCACATTTCCAGGATTAGCCGCCGATTTCGACGCGCATCCCTCGAGTTTGCCCTCACCACCATTTCCAGTTTTATAACGATGCGAAGCGCAGGAGACTGTGCACATGATTCCGCGGTGTTCGTGAGTAGGCTGGCGGATAGTGCGCCAGACGGCGGGGTGCAGACACACAGGGGAGGGGTGGGGCGCGGAATAGGCGGCGAAGGAGTGAGACTAGGCTATAGGGTACGGGGGAAGAGAACAGGGGGCCGGGCCAGAGCGCAGATTCTCCCTTCCCCTGTATGTCTGCCATCCTGTCCCGGTCAAACGAACACAACTGGTAAGGGCGGAATGCTGTGTGTGGTGGGAAATGTTTGGTTGCGTGTAGAGATCTCTGACCTGTTTTTGCCCAAAACCCTCGATTGCCCCCCATGACTATGCAGAACTTCTTGTCGTTTCGTGGGTTGAACGGCGCCCGCCGTCAGGTCGCCAAACCGGGAATTGGTTACCGGCGGGGGGCAGAGTGGCATGTTTCCCCCTGTTCTATAGGTTGTCATGTCACCGCTGGTTTTCTTTTGGGGTGAAATGTCAACCCCCGGGAACAGTTCCACCAACCCTATCAAGTGCGGGCTTCGTCACGATTTTCAGGTCGCCGACTTTTCGAGTGATACACTTGAAATTTAATTTTAGCTACAAAATTGATTTTTTGCGCCCTGAAATGACCAGAATTTCGAGAAAAACAGGCAATCGTTCCAGAAACGATAGCTAATATGAATTGCGGCATTTTTAGCGCCTTTTTCTGTTTTTAGAGGTGTGGCTTTTTCTTATATTTTTCGTTTTCTAATTCGATTTTGGCTCTAAAATTGTAATTCTAGGCGATTCCGTTCTTTCCACCATACGGTTTGCGTAATTTGGTGCAAAACGTACTGCGCAGAGCAGTTTCGGGATTTCGAGGACTTTTTAGCTATGGTTTGCCAATTTACTCTTTCTGACTTCTAATTCTTTGCAGTTTCCAATTTCTTTGACCGCTCATGGCATTTTATTTGCTGGATCTTTCCCGCTTCTGATTTCGATCGATTTTTCTCGGCTGGAAGGTCTTTATATTCTTCGTCAAGTTCTTCTATTGCTTTATTTCCTTAACTTCCTCCGTTTCCGCGTTCTCGCCTTGCTCAAATACCTCAAAAACCGTTAATTTTGCAGTGTTCAACCACCGGTGCGTTTGTTCCATCTCCTCCTTCGCCCAACACAGCCATGACCAAGCCAACGTTAGAGCCGAAGGCCATCCCCGCTGCGGTCAGTTCTTCTCGTGAACTTGTTCGGCTGACGCCAATCTATCATTAGTTTAAAAGCGTTGAAAACTAACTCCTTTTTGAAGCGCCGGTTTAAAAACTTTCAAAAGCGTTGAAAACTACTTTTTCAAGTTTTCAAATCGTTAAAAACGTTCTTTTTCGAAGCTTGAAGGGCGGGAGAACTTCGTTGAAAAGAGTGTTTTTTTTTCAATTGTCTTAAAAGCATTAAAAACTAGGGTTTTGAAAGCGTTTAACTTCCTTTTTTTAAACGTTTTTTAATGGTTTTCAAGCATTAAAAACTTCCCTTTTTGAGTGGTTTTGCAAGCCGCAAAAACTTCCCTTTTATCAAGCGTCGTTTTTGAATAGTTTTAGACGGGGTATTAATCTTTTCACACGATTTTTTGTAACCTTTTTCGCGTTAAAAAAAACAATTTTGAAACAATTCCTAGGGGAATACCCTCGTTGCCCTCTTTTTTATTTACTTCTTGTTTTCAGAACAACAACGACGAGATGAACGACGAGGATCGCGAGTGCATCGAATTCTTGCGAGAACATGTCGGTTTCAAGTTTTAATTTTATCAATTTTTCAAATTTAGTCGAGCGATCTGCTGTCCAGCTACTACGACACTGACTTCAACCTGCTGCGATGGGCACAGGTATCGTTTTGGGCCATTAAAAAGTACAGTATTTTTCCAGGGCTACAGCCACAACAAGGACGAGGCCCTCGAACATTTGCGGCGTCACCTCAAGTTTAGAAGGTAAAGAATTGTCAGATTTTCGTAAATAAGTTATTTTTTAGGTATTACGACCTCGACAATCACCACCAGATCAAGGAGCACGAGATCCTGAAAAAATACTTCCCCATTGGGCTTGTTGGTCGGTTTTTGGCGAAATTTTTGGTTCTTATGCATTATCGGGCGGCCAACGTTTTTTCTAAGGATCAAATTCTTGAAATACAAATTGAGGAAGCGTGTCTAAAGTGTTTTTACTCTTCCGAAACGTATAAACTTTGAAAATTTTAGTGTTAAAAATACCAAAGTGTCGATTTCGAGCGAAAATGACTGATTTTGGCAAAATTTTTATTTTTAAAAAGCTTTTATAGAGTTTTGTTTTACTAAAAACGCTAATAAAAGACCTCCTATTGAGTGACTAGCGATTTCTAAGTCCTAGGCTTTCTAAACCCTCCCACCGATAATGCAAAAGAACCGGATTTTTCAAAGTTAATTTTCTTTTCAGGTGAGACGGGACGCGGGAACACGCTGCTCGTCATCGAGAGCGCCGGCAAGATCGATCTGATGGGCATCTTGCGGGCCGTCCAGCTCTCCGATTTCCTGATACAAAGGTAATTTTGAAACTATTTGCTTCAATGGCCAAAGGGCAAGCTAGCAAAGACGCTTGCGGAAGGCTATGCAAATCTACTGGCCGTCCGTATCATCACCGTCCGTTCCTTGTTCAGTTTTTTAGTTTTAGAAATTCGTGCTAATTTGCGTTTTCACATCAAGAAGTATGTCAATTTCGCATAAAAATCTATTACGACCCGTTTTTCTTGTTTTTTTTTTGTGGAATTCAAAATCTTTGCTTGAACTTGAATTTTAAACCTTGAAAACGGTTAAAAGCTAAAATTTGAGCTCAAAAATAATTTTTCGAATTGTACAGGAATTTCGTCAAATTTCGGCGCGCATTTTGTCTGGATAGGCTAGCAAACATCTTTTAGGAAATCCCCACGAGATTGTGCTTTTTCAGGGCCCGTTTCCAAGAGCAAATGCTGGCCCAGATGAACGCGATCGAGGCGAAGACCGGCAAGCAAGCGTCCGTCATCTACATTCTCGACCTCGAGGGCCTCAAGTTCGACCCGTCACTCCTGCAGGTTGTGACCGGTAAGGAAAAGCCCCGAGAATGTTGTGTATCTCCTTTTTAGGCCCGTACCGTATCCTTTGGGCCTCTGTCTACATGAACTACCCGGAATGGATCGACCAATTCGTGATGGTCAACGTGCCCTCGTTCATCTCCATTGTTTGGAAGGTGAGGAGCGACGGGAGGGTTTTTGACCCTCTGACGTAAGTGTGTGCCGGGGCGCGCTTTAGCAGTGAGGGGTTCCGGAAGCGCCACATTACGCACGGGCGTAAGGTGTATAGAACGGAATACTTTCTGAATTTATTTTTTACAAAGTGGATATATAAAGTAAAAGAAGTATGCAGAAGGCTTTTTAATAAATAAAAGAACCTATTTATGGTAAATCTGGAACAGTTAATCGTCAGTATCAGGGCTTTTCGGAATTTTGGGAATATATACCAGTATTTTTGCTGATTGGTTCACTTCTGCCCGATATTAGTTGTAGACTTTCGTCTGAAATACTTTTTCTAAATCAGAAGCTACCGCGATGTCTTTAATTACAAAAAGCCAGTCATTACAAAGAAGCAGGGGCGCAGGAACTTTCGCAAAGTAGGCTGTGAATGGCCAATGAAAGCTAAGGAGATACAAGATACAAACGCCAATGAAGAATCATATAAAACCACAGACAGGTGAAGAATTGCGAAAACTTTAACTCTTTCGAAGAAGCCTAAAAATCTTACATGGTAGCGGGTCCAGGAGTGGCTCGAGTTTATGTTGTACTCTCGTCAAGCCGTGGGCTCTTTGCATGCTTCATTTTAAGTTTAGAGATTTCAGGTCATTTTCCTTTCATACACAAATATTATGACGAACATTAACACCAAGCTAAAGTAAATGATTCTCCTCAGTATAAATCTATGTGGTGACAATCATCAGTTCCGAACTCGCGAAAACACTGTCCTCTGGTTAGTAAAAAGCTTTCCACATGCTTCTTTTACTATTACATGTATATTCTCTTTGTAAGAAGTAAGAAATTAAAGTAGAAAAATTAATTAAAAAGTATTCCGTTCTATACACCTTACGGCCATGCGTAATGTGGCGCGCCCGGAACTCTGTCACTGCTAAAGCGCGCCCCGGCACACACTTACGTCAGAGGGTCAAAAACCCTCCCGTTGAGGAGCGCGATTTTAAGACTTTTTCTGCTTGAAAGTAATGCTTTATCGATTAAACCGGTTCTTAAGACGATTTGATGGCAAAATTAGCTTTTTTCGTAGTATTTTTCCTAAGCGTCCGGAATGACCTAGTAAAAAGAATAATAAGCATTTTAAAAACGTTTTTCGTATAATTTAAGTTTATTTCAAGTGGAAAACGCTTAAAAAAGCTCAGAAAATTTGTTAGTTAGATTTTTGGTCGAAAACTAGGTATTTTTTCGTGGTTTTAAGCAAACTTTGTAAACAATTGGGTCCTCCATGAAATTAGTCGTAATCGGTTATACGGATTTTTGAGCTCATTTTTATCCTTATTTTCAGGCCATTGTCCCGTTTCTTCCGGAGAGGACGCGAGGCAAGGTGAAGATCTGCACGGCGGGCAGCGACTGGAAGGCGCAGCTTTTGCAGGTATTTCTACTAGCATTGGATGAGAGGGGCGAATGCGCCGCGACACGCAACGTATCCATCCTCCCGTTTCCTCTCGGCGCGCAAAAGCCTTGTAAATCCACCGGATTTCGCTGTCATTGCGTAGTGGATGTCGACCCATTGAACGCGGCCAGCGTACGCGTTGCGTGTAGCGGTCAAAGTGAAAGCTTCGGAGATTTATAGCTGACGTTGCGTCAAGTATAATTCTTATTTTCAGCTCTCCCGCCCGGAGAATCTTCCGGCGCACTGGGGCGGCACGAAGGTCGATTCGACGGGTGATCCGATGTGCCGAGAGATTCTCAACATCCCATCCGATCCAATCCCGCACAGTCTCTACTGGGTCCCCGATCACGAGTCGCCAGCTATTAAGGTAAATAATCTTTTGTTTATCGATCATTTTTGTATTCCAGGATCTGACGGCGTTAACGGTCCCGGCGCGACAAGGCAAAGTGTTGACGTTTGTCGTCAAGAGCACGGATGAGAAGATTTTCTTCATCTTGAATCGGTACGTTTCCGCTCTCCCCCTCGCTAGCGGTCCAGAACCGTGCCGGGTTTTTACGTTTTAGGTATCTATCGAAACGTCTCGGAAAGGCGAGTCTGGGTGTTTTCTCCGATTTTCGAATTTTCTTAATTTAGTATTCGATTTTAGGGATTTTTCCTGCAAAAGTCACGCTTTTTCGAAGTTAAATAGGATTAAGCGCAATCCAAGCTCGTTTTTCACCAATACCTATAAAAACTTGGTCGGGCTGACGGAGAAGACGTAAAAATTCATCAGTTTTGATTTTTGTGGAAAACTTCCGATCGGAAAAGCATCAAAAATTCGGCGCTTTTGCAAAACAATTATTAAACGTCAGAAAATTGTCCGGCTTTCGAGAAGCGAAGATATTGCCCAGATTCTCCTTTCCAAGAGATGGATGGAGCGATAGATACCTAAATCATAAAATCGGCCGCGTCTTTAAAGGGGCTACGAAATGCCAAAGATTGAGTGACAGCCCGAAAATCTGAACCCTGTACGTCGGAGGCCTCTGTACACCTAGGGGAGCGGGAAGCTCGCTAATTTGAAATTGTCTGTTGTCACCTCGAAATCACGTTCTCGGCTGTTTCTGGGCCAAATTTGATGATTAAAACACCAAAACTATTTCAAATTGAGTGAGGATTTCAAAAATGGGCTCAGAATGCGCGAATTATAGTGTTTTCACAAAGAAACCGGGCAAAAACAACTTGGCGCAAAAATCGAAAGAGTGATGGCTCGCGTCCCGCAGCGCCCGCTGGCAATTTGCCAGAAATCAAAGAGCCCTCCCAAAAGGGCTTTGATTTGGCAGTTCGGAGCCCCTTTAACGCCATTCGATAAAGTGTAAAAAAATACGTAGGATTACGTAGGATAATTTGTACAATGTTGTAAAAAAACGGTGAAAATCCGGGTTGTAAAGTTAGTTTTTAGCAGTTTCTTGTTTCGCAATCCGTTCAAAATGATTTTTTTTCAGGTTCTGCGACCGGACGTTCGGGCAGGGCGTGTGGTACAGCACGAATCCGGCGGCCGTCGATTGGGAGCTGGACGAGATGGAGGAATGGTATAACAAGATCAGAGTATTTTCATTGTCCTTTTTTCAGGTGCCCCGATTTCGACTACCCGGGAATGCCGACGGTGGATTGGCTGCGAATTCGCGTGCCGGGCCCCGGCGTCTACAAGCTCAAGTTCGGCAACGAGCAGGTAATTCATTTGGTGGATTGTACGCGTTGATCCTGAGTACGAGCCTGGTCTATTCCCGTAATCTCCCGGGCGCCCAATTTCCGGATTTCCACGGTCTTTGCACGCTGCTGATAGCGATATCAGGATGACCCTGGAAAGTGCAAGAAACGGGGGGCTCGGGTCGGCCGGGTGGTGGTGCTACCGTATTACACTGTGCACCCAAAAACCCGAAGCCTGTTTTCGGTGACGAAAAAAATGGTACTGGATTTTTAGCGGAGGGAACAAATTTTCGCTGACTAATTCCGTACGGCTCTAAAACTAAAACCATTTTCATGCATTATACACCTTTTTCGAATTTTCAAGTTTTTGAAACATTTTGATAACTTTTTGGCAATCAAAAATTGGGAAAAACACTATGAAAATATAGAATTTAGTGTCGCCCCGCTAACAGTCCAGTACCAAACCCACTTCTCGAGCGTTTTATCGCGCGTTTTGTCCACTTGAAAACCCCGCGTTAGCATAATCTGGACTTGGTATCGTCGGGATCCTTTTAAGGTTAGAAATATCGTTAGAAACAATTCAATTTGATGAATAAAACGACGCGAAATAGGAGGAATTTGAAATTTTTAGAGACACCAATTTTTTAGTTACCGGAACTGAGAGAAACAGGACAAACTACACCTTATTTCGTTACTGGGCTTGTTTGGGCTAGATCAAATTTCAAATCCTCTAGCTTCTGAAACGAAATGCTAATTTCCAATTTTGGCGTCGCACTCCGCTTAATCGTCTAGTTTTTCCAGGCATGGATCCGTTCGCTGACCGTCTACTACCGTATGCGATTCGTCAACGAGACGGGCAAATGCGTCGATTTTGAGCAAATCTACTAACAAGACCAACTATTTAATTCTTCCGTGTTTTTTTTTGTTTTTAAGCCCCCCAAATCTGTGAATTCCCCCCGCCTCCGCTACGTTTTGATAACCCCCCACTTTTTTGTGTTTGCTTTTTCATTTTGCTGTGTATAGCTATTGCCATTCCGGGTCACATTTTTCATGCGTTTTTTGTGTGTGGGTATTTGCCGTTGCGTTTTTCTAGATGGCGGCAAAAAGGAATAAATCATAATAAAAACATTTTTAATGAAAACGAACTTTATTCCTTGAGATGCGCAAAAAACCGGGGGATCAAAACCAAAGTGTGACCAGAAAATGTACAACGAATCGATCGACAAATGAATGATTGCTAGTCTAGATTCTCTCCGGGGGCAAACTTCCTGAAATCGGCGAGATCAGCGCCGGCGAGACGAGCGGGTGGGAGACGACGATTTGTCTCCGTCATCTCCGGGTGAATCGAGGCGTTGAAGCGGCCTTGTTGAGCCTGAAAAAATGCCATAGAAAGGAGGATAGGTAGCAGAGATTCTTTGAGGAATTGTAGGACGGCTAGCAGAGCAATTCAAAAACGTTTACCGACCTTCCTGAACCGCTTGAAATTGGGCTTGGACGTGTCGAGGGTGTTCAACGAGAATCCACCGGGCGATTGGCGGGGCTGCGTCTTGCGGAAGAGGTCGCTGAACTGCGTCACGATTGGCTAAAAAGGCAGTTTTTTAATGAAAAATACATTTAATTTACCCGATCGAGGCGACTAATCTCGAGATCGTGTGCTTGACTGTCCATTTCATTGTCCTAAAAATCGATTATATTCTAAAATTAATAAAAATGAAAATACCTGTGGACGTTCCTCAGAATCGGCTTCTTCTCCTGCGACAGCCGAATTCCCGCTGCAGAACTGGGCGCTGAGATCCGACTGAAAAACGGAATCTTAGGGGATATGAGCGGCAAACACGTCGAATCCTCCAAGGAAGTTTACTAGCCTGCCACCAGCCCAATTTCAAACTCACAAATTTATCGCGCAGCTCCTGGTAGTTGTCCTTTCCGCTTGATGATAGGGGTGTTCTCCGGCTGGCTTGACTCGAATTGCTTGCCTGGCTCTCTTGTTTCATGGCAGATTGCCGGGTTGCCCTCGGCTGAAAATCAAGATTTTGAATTGCGGGTGCTTGTTGATTATCGGGGGGAGTGCTAATATAACTCGAGGAAGTGTTTATAAACCTAAATTTTAATTTTAAGAACCTTCAAAAATTTAAAAAACGGCTAAACTCATCGGGAAAAATTGTCTGCCCCCCGATAATCCGAAAGAAGCAAATTACGATTTTCTGTGCTACCTCAGCGCATATTCGTTTGGCGGGCGGCAACACGAATAATTCGTCCTCTTCCGGCTCCTCCTTGATCATCGACGTCAGTAACTCGGACTGCGTTTCGTTTTGCGGGGCAGAACTAAAAAATAAGGATCAGGAAAATCTAGATAAATTGACCTCCTCGAGCTCGTCAGTCTGCTTTGCGAAGGCGGATCCGAGCGCTTCAGCTGGGCACTCGTTGATGGGATCTGTAAGTGAGAAAATATTCGCCATCTAATATTCAGATTGTTCCCGTTAAATAACGCTTACGTACGATGTACGTTTTTTTTGCCACTATTCCTGGGCCGTAAAACTTCATAACTCTTGATTATAAAAACGTTTTAGATCGAAAAACCGGGGGTTTCGACTTTTTCAAAGATTTTCGAATGTTTTTCTGCTTCAAATATAGCCTATTTTTCTAAAAACAGTACAAAACACTGCATTTTTTTACTAGGCACTCCCGGAGCCATCGAAACAATGTTTTGTTCCCGCGAATACTCAATAACGGCAAATTTTGAATGCCGGCTTTCACAAGACCGAATTTTCTAATGCCGATTATCAAAATACAGATTTTTCAATATGCCGAATTCGTATGATGAAAATTCAGTCTTTTGGCAGCGAAATTCGAAAAGACGTCCTGAAAAATCTGTACCCTTTCCGGCATCCCTCGCCTCGTCGTATGCGCAGAAGGAGCGGAATTTTGCGTACCCTCCTCGCCGCTTGTCGTCGACTTTCGATTGTTGATGGTTTGAAGGGCAGAGGCGCGGGCTTGCAGTCGACCATTACCGCCTAAAAGACTAATTTTCGATCGTTCAAAAAAGCTACCGCGATTCTGGGTTGTCGACGACGAGGGCACGGAAATGATGTCATCATCGTCGAAGAAGGCGGATTTTGCTGGAATTCACAAAATTCGGTCAGAACCTTAAAATTACCCGAATTGGCATTGGCCGACGTGGAGGGGATTCGTTTGGGCGCTGGAGGCGCTGTCCGGCTTGTCGTTGCCGCCGCCGAACTCGCAACGCTGCTGCTAAAAACTGGAGGTTTAACAAGTCCGATCGATTTTTGAGGCTTGTTCCGGCTAAGAAGGCAAAAAATCGGCTTTTCCGGCTCAAAAACCTCACCGCTGGGTCTCATCAGTCTTCAGCGAGTAATTCGCCCTTTGGCTCGGGGTGGGGACGCTGGAAATGGGCTGCTGGGGCGAGGAATCGACTTGTGACTTCTGCGATATATTGCTCGAGCCGGCGCTTCGTTTCGCGCTTGACCTAAAAAAGGTGTAGAAAAAAACATTATTGGGGGTGGACAAAAGTTTTTCTAGAAGTCGAGAAATGCCAAATAACTGAATAGAAGGTATTTTAATAAGGCTCTAGTAGAATAGAAGGAACTTCCAACTACGAAATCCATCTAACGACTTTTAAATATCTTCCAAAAAGTCGACATTTTGGTCGAAAAATCGCTATTTTTGTAGTTTTTCATAAAAATTTGGGAAGTTTTTACGTTTTGCGCCCCCTGATAATGCGAAAAAACCAAAATCGATACCGCTGCGTATTCTCGCCCAACACCTCGATCGAGTTGCGCTGCGTGGCGCGCTGGGTGCCCTGGCTGGCCGCGAAGAAGCCCGTGATCTTGGCTTGTTGCTGGTTTGGCGGCGGCTTCATCTCGGGCAGGATCTAAAAACTTGATTTCAGGTCCAGAGCCTCAGAAATACCTCAACGACAAACTCGTGGTCGCCAACGATGAACGTGTCGCCGTCGTTGAGCGGGTGCGACTTTTTCACGTAGTTGACGCCGTTTATCGCCGTCCCGTACGAGCTGGCGTCGTTTAGGTAGAGTTGTTTCTAAAGGGGAATATGATATTTCGCCTTTTTCTCTGGTTCTGTAGCTAAAAAAAACAGGGTCCAGGTGCTTTTTTTGTGCACTTTCGGCGGTAAATAACGCCTGGCCAATAACTTTGAGTCCGAAATTTCCTGCGCGTAGTGATAGGGACTAAATAGGCCTGCCAGGCTCATAATCGGCACAAAAACAGAGCCAAAGTTGCTGAACATTTACCAGCTATTAAATGCTTAATTTTTTGGGTCTAAAGTCGATATGCCAACTAAAATCTGAGCTTTTCCGTTTCTTGTTTGCCATTTTGTCCACTTTCAGCTTAAATATCTCCCATGTCGAAAGCTCTAAAATTTAAAAACTAGAGTAATTGTCGACTCTAAAGTTGGGCCAATTTTGAGCCCGATTCGGGCCTATTTTGCCTCTCCTAGCCGGCTTCTTCCCATCGCAAACGCTTGCAGGCGCAAAGTAACGCAGGAGTATAAGCACAGCACGTCTCACATGGCTCAATGCGCTTTGTTAAGTCAAAAATTTACCCCTCTAAATTCGAGTGAAGCGTGCACGCGGCTCACTCCTGGGGCAGCGACGGGAAGCTGGATTCTGCACTGGGCCGGGTCACGACCGATCCGACATCCTTCCGGGTCGACCGTCCATGACCCTATTCGGAAATTAGCGCAATAGACGTTGACAAACTGCTCAGCACGCTCCGTTCCACAATCCGATACATCCGAGGTGGTCAGCAGCGCATTCGACGTGTCTTTGGCCGACGAGAAGCTGGCAGCCCGAAAACGATGTTATTTCTTGCAGGTTAAAGGGCTGGAGAAAGATGGAATTGCTGAAAGAGCAAAGAGGGTCGCACCGGACGGGGGTCGAACCAGGGATGGTCCGCCCCGCGGTCCGATGCGCTAGCCAGTACACCAAAGAGTCGACTGGAGACGGGCGGCGGAGGGCCCCCACATACCCTAGGGCGGTTCGCCACCTGTACAAGAACTGCCATTAGAAATAAAGCAATTTCATGGCGATAATAGCTAAAAAAATGTTGTAAAAACCTAGCTAAAGGATAGCAACGTACTTTGCAACTTTCTAGAGATGTTTTGCTGTCTATGCGCCTCTTTTTTTCAGCCGAAACAGTGTCCCAAAACCCCGTATGGCTTAGAACTTGACCGCCTTTTATCCAATCCGGCTGAAATTTTTACCATCAATGCGTATCACTAAGTCCTCGATCTACGGAAATTTTTAGTTGAAAACATTGCTAAATGAAAAAGTTATAGCCAAATAACTGGTTTCTTCAAACGCGAGAGGGGGTTTTGGGGGCGCTTACGCGAGGGAAAGTGTCGATGGTAGTGCCGCGGCGGTCCGTCACCCCGACGGACGCCGGCCCATCTTTCTCCAGCCCTTTAAATCGGCGCGCAAAGGACAGCGACAGCGCTACGCAATTCAAGATGTGAACGAAAAACGCATGAAGCGCCACACCATCGCAATCTCAGCAGCCAAGAGCCCAATTCCAACAATTCGCCTCCAAGCAAAGATTATCGGATGTATCGTTTCAATGTGCTTCACGATTTGTTGTAGAGTAAAAACAGTTTATCAGCATTTAATGAATAACCAACAAAAACACAAAAGAAGGACCGAGGAATTAGAATTGGATGACGGCGTTCCTGGACTTCTTCTGACCTCCCAGCTCGAAGTGCTTGCAGCGCTTGATGGCCAACTGCTTCTTGTGCTTGCACTCGGTGCACTCCATCCTCAGCACGATCTTCTTTGTCGTCTTGGCCTTCTTTCGGAAGATGGGCTTGGATTGACCTCCGAAGCCGGACTGCTTGGCGTCGTATCTCCTTCGACCTGAAAATGAAAAGTTAAATAGGGGTGTGAGGCTTTGACGTTCAGCACAAGCTCCAAGTGTCAAGAAAGACGCTATTGGTTCAAAAGACCCTCACAAAAAGTCAGCACCACCCCCAAGCGCCCGAAGAAAAACTGGAGGCTGGCATGCAGGAAAGCGGTTCAGAAAATCGGGCTAGTGGAGACTAAAAAGTGATAAAAACAATCAACAAGCATCCCTAGCTATTACTTCCGACAAGCGAATTAAAAGCAATAGGGCAGCTACGGGGCACGTGAAATTATGGGAACTTGATGACGCAACGAGGGCGTCAAGCTAAAAAGCCATCTAACGAAATGCGATACGCGCCCTAAAAACGCATTGAGCAATAAAGGACAATCCATGGAAGTATTTAAATGATTCGCCAGCCCCAATGCCGTTTTCGAAGAAATACGTCATGACGACATCAAATTTAGATCTTGGATTAGCTACTAAACGACTAGAAAAAGCCGCCGCGCTGATAATTCTAAATTACTATCCCAACATACTAAAAGCGACGAAAGTAACGGGCAAAACTCGGTTCAAAACATCTAGGAACCTAAGCGCCGGGAAGCAAACGTACACCAACGAAGCAGAATTTCACGATTTTACGACAACGAAAAACTACGGGGGACCAAGAAAGGTGCGCAACGTTTACAGGCCAGTGCAACAAATCGGAAAAGCTGTATACCTTGGGCGAACGTCGATTCCTTTCCCTTCTTGTATTGGGTGACCTTGTGGTTGGTGTGCTTGCGGCACTTGCCGTCGCAGAAGGTCTTGCGGGCCTTCGGTACGTTGACCATTACCTGAAAAGGGGGTTGTAAACACGCTAAATCGACAAAGAAGAAAGTGAAATTGAAAAATTTGGCATAGTAACGGCACCAATTCGTTGGGTGCACGCAAAAATAGAAAATCGGTGGAGCGAAAGGAGCGTGTTGGGTGTGGGACGGCAGGGGTGGGGTACGGTGGAAAGGGCGCAGGACTGGAGTACGGCCCGGGTCACGAAAGGCGGCGGCCGAATGAAATTTGAAAAAATGTTTTAAAACCCTTGTTATTTTATTTTTAATAGTCTTTAAAACGCAATTTAAATTTCAGAAAATGGAGAGCAGCAACGAATTGCTGCTGGCGGCCATCGACGCGATGGCGTACGACGGGCCCGCCGCGGAATCGCAGGGTAAATTATTTTTTTGGGTTTTTGCGGTTTTAGCTTCGTTTTTGACGATTTTTGGTTGATTTTTGAAGGTGTTTTTTACGTAAAAAGATGCGTAGACTGAAAATCTACACCTTCGGGCTTTTAGGTCTCCAAATCTGTGCAAAATTGACGATTTTTTCGACTTTTTCTAGGTCTCAATTTATCAGAATTTTCTGGAAATTAATTTTCAGGGTTGTTATTTTATGATGTTATTGTTTTAAGAAGGGTTTCTAGCGTGAAAAGACGTAAAGTGTCAATACCTTCATCTCTCGATTGCCGAGTGTCGAAATTTGCGATTTTTCTGACACTTTCTAAACGTTTATAGCTGGAAATTGATGAAATTTACTGTAAAAAAGCTTTATTTAACTTCTAAAAAACGTAAATAAAGCGTGATTATTCAGATTTGCCGTCGGGCACGGGGATGGCGGTGGATCCGGCGGATGGGGACGACACGACCGAGATGGAGCACAGCGGCTACAGCAACAGTCAACACGATTTTGGTGCGTACCTTTTTTGACGATTAAAAGGCCGATTTTGTAGAATTTCCATCTTGCCAAAAGCTCAGTTCGCTGAATCCACCTTTGTCGCGGTACTTTCACGTTATCGGGGGGAGGGGGAAAATTCTAAGGATTCAATAAAGATAAATGCTGGTAGTGTTTCTATGCTTTTTTCTTATTTCTAAACCTAAAAACTGAAAAATTTGATTTTCAATTGATAAAAGATAAGAAAACTGATTTTCAAGCAACAAGAGGGATTTTCGACCAGAATATCGACGAAAATATCTTTCCACGTTTTTTAAATGTGTTTTTCATTGAAATTTACTTAAATTTTTGTAAAAGCGCGATTAAAATACTGATTAATAAGTTACTAGGCCTGCTGAAGATTTCGGTGAAAATAACATTCGTCCATTTTCTCGTGATTAAAATTGAAATTATTAAATCATCTGATTCCAGTCCGCCAGCACCTGATGTCGAAAGAGTTGCGGAATCTCCAGTTCGACAACCCCGGCTCGAGCGCCATCATGCCCGACTTGGCGACGGTGGCGCGTGAGGGGAGGGGCCAGCGCCCGCTACGCCCCGCGGCTACTGGTGAGGTTTCTCAGGGATTTTCACGATAATCTAGGTGGTTTTCCCGCTCTTTCCAAGGGCTAGTGACGTTATTTCCGCTCCTAAAACCTTTCGCTAGCTGATTCTAAGCATTTTACATCCAAAATTCGCTTTAGAATCTGATTTTTTTTTTGCCAGACAATTCGAAATAGCTTAAAGAAACTAGATTCAGCTATTTCCATGCTTTTCGCGTAGTTAAGAGCTGGGTTTTCCGATATAAATATTATTTTTAGCGCAGTTTTACAAAAATTAGAACATTTTTTGCTCATATTCGGAATTTTTAAAGCTTTCTAGGCTTTCTAATCCATTTTTACGATATAAAAAGCACATTTTTGCTCTTAAATTTCTTCAAATTAAAAACCAAGAGACCAAATAAGCTTTTATCGCGTTTAGCCGCTTTTGAAAATGCGTTTTTGGCTTTGCCCGATGATTTCGTCCTTTTTGCAGGTGACTCCTTCGCTTCAAGATACCGCGACTCGGGCTACGACACACTTGGCACAAGTAGCTACTCATGTTCGTTTTTCTTCAACACTTTACTGTTTCTCGATTTTCGTTTATTTCAATTAACAAAATCCCGTTTTTCAGCATCCGCCCGTCGCATCTATCACGATCAACAAGGTGTGAAGATTTCCAATTTTTTAAAAAGAATTTTTTTCAGGCCGCCTGGTCGTCGACGAGGAGCGGTACACGATTTGTGACTGTTTGCGCGCCGAGTGTCCAGGTCAATTCTTTTTTTAGTTGGTTTTGGCGGGTAGATTTCGCTCTTCTGATCTCGCGTTTGGCCTTGCCTCAAGGATCCACGCTAGCTTCCCCTTGGCGGCATATTTTTCGATTTCCTCAGATACCCCTGCTAGTTTGCCGAATACTGTGCGGCGAGCGTTGATTTTCGGGATTCTCAAATTGTTTCTGCCAGCCTGCGGGGGATCTAAATGTCACGATTCCCAAGTGGCTTCTGCTAGCCTGCCCAGCTTCAAGGGCCTTCCTGTGCATTTCCCATTTTCCCCAAATGGCCTTTGCTAGGCTGCCCTGGGTTTTTTGCGCTAATTCCTAAATTATCACTGCTAGCTTGCCCCGTATTCCGAAACGTTCTGAATTTAATTGTTTGTCGATTCCTAAACGGTCTCTGCAAGCCTGCCGAGCCAGAAATTCTGGATTTCTAAAATACCTCTGCTAGCTTACCTTGCCCATGGCGGGGATCCTAAAGAGTCTCTGTTAGGCGAACTTGCTTTTTCATTGGTATAACTCGCTTGTTTTTCAATTCCTCAAAGAATCTTCGCTAGCCCGCCCCCGCCCCAATTCCTCAAAGACTCTCTGCTAGCCTGCCTCTCTATTTGGCGGTCTTTTTTTAGGGCTTTTTGCTATTTTCAACGTTTAGTTTTAATATTTAAGGTAAATTCTAACTTTTCGTTTCTCAAAAGGTCTATGCTAGCCTGCCTCTCTGTTGCTGCCTCTCTTGCTATTTGCTGTTTAAATAGTTTACAGGGTGTATCAAAAAAAAGTTCCGAAGTTTGTCCCCAATTATCTCGAGAAGGAAAGATATTTCACCGTGCGTTACCATGCCAGAATGCTTAAATATGCTGGGTATGAAGATTTAACACAACTTGATTTTTTCGATTTTTGAGTACGCAACTGTACTATTGACGCTGGTTACGACCGAAAATTGTGCGTTCTTGAACGGGTGGTGGGAAAATTCTGATTTTTGGCCTAAAAATTGCTGACACTTGTAGAAATATAATAGCAAAGTCTTAGAATTTTTGAAGGTCTAGTTATTTTTTTGGAAGCGAAACAAATTTCCCTATTTTGCTTATTTTTACTTTTTAATTTGGAACTCGCTTCAAATACGCTGCCCATGGCTGATCTTTTGCAAATGGTGTCTCCGAATGATAATCTTTAGCACAATACCAAATTTTACCTGATTCTATGGTATTTTAATATTGCTTGCTAAAACGTGCCCCAGAGGGATACTGTAGTTTTCGTTTTCCGCGTTTTTCTTTTTATTGTAAGCTGCGATTTCCCTCAAAATTTTATCATTGGTAACCATCAGTAAGAGTCACCTATGGGCTAAATATCGCGAAGTTCTAGCCATACACCTTCCCAAAATATGCAAAAAACTTATTTTTGAATTTAGCCACGGAAATTTCTAAATATTTTGATGAAATGGGCCGAAAACTACTATTATTTGTTTTCGAGCAAGATCGCAAGCTTTCTATGGTGAATAGAACGAGAAAACGGCAATTTTCTGTTTTCTACAGTAACCCGCCTGGAGCGCGTTTTAGCATGCCAAGACAAAATGCCATAAAATGCCAATTTTTCTATTCTAGACTGTTCTCTGGGTGATTGTAAGAGCACTTACAAAAAATTACTTGATTCCTGTGGCAAATGACAAAGTTATGAAGGAAAGAGGAAAACCCTCCCTGGGACCCGATTTTGGACCCGACACCCTGCCCCGAAAATCGAATTTTTGAAAATGAAAAAGGCACCGGGGTTTGGTGGATACAATTAAAGCACGCATCGAACTGTGTATGTGAGCAGAATACTGGAATGATCTGGCTGAAGTTAATGGTTCATTTTGATTTAAAACCCGAAAATAACGTCTTTGAAAAGCCGACTTTGGGGCCCTCTTCTAAATTCGTTTGCCATGAAAAGGTTTCGTATTTGCATGGGTTCTAGTTGATTACTCAAGCTTGATCTATGCCAGAAAACTCGGGGCTACTAAACCCTCGAGAATTTTTTTACGTTGCCTCAAAGTCGGGTATATTTCGACACTTCATGGATTTCTTTTGAAAGATCGGATGGCCCAATAAATTTGTAAATATAATTTTAGAATGCGCCCATTAAGTAGTATTAAATAAAATTATGACAATAATTCTAGCCGCGCAACTGAATTTTATAGACTGGCGCGAAGGTCTGCGAAATAGCACGAATCAACCGTTTTGGAAGCGCTAAAAGGCACCCTTCCGAAGGGCTACGGTAGTTAGAAATCGTGTACATGATAGATGGACCCCATTCCTACACAACTAAGCAAAGCAAACACGGAAATTCTATCTGCAATTTTAGAAATATTTTTCCAAAGTTCAGTTTCGAGACCTCGAAAGAATCCATGACCAGGGGGTCGTTGAAAAATTTGAAAATTCATGAATCTCGAAAAATTCTTTGAAGTGTTTGTGCGATTGTACAGAGCTTGTAGGGATTCCAGAACAATCTATTTTCGGGTTCCCACCATAAGTTTTTTTAATATTCGATATTTACGAAATTTCTCCATACTATATTTGAGCACGCTATAACTTGTGAACCAGACCTTCGAAAATTCCAAAATTTCGGATGTGCGTAGGGGCAGTTCTTATGTATCCACACTGTAAAAACTGAAACAGCTCGACCACCAGCAATTCACAAAAATGCAAACGAAGTTTTGCCGGAACGCACAGTTTTCGCGTGTCATTTGTATTGATACGTCGCCAAAAATCGAAAAAATCAAGTTGTGTTAAATCTTCATACCCAGCATATTTAAGCATTCTGGCATGGTAACGCACGGTGAAATATCTTTCCTTCTCGAGATAATTGGGGACAAACTTCGGAACTTTTTTTTGATACACCCTGTAGTTTTGATTTTCTAAATTTTTGGTTGAATTCCCAAAGAATCTCGGCTAGCCTACCCGCCCTCTAACCTATTTTCCAGGTTGCTACTTCCCGTGCGACAAATGTGGTAGTGGCTACTGTTCGTCGGCGTGTCAGCGCAACAGATCGTGGTACATCTCCAAGAAGGGCGACACCAGCGCCAACCCGACGTGGACCCGCAACCCCGTGCTCGAGATGAGGCATTAGGTTTCTTGCTGTTTTCCCGGTCCATTTCCAAAATTTTCCCGAAATTTTCTGCTAATTCAATTCTCTTAATTCTCCCAATTTGGACGTCCATTTTCTGGATCGATTTTCGGGTTGTAATTTTTATTCCTGAATTTTCCTGGATATTTGACTTGTAACGAATGAAGCTAATTGTATCTTTTAGCAAAATTTACCCCAAAAATGCGATGTAATTTTTGTAACTTTTTTGCAGTAATTTTATCGATCGATTTTTCTGGTTGTGCATTTATTCCTCCTGTTCACCTGAATTTTCTAATTTTTTCTATTCATGTACACCGTGAGATACCCGAATAAAAATTTTCACAACGTGGAGAGGAGTATGTATAGAGGAAATATCGAGACATCGGAGATCGATTTAAATTGCTTAAATGGTAAGGCCATGCGAGAAAATACACGCGAAAAATTACGGAAATGTGAACCTAATTCAAGGCACTGGACTACTAGCGGGGGGGATGCGAGCTTTTGGCGGTGTCCATGCCTTTTCGTCTAGGAAGAATTAAGAAATGAAAAAAATTATTCGCTTAATTTTTTAGCTAATGAAAAAGAAAAAAACAAGACAACTTTCGAAAAGTTTCAAATTTTTTGTGTGCTTTTTATACCTAGAAACTTTGTAAAATTCTTAAAAATGATTTATATTTTTCATAGGGCCTATTGGCCCCCCGCTAACAGTCCAGTACCCAATTGAAAATCCTCCGAAAAATCACTGGTCGCGGAAATTGAAATTGAAAAGCAGGCTGAGCGTGTCGCCGTCGTCGGGCAGATATTCGACGAGCTTCTCCGGGGTGGCGCGAAAGATTTCGCCCAGATTCGACGCCCCGCCCAGCATCAGCTTCTGCGCTTTCGCCTGGAAAAAATGGTTTTCAGGCGCTTATGCATTATCGGGGGGGGCTTTTTTCGTAAAATGCAGTGTTTATAATCTAAATAGAAGTATTTCTAGGGCTATTTTTATGTTCAATGCGAAAACTTTGCAAATATCTATAAAACAAATAAAAATAACTCGTTTTTCCGGGAAAACGCAAAATTTAAAGCCTTTAATAAGTTTTTTAGATAGATTTACGTTTGAAATATAGCTAAACTATTGTATAAAATTAAAAAAATAATTCCAATTACGTTACTAGGCATTTCTTGAATAACAGGACAAGTTTGGGTTCTGAAAAATCACGTTTTTTGACCTAAAATTGTCAAAATAAATAAAACAACTTTATTTGGATACCTATTGAGTCAATTTTTATTATTAAAAATTAAAGTAGTTAATTTTATACCTTGTTAAAATTGGGCAGATTTTCGGTGAGATTGCGGAGGATGGTGGCGTTGGGTTTGCCGGTGCTCTTCCGGGTGGCCAGCTCTGGAAAAGGGATTGTTGATATTTTAGTGAATTTTTGATAGTTTATTTTTCTTAATCCACTCCAATTAAAAAAAATATCAACCTAAAATTAGTTTGACCGGCCGGCTAGCAGAGATTCCTGAGGAAACGTAGGATGGGCTAGAAAAGGATGAGCCGTCATGATAGTTACGTCATGATACGGAAGCGAGCAGAGGTCATTTGAGAAAAGGCGGGCTTGCAGAGATGCTTGCGGAGTAAAATACCCCCAAAAGCGATGGCGAGCTAGCAGAGACACTTTGAGAAAAATCAGAATTTCTGGAGATTTTGAGGAGCTCGACTCGAAGCGGGGCAGCTAGCGGAGATCATTGTGGAAATATGAGGCAAGCAAGCAGAGATTATTTAGAAACTGATGGAATATGAAGTGTAGCTAGTCTAGGGCAGGCTAGCAGAGATCCTTGTGGAAGATTGGGGAAGGTTGGCAACGATTTTTTTGCGGAAATCAAGCGAGGCAAGCTAGCCAGTTTCTTGAGGAAATTACGGTACTTTCGGGTGGTGGGGCATGCTAGCAGGGATAATTAGGGAAATTTTCCAGGGAGGGGCAGGCTGGCAGCGGCAATTTAGGAAGGAATGTCAGGGTCATGGAGTATCAAGGAGTGATATCTTCTCCCCCGCTCTCTCTCTCTCTCTCTCTCTCTCTCTCTCTCTCTCTCTCTTCCTTCTGTATAAAGCATCCCTATTGCCAGCCTCCCTCCCATTGTCTGCGTCTCTCCCTCCACCCACTCTCTCCCCCTCCCCATTCCCTCATCCAGCCCGTTCTCCTTTGTAACATCATCATCAGCCCCCGACCCCTAAAATGTGACCCCTCCGAAAGTTCTATTAAATGCCCTAATTTCTATCAATTAAATATGCTATATTTACAAGATTCTTATCATCGTCGTCGCCATCAAAATCTGCTATAGAATCATGAATTTGGCTGTAAAAACCGGCAAAAGTGCTCAAAAAAAATCCGAATTTTCGCAGACGGTGCGAAAATTGACGTCGTTAACGTCTCCTGGAATCTACGTTTCAAACTACAAACTACAAAATTCTCGTTATTCTACGCTTTTTCCACTTTTCGACGATTTCCCCCGATCCGTGGGGGTTGTTTATTCTCGAAAGTTATGCTACAACCTTCAAACGACAGGCTACAAACCAAAACTACAAAACGAGCTCAATACAACTATTTGTCTACTAGAGAGCGTTAACTACAAACTATATGCTATTCTACTTTTTTTAAGCGGTAAAGTCAACTTTAACCGAAATTTCTGGTGATTGATGCGTCAAGCGTATCCCATATTTCGTTGCGTAAACGATTCTACATCAATTTATACGGAAAATGAGGTAAGTAACATCTATTAAGCTATAATTGAACGATGCAGCACCATTCGCTAAATAAGATTTTTTTCCTAAATTTTTATAGCCAAAAAGGGACAAGACCATCCATAATTCAACGGTTTTTAAACTCCAAAATTTAATTAATTTTACTCCACAAATTAAATTATCGATATTTAAAAGGATTTAGGTCTCAAACCAGCCGTATTTTTCAGGAAATTCCTCAAGGCTGCGCTACACAATACACCAAATGACGCCTGGCGGAAACGTGGAAAATTCGGAATTTTGACGACGACGACGACAATACGATGATGATCAAAAATGGAAAAACACGACGAAATCTACGACACCCTACAGTAAGACCCGACAAAATTTCGATTTTAAACTTTTAAATCAACTTTTTTTAACTACTGCAATTAAATTCTGGTGCTAAATTCCCATCTACCAGCCGTTTGCAAAAACCCCAGTTGTAAGCCAGCTAGCAAATAAAAAATTTTGAATTACCGTAATCCGGGGTCGGATTTGGGGCACATTTTAGGGTCAATTAGGCCAAATTTGCTAGCTAGGCGATTTTGGGGTGCCTTCCAAATGCCAAAAAAGCCCGGTTACGCCTTCATAAATAAGGCGCATCGTGGCTAGGCATGTCTCAAAAAATCTTATTTTATTAGATTTTATCCTTATTCAACCATTCTTTATTCATATTAGCTCTTACTTTAGCAAGTTTTATTTCTGTTACACCATTTAAATAATCTTAAATAATTTTTTAACATCATTAAAACTTTTACGGATTGTATTCTTATCCTGCCAAATTCTTTGTGATTGGGGAAAACATTGCGCCATGAAAAGCCCAGGCGAAAAATCCCGGAAGTCCGAATACGCATTAAAAATCGCAGTTTTTCGGGTATCGGATTTTTAAAAGTAATCGATTACGCCATGAAAATCGGGTCGAAAACCCCCGAAAAAACGGGTTAAACCTTAAAAGTAGAAAATGCCGAAAAATGCAAAAAAAATGCAAAAAAAACCCCGAGAACGCTGCAGCAGCTGTGCTCAGAAAAGATCCCGACATTGAAATTAACTAACTGGACGGATGCAAGGCTGTTTTAAGAGGTCAGTTCGATGTTTTGAGGAAAAGAAAGCCGCAAAAATCTACTAAAATCACTGGATCGAGTCGAAAATTCAGCAAAATACCAGCCGCCAACAATTTGTTTATCGATTGCTGGATGTAAAAGTCGAAAAATTGAGTTCAATCCAAAAACGGGCCTACGGCAAAGCAAAAAGCCGTTAATGTTTTTTTTTATAGAATATAATTTAAAAATATAAAACAGAGATAGAAACCGAAAAATACAGCATCTTCCAAAAATTCTTCGAAAAAAAAGTAAAAAATCTAACCAAATTCCATGCAAAAAAATTTTAAGCTACAAAAAAATCTAAAAAGCGAGGTGGCCATTCTTCCACGTGGAAAGAGTCAGCGAGCTTGAAAATTCGGAGCATCGCATAGACCGGATAAATTTTAAATCAGCGGTCTATTACATACCACACATGCCGGTCGGGTGAATACTACGGCAAAATACAAAATGACGATTCGCGTACGCGATACGCGCGCCAAAGAAGCCCAGGAATCATCTTTTTAGAGCGGAAAATTTTGGCCGTAACTACAAAAGGCTATTCTTCATCAAGATATACAAAAAACCCGGTAATTTGATGGGATAAAGCGTTTCCGGGTGGCCGATTTCATTGCCACCCATCTGGCCATGTACCCTAAATTTTTGGGGATACATAAAAAATTAATCTGATGCGGGCTCACAAAAACTTTGAAAAAATTGAAAAGAGCCAAAAAATATGCTTAAAAATTCAGAATAAACTACACCGAATCCTGGTGGACGGTCTAAAAGTGATAAAAATCGAGAGTCAACTGCTCAACAACATCTTGGACAAAAGTGGCGGCACCGCTCGAATGATCCCAAAGCCCTGCGATCTTTTAACCGGAAACCCGGAAAGAGAACATGAGAATCGCCGTAGTTGAAGTGACGCACAACCACGCTAGAAACTCTCAGGAATTCGCAGAAAATACATGAAAAAAATCACTAGATTCGCCCGAAATCAAGGCAACTACATTAGGTGCTGGAAAGAATCAGCGAGCTTGAAAATCCGGAGCATCGAACAGATTGGATAAATTCTAAATCAGCGATCTACTACATTCCGCACATGCCGGTCGGGTGAATACTACGGCGGAATACAAAATGACGATTCGCTTACGCGATACGTGCGCCAAAAAAGCCCAGGAATAAGCTTTTTAGAGCGGAAAATTTTGGCCCAAATGGCAAAATCTTATTCGGATAATTTGGAACGGCAAAAAACATAGATCGCGGTCCAGAATTTAGAAGAAGTACACAACGTCGTCTCTATCGGGAGATTCAATCTCAATTAAAAAGGGTTGAATCCGACACGTGCAAGGCGTTCGGAGGGGAAGAACCGCCCTCTTTCAGGGCAGAATTTTCAAACTCTACGGAAAAAAGGAGGGTGAAAAGCTACATAATATAAAAAATTAAATATCGAGCCCGAAAGTGCACCTGCGCAGACGTAATGGCAACCATCGCAAAAGCAAAAATTATTAAAGCTATAAAATTTACAAACCTCTAAAATATCTTCCAATTAGATTGGATCAATGCCAAAAACAAATCGGGGCCGTCTAGATGGCTTTAAAATGATAAAAACGTACTGAAAACACCCTAAAATCAGAAAAATCAAAGAAATTCGTGCGCAGCATTTTGTAGATGATTTAAACCACCGAGAAATTAGAATTTTACCAACTTATATAACACCTTTCTGAACAGGTAATTCTATAAAAATTTAAACCTCTTTAAAAACCAGTTCTTGGCGGACAGGAATAGGCCAAAATCGTCAGCACGGAAAAATATCTGCAGGCAATCTAATGGAAAGGAATGGGCCCGATTGGCAAAAAATTCAACAGTAATATTTTCATACAATAATATACAAAAAATATTCGTGTCAGGATTTCCGCTGCGATGGCAGCGTGGTATTCCTGGGCCGGGGAGAAGCAAAGAAATGAGCAGATTACCGAATTTTTGGTCGATGGACTCAAAAATAGGAAAAAATAGGAAAAAAACGACTTGGCAGATCTTTCTAAAACAACCATATCGCATACGGGGATGATTTCAAGGCTCTAGTCTTCACGTTACTATAAAAAAACACGGGTTTACGTTGCGCTACGCTCAATACGTGTACAGGAAAGCGAAGGAATCTGCAAGGCTAATACCAATGCAAAAAGCCTCGAAATTCTCACAAGATGAGAGTTTTTAAAATCGACAAATAAACGGTGCAGGCGATCGCAGAATATTTGCGGAAACCGACTGGGATGAGCTATTATTCCGAGTCGAAAAGAAGAAAGAAAGGCGACCAAGAAAAAAAAGATAGGGCCAAAAACGCCGGATACACTCCACCCTAGTGTGTTTTAAAAATTAAAGAAATGAGTAGCAGGTTTTTTTAATACACTGAATAATTGTTCAATGGAAAGAGAGAGAGAGAGAGAGAGAGAGAGAGACCGACACACACCGGATATCACAACCAAAACGCTGATTGAGCGCAATGCTAAATTTTCAATAAAAAAAGCGATCCCGAACAATAAAAAATTGCCCCTAAAAATAGCCCATTTTCCGCAGGCAAGGCCAAATTCCGAAACGTCATCTGAAAAAAAGGAAATTTAAAAATTTTAAATCAAGTAAGAAAAGTAAAACATTTTCTGATCGATACACCTACAAATATACATAAAATTGGCCCTCTCCAGCCGCTTTCCGTGAATTTTATGGTGGTGAACAACGAGAAGGAATTATCGATTATATCGACCAAAAAAATTTCTTGGCTCCTGGCAACGGCTATGGAACCGTCCATTTGGACCCCAACAGCTACGTTCCGTGAATTTTATGGTGGTTAACAACGAGGAAAAAAAACGGTTTATAAACCGAATATATCGTTAATAACAGCTATAAAACGTCAAATTTAAAAATATCAAATTTTTTTAACGAATGGTATTTCACAAACGAGCACTTTGAGGCCGATGGGATCCCTACAACCGGAGAAAAGCCTAAAATACCGGAAAATGGCTTGATTTAAAATCAAGATACAATCAAATACCACGAAATTAAACACTAGATAAGCGCTTGCGGGCACTAATGCCAGAATTGGTTGATCGTGAAATTTTCTAGGAATCAGCTCAGGAAACTCCGATTTGAAATTCGATACTAAAAGTTGAAAAAAAAACGCTTTAAACCATATAAAACAAGCCTAAAACCATAATTAAAAAGCCCGGAAATCAAGTGGAAGCCAAGGTGGGAGAAGAAAAGGAAACGTAACCACATGCTCTTTGACGCGCAGGCCAAAAGTCTTCGAAGCTAGAAAAACTTCGGAGACCAAATGTCTGATTGCAGCATTTTTAAAGAAAAATTGAGGGTCTACCACCCAGAAAATCGCAAATTTTCAAGAAAAAAGAAGAAAATGTGCTTGAACATCAACGCAGCGCAGCCGTACGGCGAATTAAAACGCAACAAAAATTAAACTCCTTAACGCCAAGGCAAATACGCGATCGGAAAAGTGGAAAAAGAGAAGAATCGCTTCAAATTAGCGATGGAGCCAGCGTGAATACGGGCAATTCCGGTGATTTAGTTGGAACAACGACATCTGTACCAAATGCCTGACCAGTCCCGATTAAGAAATCGAGCCAAAACTTGAAGAAATAGCTTCTAAATCTGCTTCTAAACCGTCATAAAAAAGGGGAAAGTGCACGAGTAAAAAACTGTAAAGTTACAACAAAGGAGACTAAATCTCGGGTTCATACAGAAGTTGATGGTCGAGAGAGGGAGAGAGAGAGAGAGAGAGAGAGAGAGAGAGAGAAGACCTTAAAAGCGAAAAATGGAGGGTCTACCACCCGGAAAACTGCCAATTTAAAAAAACGGCTCGAAAAGGTGCTTGATCGTATACGAAGGAACGCTACACACCGAATTAAAAAGCGATAAAAATTCAGCTCTATAAAGCCAAAGCAAATAGGAAACGGAAAAGTGGAAAAAAAAGAACAAATTCGCTTAAAGTTAGCGATGGAGCCAGCGTGAATACGGGAAATTCCGGTGTTTCAGTTGGAAAACCAGAGTCTGCACCAAATGCCTAATCAGTTCCGATGGAGAAATCGAGCCAAAAAGTGAAGAAAAAGCGCAATACTTTTCTAACGCTCATAAAAAGTATTAAAATGTACGACGGAGTCGAGGTGGGCGGAAAAGAAAAGTGCCCTGACCCAAATTGGTGTCTGAACATGGTAAATGTCCGCACCTCGAGCACATGGTTTATGGTGACGAGCACAGAGCAGCAAATGATTGCTCGTTTTGAAAAGATCGGAAATATGCCCCTCAACCGCGATATAATGTACACTGACGCCGTATTGGAATTCAATAAAAATCCTGAAGGGGGCTGTTACGACGGTTTACACCCAGCAATCTAGAGCAAGAAAATCCGTGGAAAATTCAGGAAAACTACGAACCAGGATTATTGGATGACTTCAAAAAATAGGACTAAAAATTTACAAGGAAAGGAAATATAGAAGAGATCTACAACAGAGCGCCAATTTAACCACTTTTTCTCCATAATTTTACTCTCTGCCACTAAAAATCCTCATTTTTCCTAAATCTACGCGGGTGATTCTTGAATTGTGATGAAATAATTGCATGTATTTTTATGTAATAAAAATCTACTAAAAAACGCACAGCAAAACGCGAAAATACACTTCAAATTGTATAGTATTGCCCAATTACACTAAAAAAGAGGCGAAAATCCCAATAAAAATACCTATACAACTTTTTTAAAGCTGAAAGGTCTAAGGTCTATTAAAAACATTTTTCCACCCACCAAGCAAATTTTTAGGCTTTAAAAATCGAACTAGAACTCGAAAAAAGCACCTTCATCGTTGACTTCATCCCCTCGAATAGCCACCGCGCGCTCCACGTCCGGATCGGCCGTGTTTAGCTGAAAAAAGAGGATTAAACTTTTCAAAAAAAATTATAAAAGTACCTTCAAATCGGCAAAATAATCGGCAGAATTGGCCGGGGAGAGCGACCAGATGAGCTTCAGTTTTGGGAAGAGGCGAATGAGGGTGCAGAGCTGCTGGCGGATCTCACGGCAATGACGAGACAGTTCTCCCTGAAAAAAATGAAGATGGGAAGGCTAGCAGAGATAATTGGGGAATTTCAAAAAAATTGTCTCGGAACGGCTAGTCAGATCCAAGCTAGCAGCGGCGATTTGCGGAAATCTGCTCGAAATTCGCTCATCGGCCTCACAGTCAGAGGCAAGCTAGCAGAAAAATTTTGCGGAAATCCGGCCAAGATTTTTTCCGGAGGCAGGCTCGCAGAGGCAATTTGTGAAACTGGGCAAGCTAGCAAAAATCATTTGCGAAAATTCTGTTATAAATTGTTTTGGGAGGGCAAGATAGCAGAGAAAATTTGCGGAGCGAGGCAAGCTAGCAGACGCCATTAAGGACTCGCCACCCCGAAATTGGCAACTAGCCGAAAAAAATTTGGGAATCCGGATCCGATCCGAAAAAGGGCATGGCAGCAGGGAGAATTCCGGAATCGACGGCATGCTAGAAGTGATAATTTAGGAATCCGCGTCCGTAAAAGGGCAAGGCAGCAGAGAAAATTTGAGGAAACCCAAAAACTACCTGAAAGGGCCCTCCATTGACAATCTTCAGCTCGAACTTAGTGTTCGACTCGATCAGCAGATAGGCGGCCGCGTAGTTGGCCAGCATCTGGAAAAAGATTTTAAAGGGGCCGGGAAGTGAAGGGCCAGGCCACGCCCCTTTTCGAATGATGGCAAACGGGCAAAATTCAATTTCCGAAATCGATTTTTCAGGTGTGGAACGGGTTTTTTAGGTTTTAAGAAATCAGAAATGGCACGAAAAGGCCAATTTCAAGTCAGAAACACCAAAATTTGCCAGATTTTTGCCTTTCCGGCCCTTTAAAAGTCGAACGGCTCGCACCTGTTCGGTCTGCTTGAAGACGCGGCCACTTTGGAGTGATTGGGTCAAGTCGTCGAGGGCTTTTCGTTCGATTGTAATACCGGGGGAGAGCACGTAGTCGCCCACCTGCAAAATGGCATTTTAAAGGACCGTAGAAGGCAAAAAACCACGGGGAAAAGGTTGAAACTCTACCTCGAGGGTGGCCGCAATCGCATCGTATCCCTTCTTGTAGAGAATCGTCGGCAACTCGCTGTTGAACTCGCGCATGTCGACGATTATCTAAAACCGAAAACCAATCAGAAAACCAAGATTTCCGCGAATATTCTCTGCTAGCCTGCCTCACCGAGCTCCCAATTTTCCCCCAAATGATCTCTGCTGGCTTGCCTGTTCCTAGAAATTCTGATTCCTCAAAGAATCACTGCTAGCCTGCCCTAAAAAATCTTTGCTAGCCTGTCTCTCGCTTTGAAATTCCTCAAGCATCTCAGCTAGTCTGCCTCGAATTTCCCCAGGGGATCCCTGCCAGTTTGTCTTAAATTTGAAAAAAAAAGCGGACCAAGTTTTCCCAAATAATCGCTGCTAGCACGCCCTAAAAACAATAATTCCTCAAGAATTCCTGCTAACCTTCCACAAATCTCCCCCAACGGTCGCTGCTGGTTTGCCCTAAATTTCAGGCCCGGTAAATCACGAATTCCCAAATAATCGCTGCTAACCTGCCCTAAAAATTCCACATAAATCCCTGCTAGCCTGTCCTGGTCCATTCGTCATTTGGCCAATTTTCCCCAAGCAATCCCTGCTAGTTAGCCCAATGCTTCTCCCAAATAACCACCGCTAGCTGACCTTTGGCCTGGCGACAGTATCCTCCTGGAATCCGCCAGCTTCCAACGTGTTCACGGCCAATCTGGGGGCTTCTTCCCTTCCCGCATCGAATTCACGGGCGATCAACAGGTTCTAAAATTAGAAAAATAAAATAAAAAATACCAAAATTCAATTAGCTACATTGCACTCCAAAAAACACCCACATCAACTTCGTTTTTCAGGTGGGAGAAGGCTTCGTTTTCCTTGCTCAGTCGGCTTAGGTATCTGAAAAATCGATGTGGCAAGTTGGGTAAAATATTAGCTCACTGTAAAGTGTTTTTACTCAGGCTGGCGTTTTAGAATGAGACCAAGCCTATCTTGTGCAGAATTTTTCGCTGATTCAGAATCTGATTTCCAAATTTGCTGCCGACCTTTATTTAAAAAGTTATTCGACATTTATACTAAAAAAATTTACTAAATCTGGATTTTTGGCGTTATTTTTTAAGTTGTCGTCACCTCCGACGTTAAAACTGGCTCGGTAACGGTTTTAGAGGTCAAAGCACGATTTTATGCAAAAATCATATGTTTTTGTCAAAAAGCAAAAGAAATTGTGCAGGGCGGGGGTTTGAACCGCCGCCCCTTGCTTGGCAAGCGAACAGCTTACCAATGCACCATGGTGCCAATTGGGAAGGGTGCTTCCTGAGGGTAGATAAGAGGTACCACAATACCTGGGCCGAGGCAGGGAATAGTGGGCCAGCATCCGAATTTATGCCGTTTTTAAGCTTAATTTAGACCCCAAATGACTTTTGAACGCGAAGTCCGCAGCAAATTTGAAAAACGGATTCGGAATCAGCAAAAAATTCTGAACAAGATAGGCTTGGTCCCATCCTAAAACGCCAGCCTGAGTAAAAAAACTTTACAGTCAGCTTTAAAAGATGAAATGGGCAATCTAGCACAGATTATTGAGGAAAATCGATAAATTCGAGGCATGCTAGCAGAGGATATTTGCGGAAGCTAGCCAGCTAGCAGAGAGCATTCATAAACGAGAGATAGGGAGCGAGAGAGAGAGAGAGAGAGAGAGAGAGAGAGAGAGCAAGCTAGCAGAGACCCATCAGGACTTCAAAAAACTACCATACCTTTCCTCCTCGGTCGAATCGGAGTACTGTAGGAAGTAGAAGTGTAGATGGAAATTCGAATTTGTCGCGTGGAACAACTAAAAATATCAAGATTTCTAGAATCTGGCCATCTACCGTACCTCGACCTGTCGGAATGTGGCCAGATCCGAGTGATACATGATGACAACCACCGGCTTGATCTTTTCCAGCGCGCGGAGCACATTGTAGCGATCACCACCGTAGGCCGAGCACGAGACAATGTGGATTGGTACCTGGAAAAGTGAAATTATCAATGTGGAGCTTTTCCATTATCGGGGGAGCGAACTTTTTCGTTTATTCTGTTTCTTTCTTCTAATATAAATAGGGTAAGTTGTTTCAAATGAGTTTTTTACTATCCTTAAACATATAAACTTTACAAATTTTCATTAAAAATACAAAAAATATAGGTTTTTCGACCAAAAATGTTCAATTTTCGACCTAAATTTCGAATTTTTAAAGCCTTTCAAGTTTTTGTAGATAGTTTCTCCAATTTAAGTGGATTTAATTACACTAAAAACACCATTAAAATCTTACTATTAATATTTATTAGACGTTTCTGGACTTACACAAAGGGTCGCCGTAGTCCGTAAGTTATTCCTTAAAGGATCTCTGCTAGCTGGCCTAAAGCCAAAAATAGTCCAATTCCCTAGGAATCTGTGCTAGCTTGCCGGGACGCTCATTCGACATCGAAATTTTTCCACAAAAATCTTTGCGAGCCTACGCGTTAGCGAAAATATTCTCGAATCCCTAAGCACCTCTGCTAGCCTGCCAAACCTCCTTATTCACTTATGAATCACAGCTTATCTTTTTTCAAGAACCTCTGCTACCTTGCCCAACCAAATCAAGAGTTTCTATTCGAAAAATCGAATTCCTAACTAGTTTCTGCTGTTTGTCAGGGCAGGCTAGCACGGATCCTTCGAGAATTCCAGCAGTAACCATCAAAATCTCTGCCAGTTAGCCTCTAAAAACGTCACGAAAAAGTACCGTCTGCTCTCCGAGTTTTGCGATTTCCTTCTTTTCCTCTTGCAGAACCGGCTGATCGTCCTCTTCTTGGTGATTTTCCTCATTTTCCAGCGTGACTACGGTAGATGTCGAAGGGCCGGGTTGTGGCTCGACTTCTTCCTGAAAAAAACTAATTATATTTTGCTTATTTATACAATTTATTTATATTTTCAGTTTCTTTAAATCTCTCCTAGATTTTTACCCCGAATTTTTTAGAAAGCCATCTTTTTAAGGTAGTTTACGCATTCTTTTTCCTGGTTTTCTGCATATATCTCGCTGTCTTCCTCTCTTTCTCTCTCTCTCTCTCTCTCTCTCTCTCTCTCTCTCTTCTCTCTTTCCCTCTGTCTCTCTCTCTCTCTCTCTCTCTCTGCCCCTTGCATCATAAATAATCGGGTGATTCGGCTGCTGGGGGGGCTGTAAAGAGACGAATGGCCTGATTGGATATCATGATAATGTCATCATTTCGGGGAAGAGAGAAAGAGAGAGAGAGAGAGAGAGAGAGAGAGAGAGAGAGAGAAAGAGAACAAAAACAGAAAGGGCAAAATCGCACGTTTTGATAAGGGATTTCCTAGCGTAAACCATTCGGTGGGAGTCGCCAGATTGTCTGAAAAAGCCAGGAAGCAGAAATCGGGCCATCTAGCAGCGCACATTTCGGAACTATACATTTTCGCAAGCAGGCTAGTGGAGTTTGCGAAGGAACCTGAAAAATTCAAGGCGGGGGGCAGGCTAGCAGCGTAAATTTTGGAACGTCAAAACCCTGTTACGGCAAGCTAGCAGCGATTATTGAGGAAAATATAGAGATACGGACTAGGGCAGGCTAGCAGAGGATCTTTGGGAGCTTTCCCGCCCTTTGATCCCTAATAATTTCGATAATCCAGGGTCAGCAGGCTAGCAGAGAAAATTCGGGAATGCGAAACATTTGCCTAGGCAAGCCAGCGGCGGACATTTGCGGAAAAATGACCGGCATCTTGGGCAGGCTAGGAGAGATTCTTTGGGAGCGCCGAAACACTAGTCCGACATGCCTATAAAATCGAAATTTCGCGGTTTTTTGGGGCCTTGCCACCCAAAAAAAAATTTTTTGGGCGCTTGGGCAGGCTAGCAGATATTCTTTGGGAGCTTTTCAGCCATTTTTCAAGCTATTTTTCATCCTTGAAAACATAGTCAAATTTTCCGCAAAATTCTCATTGTCAGCCTGAAAATCGAGTCTACGTGTGGGTCGTGAAATTGAGGGATGGAATTGTAATTAGGGGCGGGGCCCCGAATTCTCATCCCATCCATTCTCCGGGGACAAATTGAAGGCGAGAAGAAGAAAAAGAAGCCCCTTTTCACCACAGAAACATCGATTTTCCCAAAGGGCCAGACAGCCAAAAATGGCGGTCCTTTTAGGGGGATCTCCGCGTTCGGTTCTTTTCCATTATCGAGGGGCAGTGATTTTTTTGTAAAAGTCTAGAGATGCCTAGCAAAATTGATAACAGTATTTCATAAAATATTAAGCTATTTAAGCTAGAAAACCCAGCTAAACAGGTTGAAAAAGTCGAAATTTCGGTAAAAAAATCGACATTTATGGTCGAGCAATCGATATTCTGCCTTTTTTTAATGCAATTTTTTATCGTTTGACGCTTAGCGATTGTAAATAACATTTTAGAAACACCTCCTCTATATATATTAGAAAACTTGGATCCATGGGAAAAAAAATTTGCTCAACTCGACCACTGACTGAGCAGCAGCTCTTTTTGGCTATTTTTGGGGGGCTTTATCCCCCCTCGTTTCCCAGCTCTAGATTAAAAACTGTGTCCGGGGTTCCCACTCCCCATTTTCGGCATTTTTTTCGGGTCCAATGGGTCCAATTCCCAGCCTTTTTTTCTGGGGCATCCAGGGCCCTTTTGGGTCCTCTATTTAAGGCCGTCCGGGCGCGCGAAATTGCATTTTTGAGGGTGGCTGGCAAGCTGAAGGACATTCCGTTCATTGTTCAGCCTGCAAAAAAGCTCCTCAAAGATCTCTGCTAGCTTGCCTTTCGTCAAATCCGATTCCTCAAAGAACCTCTACTAGCCTGCCTTTCGTTAAATCCGATTCCGCAAAGAATCTCTGCTAGCCTGCCCCCGTCCATCCCCTCCAATTCCGCAAAGAATCTCCGCTAGCGTGCCCGGGATCTATTTTTGGGGCGGAAACGGGGAGCATGAGGTGATGAGGACGAGCAGCAGGGCATAGAACACACTCACAATCAACATCCACTATCACGCCATACGCCCTTTAAAGAGAGGGCGAGAGAGAGAGAGAGAGAGCGAGAGAGAGAGAGCGAGAGAGCGAGAGGGCCAGATATCCATCTGTACCCGGCGCACAAAAGTGGGCGTGGCCACTATCAGCTAAAGGGCGCAAAAGAGCCCCTGGGGGCACGATGGCCCCATTTGAAGGACAGACAAAGTTCAACGTCTGCCATGCTGCACATTTATGTATTAATCCCCCCTATCTAATCTAGCCAAATCTCGATGATTTTCCCGTTTCTTTCCAATGGCAGAGGCAATCTTTATTAATTTTTTTACTTCCTTTTGATGCGTTTTACGTTTCTTTCCAAATGCCGGCCCAAAAATCCCCTTTAAATCTTCAAAATCTCCCCTTTAAACCTTAAAAAAATTCCTGGTGGATTCCTCAAAAATCTCCGCTGGCTGACCCGTGAACATACGAAATTAGCCCTAACGATCCCGTAAAAACCGCGCACAAAATTCCTCCAAAATCTCTGCTAGTGTCCCTCCAAAATTTTGTCTGCTAGCCAGCGGTAGCGAGAAAAGTCGGAATTTGTGAAAAATTACGCCTAGCTGGCCTGGTCGAAAAACGCGAATTCCTCCTAGCTCGCCCCAGCCAGAAAATCGTCTAGTTCCCCGAATGGGGCATGCTGGCTTCCCAGAAAATCGTGAATTTCCTAAAGGATCCTTGCTAGCTTGCCTAGCTAGCAAATGGTGAATTTCTCAAAGAATCACCGCCAGTTCGGCCTCCAAATTCCTCCAAATCCGGCGAAAATTTCCGTGTTTTGACCATGATTCAATTTTATTTTTTGCGATTTTTTTTTGTCGCGATCTTTTGCCCCGTGATGTGCCTGTAGACAGCCATTATCCCCCTAATTTTCAGCTACCCTCCGACTTGCAACAATGAACGGCCACAGCCACGTCAATGGAAATGGTGTCCACCATACAAATGGAAATGGGCATCAGAACGGACATACTAACGGACATGTACGTAATGATACGGTAAGTAGGGAATCCCGCAAAGATCATTGCTAGTTGGCAAAAAATTCCCAAAACTAGACTTCTCTATTCTTTTTTGCTTCTTTATTAGACCTTCGAATCTCCAGAAAGCTCCTGAGAAATCTCTGCTAGTTGACCAGGCAATCGGAGATCGCTAGAAACCGCGGATATGCCAAATTCTGACTTGAAAATCCGTCAAAGAACTCCAGGGCTGGTACCCAGATGACATTTACACGCGTGTAAACAGCCCAAAATTTACACGCGTGTAAAATATTTACACCTCGGACTTACACGCGTGTAAATAGTTTACACACGTGTTTTTGGGATTTACACTCGTGGTTTTGCACTTTTAGAGGGCTTTGGTGCAGGAAAATGCGTTTACACGCGTGTAAAAATATTTACACTCGTGTATTTTGGATTCGAGCCCCGTTTTTTGAAAAAACATCTATATGAAGGAAAGAATACATAAAATAAGATGTTGTCACTGGAAAATTTGCCGTTTCGTGGGCTTGCGAAGGATGTAAAAATTATTCCGATCCGATTCTCTTATGCGACAATGCAGGGAGATTGATTTTTTCGCATCCGGACTGTTCGAGAAAAATCCCGTTGACTTGATGAAGTATATTTAGTTAAGGTTTAGTCGATTGATTAAAAATCAAATTTGGGAGTGCAAAAATCATTGGTTCAAAATATGGGCTCGCGTGTAAATTTTACCCCATAAATTTACACTTGGGGAGAGCAGTGTAAATCGGTCAAAAAACGACCTCCACAAGAACGATCATAGGAAAATTTCTAGGGTACCTAGCAAGCCACACATTTTTTCACCAATAGTTGGGACCTGTCGCCAGGGGCGTAGCCAGAAAAAAATTTCGGGGGGGGCCCCCAAAAAATTTTTCCAAAAAACTCAAAACATTAACGAGAAAACAGCGCCGCAGGCAAAAAATTTTGAAAAAAAGGTTACATAGCTCTAAAAATAGCCGTAAAAACGTGAAAAATAGCGCCGCAGGCAGCAAAATTTTTGAGAAAATGAAAATCATAAGGGTCCCCCCTTATGAAATTTTCGGGCCCCGGCCGATTTCGGGGGGGGCCCCGGGCCCCCGGGGCCGGTATTACGCTACGTCCCTGCCTGTCGCTACCTCCTCTGGTTTTCATCTTCACCAAAAGTTGGCTCTACAATTTTCTCGAGCTCTTCAAAGTTGGAGTGTAAATTTAGGCCGCTCGCGTGTAAATTTTTTGCTTTTTTTCGTCATTTCGGCAAAAACCCCAGTTTTACGCGTGTAAACTTTTTACACGCGTGTAAATATTTTTACACTCGTGTAAACTTTTTTACACGCGTGTTTTTGATTCCTTAATAAAATTGTTAAGGAAATTTGCTAAATTACACGCGTGTAAATATTTTTACACGCGTGTTAATTTTTTTACACGCGTGTAAAATTTTTTACACGCGTGTATAAATTTGACGGGTGTAAATTTGATCTGGGTACCAGCCCAGAAAATAATTCCACCAGGATCACTGCTGTCAAAAAATCCTCAAAAATCCCTGAATCAAGGTCCCTTTACAATGCATAAAAATGCCCCTAAAATCACCGCCAGCCACTTTATTCTGCGCGAAAAGGTCCTTGTTGGTCCCTTTAAAACCGCCAAAAAATGAATTCCTCAAAACTCTCCGCTAGCCGATGCCATGCAAAATCGAAAATTTCACGACCAAAAACCCGGCAAAAAATCTCTGCTAGTTGTCTCATAAGGAAAATGACAAATTGATGGAAATGAGCCTTACTAGTTCCTATAGACCGTCCAAAAATTCCTCCAAAACCCCTGCAAGTTTCCCTGGAAATTGGCCTTCCCGGTCCGTTCAAACCCTCAAAAATTTCAGCTACACGTCAATTCACCGGACGTCACGTACGGGGCGGAATTTATCGACTCGACGTTCAACTACCGTAAGAATAAGATTGAGAGGACTGTGGATGGGCTGAGGGTGACACCGGAAGTGTACGAATATAAACTACGAACGGGGAGACAGACGAGGAAGACTGGACTGATGTTGGTGGGGATTGGAGGAAATAATGGATCAACTACGGTAGGTTATGACAGAAAAATATGAGGCTCAAAGACCTAGAAAAAATTGTAATAATTTTTGAAGGTGGGTGCGATGATCGCGAATCGAGAGAAGATGAGCTGGCGGAATCGGGAGGGTACCCACCATGCCAATTATTTCGGCTCGTTCACCCAGTCGAGTACAGTACATATTGGATATGATGGACAGGAACAGGTACGCATTTTCTAGCATCTTCGATTAGACTTCAATTAACTCGTTTAAAAGAATTTCCTCTCATAATCGATTAAAATAACAGTTCCCATTGTAAGCGGTTCCGACGAGAATTTCATGCCATAATCAGTTAGACCGGAATTAGGTGGCGTAATCGGTTCGACGCACATTTGATGCCGTAACCATTTAAACCGGAATTATATGAAGTAATTGTTTCAAAGCAGATTTGGCGCAGACCGGGATGAAATGACGTAACCATTTGAACGCAAATTTGGCGCCGTAAGCAGTTAGACAGCAATTGCACTATCGCAATCGGTCAATCCCATTTTCCTAGCGTAATCTATTAAAAAAGGCAATTACGCGGCCTAAGCGGTTAAAATCTTATTTAATGTCATAATCGGTTAGACCTGCAATGGATAACGTAATCGGTTCAAACCAGATTGGACAACGTAATCGATTAGATCAGGATTTGAAGGCGTAAACGTTGGGGCAAATTTTGACGTCGAAATCTCTGAAAATAAATACTTTTCAAGGTGCACGTGCCGTTCAACGAGATGCTACCGATGCTTCGCCCCCATGAGCTGATTGTTGATGGATGGGACATTAATGACGCCAATTTATATGAGGCCATGCTCAGGTCAAAGGTAACTTTTAATAAAAATACAAAATACCATTAATTTAATAAATCATAAACATAATTTAATAGTAGCAATTGAAAAGCGCTAAATTACGGTTAAAAATTTTTTCAAATTTTTTTCAGGTTTTCGAACCGGAACTGATCGACCAACTCCGTCCCCACATGGAATCGATTATCCCGAAACCGTCGATTTATTATCCCGATTTTATAGCGTCAAACCAAGGTATGGGGGGGGCAAGCTAGCAGAGATTCTTTGAGGAATCGGAGATAGGAGATAGCAGCGACCATTTGAGGAATCGGGTGGACCAGCAGAGATCATTTGAGACCGGGGCTAGCAAAGGTTCTTGAGGCATCAGTCAGCCATCAGGGAGCCCTGCGGAAAAGAGGGCAAGCTAGCAGAGATCCTTGCGGAATTCCTACCAAGTATTTCATAGGCAAGCTAGCAGAGAACCCTGGGGGAACCTGAAGGCAAGCTAGCAGAGATTCTTTGAGAATTTGAAGGGACCGTCCGCAAAGCTCTTTTAAGAAATTCGAGAATAGAGGGCAGGCTAGCAGAGGAGCTTGTGGCGAGGTGGGCTAGCTAGCAGTATTTCTTTGAGGAATCATTGGGGGCTAGTAGAGATCCTTGGGGAAATCCATGGCAAACTAGTAGAGAACCCTGGGGGAATATGAAGGCAAGCTAGCAGAGATTCTTTGAGAACTTGAAGGCAGGCTAGCAGCGTTCCTTTAAAAAAGCGAAGGACTAGCTAGCAGAGATCCCTGCGGAGGGCAAACTAGCAAAGATTCTTTAACGATTTAGAGGGCAGGCTAGCCGAGATTCTTTGAGAAACTAGAGAATTAAGGGCAGCTAGCAGAGACCATTTAGGAAATCGGGACCACGTCAAAAAAGCTCAATTTTTCAGGAACCCGCGCCAACAACGTGCTCCCCGGCGAGAGTAAATCGGAGCATTTGGAGCGGATTCGCAAGGATATTCGTGAATTCAAAGAGAAGCACGGGTTGGAGTGCGTGATTGTACTGTGGACGGCCAATACGGAGCGGTTCACGGATGTCGAGGACGGGCTGAATATGACGGCTGATCAGATGTTGGCCTCGATTAAGAGGAATGCCGATGAGGTGGGTCACAAAAATTGTCTTCAAATTTGCAGACATTTTCGGCCTCAAAAAATTCAAATTTTGCTTTAACCTTAAAATTAAAAAGCATTTTTGAAAAGCAATGCTAAAACCTCGCTAAAATTTGGTTAAAACTAAAACTGCGTTTCATTTGATGAACAAATCTAAATTAAAACGATCTTAAATTGGTACTTTTGCACTAACGGGGGGGGGGGGAAAGGTCGTTCCGGTCGGTAAAAAAACATCGGTCATTTTCGGACCAAAAAATCAAAATTTTTAATTTTTTTAATCAGAACTTTAAGTTTCCGCGTTTCGGAACAACAAAAAACCCGTTTAGAAACAGCTATTTATATTTGAACTATTAGATCCTAAGAAAAAGATGGTGCCCCAAAATAATTTATTCGAAATAAAAAAAAATCCCCAGATCCGATTACGCCTAAAAACCGCAGCTAACCGATTCCGAACGGGCCTAGAACAATTTACAATGCAAAAAATCGATTACGCGATAAAGAGAACGTGAAAAACCGGAGTAATCGATTACGCCACAACAATCAGCTAATCGATAAATAATGATAAGGTCGATAAGGTTGAAAATGTAAAAAAAGTCGATCACGCTATGAAAAGATTCGCTAAAGAACGCTGTGATTAATTACGCAATCCTATTCGATTATGCCATAAAAACCAGCTAGCCGATTTCGATATGAACGGGCCTAGAACAGCTAAAAAAAATCCAAAAATCCACTACGCTATGAAAAGAACGAGAAAAACCGGCGTAGCCGATTACGCAAGCATTTTCGATTACGCCATAAAAAACAGCTAGTCAATCAATTAAGGAATCGATTACGCCACAAAAGCAACCAGTCGATTCCTCCATAAAACCCCATTTTTTGCAGGTATCTCCCTCGAACATCTTCGCGGTGGCCTCAATCCTAGAGGGTGCCCACTATATCAATGGATCTCCACAGAATACCCTCTGTCCGGGTATCGTCGAATTGGCCGGAAAGAATGGTGTCTTCATCGGAGGCGATGATTTCAAATCCCGGACAGACAAAGCTCAAATCGGCCCTCGTCGATTTCCTGGTGTCTTCGGGGTTGAAACCCGAGAGTATCGTCTCGTACAATCATTTGGGCAATAATGATGGAAAGAATCTGTCTGAGGTGAGTGGGAACAGGAGAGAGGGGTAAAGGTTGCTTAACGGGGGGGGGGCAGAGAATTTTTGAGAAATTTTACCTGGTTAGGGCCGGCCAGCAGAGTTTCTTTGAGAAAATGGCGCATTGATTAGGGCGCTCTAGCAGGGATTTTTCTGTACAGCAGGGATTAATGCGGAAATTTGGGCGGGCTAGCAGAGAATCTTGAGGAAGTTTAACATCCACAAAGATCAAGAAATCTAGCAGAGATCTTTTGGGAATTCAGGCGCGGGCTAGCCGAGATCCTTTGAGGAAACCGGCAGCCAGCCACGGGATTTTGGAAAAAGAAGGCTAGCAGAGAAACTTGGGGACTCGCACAGACTAGAGCAAACCAGCAGAAATCCTTTGAGGAATAGAGGCAGGCTAGCAGGGATTTTTTAAGGGAATGAAAGGCCGGCTAGCAAAAATCCCCTACGGAAAATCGAGGAGCGGATCAGCAGAGATCTCTTAAAATTAAGAATGCGTGCAGCTAGCAGAGACACCTGAGGTGCCGAGGTTAGGGCAACATAGCAAAGGAACTTGTGGAAATTCGGTAGTGACCAAGGGCATGCCTGGACGCGGGCCGGCCCGGGCCGGCCCGACACCCCCATTTTTCTCGGCCCGGCCCGGCCCGGCCCGACGCGATTTTTCTCGGCCCGGGCCGGCCCGACCTTTAGAGGTCAAAACCGGGGTTGGTCAAAAACCTGCTACCAAGGTCGTTTAACACCTTTTGAAGGTACTTAGCTGTTAAAAGGCCATCCGCGGGTCACTCGAACAGACCCCCTTAGGGCTTGGCACAGTTTTTTTCGCTCCGGTTTTTTCGACGCCATATGAAAGAGCATGGTCGAATTAGTAGGACTGTATGGTTTTGAGATTTTTAAAAGTTTATTTTTGGGGTTTAAATGACCGTTAAAGCCGTTCACCCCAAAAAATTATCTTTGAAGTTACTGTTTAAATCTCGCGTACTCAAAACAGTTTTTCAAAATTTTCTATTTTTTAGAGTGTTGCCTGTAACGTGAGAAGAACATAGAAATTTGCGCAAAAATTTTCTGCATCGAGTGTTATATTCTCTAGAGTGCAGTGAACACTCTAAAAATTGCAAAAATAATAGTTTCTTAAATTTGAAAGTAGCCCTGTACGTCGAAGACGCCTGCGTATTATAGAAAACAGAGTTGTGCATGCCTTCTTGAGATAATTCCCAACCTAATACAAAAAAACGGAAAAATAAATTCCTTTGCTAAGAGAAAATAACGAGTTATTGGAATCGAACTCGCGATGGTTCGCCTGGGGGGTCTGGGGACAGCCACTAGAGGGCGCCGCCGCCTCCCAGGCGAACGACCCGAGTTCAATTCCAGCCCCCTCGCAGAAACCGAATTTCTTTTTTGCTCTTTTTGCATTCGCCGCGATTTGGGTCGTAGATGCAAATCTATGCTTTTCCCTCCACACATGATCAAATTTTTTATTTTTGGCTGGAATCAAGGCCATTTTGTAATTTTTAGAGTGTTCACTGCACTTTAGAAAATACAACACTCGATGCAGAAAATTTTTGCGCATCTTTCTATGTTATTTTCACGTTACAGGCAACACTCTAAAAATAGAAAATTTTGAAAAACTGTTTTGAGTACGCGAGATTCCTATGTTCCGGTGATTTTCGGGCTTAGCAATGTATTAGAAAAATGATCCCCGCCCCAAATTAGGTGTTGACACAAATTTTCAGCAAATTTGGTTAGTAACTTCAAAGATAATTTTTTGGGGTGCGCGACTTTAACGGTCCTTTAAAGTCCAAAAATGAACTTTTAAAAATCTCAAAACCATACAGTCCGACTAATTCGACCATGCTCTTTCATATGGCGTCGAAAAAACCGGATCGAAAAAAATGCTGTGCCAGCCTCTTTTCGGTTGGCTCGCAAACGGCCTTTTAATACAGCGTTAGTGTGTCCTTTTTACAGCTTTTCCGCAAAGAAAATTCAAGGTTTAAATTAACAACGATTTTTAACGGATAAATATCGATGGAGCTTAGGATAATAAAGTTAAATTCAACCATTTGGGGGGTCTAATTAACTATTTTAGTGTATAATTTAATGTTTCATACGGTACTACGATGTACCATTATACTTCTATGAAAAAACCCGGTCCGAATGACTAAAAAATCCAAAAAGCAAAAAGATGGCACCGGGCGGGATCGAACCCGGGTCGATTTCCTGGTAGGGGGTTAAACCAAAAAAAGGTCCAAATGTTGACTGAGGTTATATAACAATGCCCAATAGGCTATTTGCGAGCGAGAAATATGCAAAATAGCACACAATTTCCGTCCAAAAACCTATTTTTTTTACTTAGACAAAAATGTCGGGCCGGCCCGGGCCGGCCCGGCTTTTTTGAATTCTCGGCCCGGCCCGGCCCGGCCCGGAAAATCCCGATTTTTCTCGGCCCGGACCGGGCCGAGAAAACCGGGCCGGCCCGCGTTTTGTCCAGGCCTGACCAAAGGCACGCTAGAGATCCTTTCAGAAAATCCAAAAACTAACTTTTTAGGCTCGCCAATTTCGTTCGAAAGAAATCACGAAATCGAACGTGGTCGACGATATGGTGGCTTCGAATAAGATTTTGTATCCGGACAACAAGAAGCCCGATCATACCGTTGTTATCAAGTAAGGGAAATTAAAGGCTACAGCCTATAGAAAAAAGTAGATTTTTGGCTTACCAATCCTTTCAAAAAGCAAGGGGAGAAAGGGCGGAAGAGAAAGAGAGCGAGAGAGAGAGAGAGGGAGAGCGAGAGAGATAGAGAGAGATAGAGATAGAGAGAGAGATCGGAGAGAAAGAGATAGAGAGAAACGCAGAGAAAAAGAGAAAATTGCAACAAAATTCCAGATACGTGCCATTTGTCGGGGATTCGAAACGAGCCATGGACGAATATGTGTGCTCGATTTTCATGGGAGGCCGCCAGACATTTGTCATTCACAACACTTGTGAGGTGAGAGAGAGAGAGAGAGGAGAGAGAGAGAGCGAGGGAGGGAGAGAGACAGACAGGCAGACAGAGAATTAGAGAAGAAAAGAAACGCAAATTCTTCAGGACTCTCTGCTCGCCACCCCGTTGATCTACGACCTGGCCATTCTTACCGAGCTGGCCACTCGAATTCAATATTCCGTCAATGGGCGGGGATACGAGCAATTCAACGAGGTACGGTAGAATTGAAATATCGCAAAAATAGCAGGCAGCTAGCAGAAATTCTTTGGGAATTGAAGGCCGGCTAGCAAAAATTCGTTAGGAAAAATAGGTCCCAACGTGCATGGATTTTTGAGGAATTAGCCGGGACTAGCAAAGCCTCTTTGGGGCCTAAAATCCCCCCCGCCTATCCGAATTGTACCCAAAAATCTTTGAAAAATTCAGCTGGCAGCTAGCAGAGTTTCTTTAGGAAAATAGGCAACAACGTGCCGAGATTCTTGGGGAATCGACTGGGTTGGAAGCGGAATTCTCAATCAATTTTTCAGGTTCTCTCAATCCTGTCCCTCCTCCTGAAGGCTCCAATGGTCCCTGCCGGTACCCCCGTTTCGAACGCTTTCATGCGTCAATTCGCCGCCGTCTCCAAGCTGATCGCCGCCTGTGCAGGTACCGTAGGAAGAAAAACGCAAAATATCCAACATAAATAATAGCTTACGGCATTTAATTAGGACGCCCGATTCATACAAACGTAGAAAAATGCACGAAAAATGACCCAAAAAAATCAAAATTTTGCGAATTTTTTAAAATTAATATTTTTTATAACTTTCTAGCGTGCTTAAAATCCCCCCCCGCTAACAGTCTAGAACCCAAACTCCTAGCATAATCGAAACCCCAAAAAATCCAAAGATTCCACGCCCAACTAACTAATTACGCCACCTAAATTTGGCCGATTTTGCGCTAAAATCAATAAATCTCCGCAAAATACGCTAAAAATGACCGATTACGCCATTTAATGCCAACATTTTTACCAGTTAAACATTGTTTCATGACCGATTACGACGCTTAATTCGCGTTCGCCGCGGAAAACTGGGCCCAAATAAACGATTACGGCATTTAAAAATTATCCCACAAACGTTTACGCCATTTAATTCAACCGATTACGCCATTTAAACATTATCCACTACCCGGTCACGCCATTTAATTGGCCCAAAACGGCCATGGGAAAGCCAAAAATATCAATTGACGAAAAATATTATGACAAAAATCGATTACGATATTTATTTCAATAGATTACGCCATTTTATTTAAACGATTACGCCATATAAAAACGATAGGCTGACCGATTACGCCATGTAATTTGCGCAAAAAGTGCAGGAAAAGCAAAAAATCAAAATTACCAAAAAATATTTTTCTATAAAAAATCGGTTACGCCATTTAACTAAATCGATTACGCGATTTAATTCAACCGATTACGCCACGTAAAGCTACGAAAAATAGTTAATTACCCCCGGTTAAAAAACACCCGCAATTTTGCAGGAATCGCCTCGGATGCGGATCTGCAGCTCGAATTCTTCACCACCCTCAACAAGGCAAAATGCTAATTACCGTCCCAGCGCTTTAAATTAGTCTAATTAAGTTAAAACTTTAAAAATTAAATTTCAAATAATTAATGAAAATACTTTAAGTTTAACTTTGTCAAATAAAACCGATACCCCCTTCTCGACGGTCCGCCGGTAGCGCATAATTCCGAAATGTTCCAAATTGCGCTGCTTGATGCCGACCAGCGTCTCCGCCACCTTTTTCCTGCAAAAAATAATTGAATTCGCGGACTGTCTGATTTTAGCCGATTTTTTTACTTGAACGGCCCTTTAAAACGACCAAATTCCCCTGTTGCCCGTAATTTGTTGTACTTCGTAGCCGATCTATGCCTTCCCAACCTTTAAAATCCTCTATGACCCAAAATTTGTTGTTTTTCTCTAGCCATATGTAATAAAAGTGTCCACCAGCCCCGCGTAATTTGTTGTACCTTGTAGCCGAACTATGACTTCCCAACCCTACAAAACCTTTTAGGACCCAAGAATTTGCTGTTTTTTGGCATCCTTCCGTCAAATAAATATTCCGACAAGATTCCGCGTAATTTGTTGTACTTTGTAGTCGATATATGGCTTCACCAGTCCTTTAAAATCACCAAAAAATTCCCAAAAATTGTGGTTTTATTTAGTCATAGGATCAATAAAATTTTCTATAAGATTCCGCGAAATTTTTTGCACTTTGTAGCCGCAATTTTGACTGCACAATTCCTTTTAAATGACCAGAAAAACGAGCAAAATCTTGTAGTTTGTCCGCCGCGTAGTTCGTTGTACCGTATAGTCGATCTTTTCCTTTAAAATAGATCACCTTTTCTTGACAGCCCTGGTCGCCTCCTTCTGATTTTTCTGAATATTTCCGACGACGTCTTTTCGCGAGCCCTCCGTTTCTTCCTACGGTGGAATAAAAGATTTTTTGGCAAAAAATGACAATTACCATTTCTTTGGTGTAGAAGGGGAATACTTGGTCTGGATCCCATAGAGGACTGATATCTGGATCGCCAGTCACCGTGCGGATCGACTTCTTCAAGTCCATCTGGAATGGGAGTGATAGAGAGAGAGAGTGAGAGAGAGCGAGAGAGAGAGAGAGAGAGAGAGAGAGAGAGAGAGAGAGAGAGAGTGGGCGTCCCAAGTATCCTATCGGTCCGCAGTGATGTCCGATTTTGACTATTTAGGTATCTATCGAAAGCTCTCGGTGAGCTGAAGAGATGCGTGATTTCCGATTTACGAAATTCCTGTATTTTTTACAATTGCTAATATTTTTGCGAAACGGACAAAATGACTGATGCATCTCCGATGAATGCGTCTTCTTACAAAATTCCAATTAACGAGGTTTCACGCCATTTGCGACCTTTTGACCGGCAGCTTTTTCAAAACCATTTGAGTAAACACAGCTAAAATGGCGCATGCGCCGAAAAAATTGAGTTTTTTCGAAAAAAGGCGTAAATTTTGCATGAAAAACGCCGAAAAACGGGCCAAAAATTCCGGAATCTCAAAACTCGGAAAACGAATTTCTTCTCAGCTCGTGGAGAGCTTTCGATAGATACCTAAATCGTAAAAATTAGACACTTCTGCGGGCCGCTAAGTAGGGGTTTTTTGGACATCCTTTAGGCACCCAACCAACCTTTGTCCTAGCAATTCCCCTCTTCAACAGATCCGTCAGCTGCAGCTGTGAGGCATCGTCGGCCACGAAGATCACAACAGAAGGGCCTGAAAAAGCAAATAAAAAACAACCAAAAACATTTTTAATAACTAGTGACTTTTTGATAATTGATTAATACTGACCACCGGGCGGGACTTCTTCTGGAGAGACGTACAGCTCACGGACTTCATCAAGTACGCCCTGGAGAGCCGTCCATTTTGGGGGTTCTGAAAAAAGAAGAAAATAAAAGTCAGAGGCAACTAATTTTTGTTTTCCCGCCGCTACCCCTTAATAATATACAACGGCATTTTCTAGGGTTTTGAATAGTTTCTATTAGTTAGTAAGCTATAAAAAATCAGAAAAACGAAAATCATCACCTTTTTTGGTCATTTTGAATACATTTTGACCGACCATTTAATTAATTTTTTTTTAGAATTTTTATGAGCTTATATCGAAAATGTGGAAAAGGCGATAAAAATGGTTTATATTTCGTCATAGGGCCGGAGCGGATCACCGGAAAAGATGTGCCCCCGCTAACAGCCAAGAACCAAAAACCTACCCGCAAACTCTGGCCTCGGCGACAGCGCGGAAGCGAGCTCCTGGCTGACGGCCATCAGACGATTTCCGGTTGGGGTGAACAACCAGCCGGACGAGTGCTCCAGGGCCTATAAAATCAAGGAATTTATCCCATTTTTTGGCAAACAGATCCTAAAAAAGCTCATGAGCGACAAAAAAAAGGAAACCGCCAGCCATAAAATGTTCAATTGCCGACTGGAATCTCCAATTTCATGATCCCGAAGTGTCAAAAACTCGATTTCTCCAAATCGCGCAATTTCCGATTCTCAAAGTCAGATAATGTCGAATTTGGTGCACCAAAATGTCAGAATTTCGATTTTTTGATAATTTAGCATGCACTGAATTTGTAATTTCATCGGAATTTTGCGATTCTGAAAATCGAACTTATAAAAATCCAGATTTTTACAATTTGACGAAATCTTCAGCCACAAATCCCACCTCTTTATCCTTGGAGAACCAATTGAGCTTTGAGAGCACCGTGCACGCGTCGCGGGTCTCGGCGATCCGCAGCAGATTCCGCAGGAATTCACAGTCCTGCAGGAGGCGCTGCTGGCGGTCGGGCAGGTAAGAACTGAAACATGGAATTTACAGGTGGGCCAGCCTTTTCCGTATTATCCAATTTTCCCGATAAATTTGTTTAAACCCGTTTTTTTCTGTGTTTATAAATGCAAAAACTTTACAATTTACTTTTAAAAGATAGATTTTTTTTGACCAGAAATCACCGATTTTCGGTACGCGGCGCTCCTGGGCGCGCTGAACTGTCCACGGACGGTGTAATTCGTACTCTCTACAAAAAAAGCCGCCAATTCCGCTATAAATGACGATTCATCTTGAAAATTTCATAGCAAGATTGAAAAACAAATTCTATTAAAAGGTTCTACGAAAAATCGCGCATTTAGGTCAGAAAAATTAAATTATATGTTTTTATGAGGCCCCCATTAACAGTCCAGCGCCGAAAATTGACCGTTTCAATCGGAGCCTCCTCTCCAGCTCGGTGACGAAATAGAGGCCCGAATTGAACGCCTCCGACTCGGCGTCTTCTTCGATTTGGCTCTGAAATAGACTGTGTCGAATCGTTTCGAGCTGCTCACCTTGACACGGACGGCCGACTGCTTCAACTCGCGCAGACACACTTTTAGCAGGTCGGAAATCAGAGAAATACATCTCCGCATGGCCCCCGGTAGATCGATGCCCAACTCGATCGAGGTCGGCTAAAAAAAAAATTAGAAAAATATAGAAAGAAATTTACTAAAAATTACCTCAGATTTGGAAAGAGTCTCGACGACGCCTTCATCGTAACGGGGGACGAGACGGACATGACGCACGTAGAGACGATCCACCAATCTGGAAGATCGACACTTTCAGTAATTCTCTGACGGCCGGGTGTTCTCAAATAGGATGGAAATTCCATTCGAGACCAAGCCTATCTTGAGCAGAATTTTTCGCTGATTCTGACCATGCTTTTAATTTTTGCTAACCAGCCAGATTTAGAAAGCGGCAGCTATTTTAAGACCATTCTCAGACCGAGGAGAAGTCATCTGACATGATGCTCTACTTTTTATTTTGATAGTCCAATATAGTTTCACCAGCTTTTCTGACAGAGAATTTTATTCTGATTCGAATGGTTTCATTGATTAATGCGCTATAGGGCCTCTAGACCATCGTTTACGGGTGTGCGGAATAGGTGATTTTTTTCGCCACTTCCCCATACAAAAATCAGAGTCCATGCCAAGAAGTAACGTCGATTTTTTCAATTTTCTACAATTTTTAGTTAAGGAGCTCACTCGACAGAGGAAATTTTTGTGAATACACTGGCAATATTATTTTTTTTTGAAAATCAGCCGGAAAGATAAAAATAATCGACCTTGAAGCCCGGAAAAATTTTCGCAAAAGTGTCTTACACCTTCCAACTTTTTAAATAGGCGTATTTAGTAAAAATTTAAAACATGATCAAAATCAGCGTAAAATTCTGCACAAGATAGGCTTGGTCGGACCCGAAACCCCGGCTTCGCTCCAAAAACGCCTCCTTGCAAGGAATTTCGGCTAGCACGTTCCGGTCGGTCCGCCTTTAGCTGCCTGATGAATTCCGCAAGAATCTCTGCCAGCCGACCTCTGCAACTGTCCCAATCCAGCAATGGCTTGTGGTTGATCGGTGAATGCCCTCACACGGCCTTCCTTATTCTTCTCACGGTAGAGACGCAGGATGAAGGCGTCTTGGAATGTATTCAGAAGCCTAGAAAGCCGGAATTCAATTTTATTCATGAAAAACCAACTGATGAGCACGGTAGACCAAGATGACGGCCACCATTTTGGCCGGAATTCGATCCGTCAAAAAGTCGACCATTAGAATTCGAGAGGTGATGAAGTGGACGCCGCCTTGGAGGTAGAGGGCTTGTCTAAAAATGGGTATGGCAGGCTGGCAGATGTTATTGGCCGAAACCGGGGCAGCCTACAGCGGAGGCAAACAAGCAGGGAGTATTTCGGAAGCAGAAAATTTCATGGCAAACTGGCAGAAACTACAGGGTGTCCCAAAAAAATCACCCCTTCTAGCCGGCCGCAGACAATTCTGATATCTAGCGAAAACTCTCGGAAAGGCGAGTCCAGCCAGTTTTTCCGACTCTCAAATTTGTGAAATTTTTATAACATTCACTAATATTTTTGCGAAACGGGATTTTCTGAGGTTTTCTCTGACAAAGGGGCTGCTTAACAAAATGCACAACTGGTTTTTACGCCCTTCCTGGCAGCGCATCGACAGTTTTTTGAAAGCCATTTGCAAAAACACAGCTTGGATAGCGCTAAAACCGTTTCAATTCGGTTTTTGACGAAAAAGCGTGACATTTTTGAGTGAAAAAAAAGGCCGAAAATCGAGCAAAAACTTGGAGATTTCGGAAATCGGAATGATGTGCTGAACTCGCCTTTCCCAGAGCTTTCGATCGATACCTAAATCGTCAAAATCGGAAACGACTGTGGCCGGCTAGAGGGGGTGATTTTTGTTTGGGACATCCTGTACTTTAAAATTCCATGGCAAGCTAGCAGATTTTCGCCCCAAAAAATAGCGCACCGATCGGCAATGGACACGTCGGCGTTGAGGATCTTTGGCGGGGTGAACTGGTCGGTTGGCAGGGCGTTGAGCTTTGAGAGGAAGAAGGCCTCGTCCTGCAAAACAATGAGAATTGATAAAAATAGTGAAATCTATCACTTAAATCATGAAAATCGCTCCCAAAAACTACAAAAAACCGGGTACGATCATTACTTCTAAAATCATTACTTCTAAAAGTCATTACTTCTAAAAGTCATTACTTCTAAAAATCATTACTTCTAAAAACGTTACTTCTAAAATTTGGTATGCCGGATTACCAGTTTTTCGGCATATTTATGCCCAAAAATACGCTTAGAATTTTAGAAGTAACGACTTTTAGAAGTAATGATTTTAGAAGTAATGATTTTAGAAGTAATGATGGGTAGCCCAAAAAATTACCTGATCGGTGGTGTTGATGACGAGGGCGAGCAGCTTGCGACTCGAGTACAGCATCAGGTAGTGCAGGAAGAGACGCTCGACGCCGAGACCGCTGCGAAAAACCACATTTAAAGATAAACTGAACAAAATCAATAAAACAATTTGTTGCAAAATGTCGGGATCCAGTTTCAAAAGTCATTTTTCAAATAACTTTTTCAAAATTATGGAATTACCCGGCAAAAACGAAGAGCGTGTCGCGCGTCAGATTGTCGAGCATCAACCGGTGCTCGTGCTCGAGCAGTGGCACAGCTTCCGGAAAAGCCTAAAAACTCGGAAAAATCAAAATATATCCATAACAACTACATACCTCTATTGGTGGATGGTACTCGACCGCCGGATCCGCCTCCAGCACCACTTCCTTTTTCACCTAAAAACACTATTCTTGGTTTTCTGAGCGGCATTCTACCTTGTTCGGGTCAAATTCGGGCTCCATCAACCGGGAATTGCCTGTAAAAAATTGATTTTGAAAGCATTAGAAACAAATAAAACCGTAGAAACGCTATAAAATGTGATTTTGGATTATAAAAAGTTCAAAACTCCACAAGAATACGGCTAAACCTTCAAACCAAACAATTTTTCGATTATTTGCTAATTTTTAACGTTTTTATCAATCTTTTGACCTCCAATTTTTCGATTTTCAAAACTCGGGCGAATATGGTGGCGTAACGGGTTGGAACGTGCGGAGTAGCCGATCGGAATCTGGCTTTTTAAGCTTGAAAAATGCAAAAAATAGCTCAATTCCCTTCAGAAACGCGTGACACTGAATTCTGTATCCGATTTCTCGAGACAAACGAGTTTTGAAATATTTATCGAAAAAAGCGCGAATTTTTTCAACTACACGTCGATGGCGGCGAATTTCTACTTAATGCCGAGCGGGAAATAGAGGAGATGGGTAGGGGGCAAACAATGAGATAGAATGACGCCAATTAAACGGAAATACAAGCAACACCAAGCAATTCTCGGCAAACAAACAGCAGGAAAACAAATCGAGAAACGGGACCAGGGGGCGAGATCGGGATTTTTTTCTCTTGTCGGCCGCTTCATTGCTGCTTCGCGCCATATTCGGGAGTCGGGAAGTCGAGCTGAAAAAAAGCGGGGCATAATTCAAAATTCATTTCCTAGCTTTTTGCTAGTTTTAAGTCACACTGACTTTCTAAGATTTCACTAAAACAACAGACGCGAAATATAAATTTTCAGACAAAAATTTCAAAGCATACGGCATTTCCCAAGTTTTCCGCTTGAAATAAAGCCAATTTTTGCTAACAATTCTTGTTATTAAATTACTAGGTAAATTAGAGGTTCTCCCGGTTTTGCATTAACACCAAAAATCCCATTTAGCGCGTTAGGAAAGCGTTTCTAGTTCCAAATTCAAGCTAGAAAATTTTTTCAAAAATGCACCTCTCCCTGACGACGGTCGATCTCCTCGTCGTATTTCGGCGTGTCCGAATCCGAATCTAAAACAATTTTTTCAAAATTTTAAAGTGATAAAAATCGTACCGCCATAAACACAGATCGGCTCCGGGGTCGAGTAGGTGAGATTGACGCCCGCCGGCTGCGACTTGGCGCGAATCGAGCTACGCGGCACATCAGTGGCTTCTAAAAAAAAACAAATTTCGGCAGTTCCTGCGCTGGTTCGTTATCGGGGGGGGACTGCCTTTATTCAGCACTCCATGATAATAAAAGATAAACCGTTTTTAGATTTCGGATGCTTACAAAAGCGTAAAATGGCACAGAAATAGTTTGTATTTACTTATTGGCGCCGAGACAGGGCGTTAGGCCAAATTAAGCCTCCCCCCGCAAACAGTCTAGTACCGAAAAATGTGCGAAACGCTGCGAAAATAACAGAAATTTTCAAGAATATCATATCAAAATCTGCTGTCAATTTTGACGTAAAAAGTATACCGGAAATCCCAAAAATTTAGCAATTTTTTCGTGTATGAAAAATGGATACCAGTGGTGGTGTTGTTGTTATCGCCAGATGCGGGGCGCGGGGCGAGCAGCTTCTGGCAGTTGGCGATCAGATCGATGGATATCTTCGGATTGGACTTTGGCGTCATCTTCACCTTTCGATCGAACGCCGCCTCGACGCCCGACTTTTTCTTCATGGCCGCGTCACGACGGCTGAAAGAAAGAAATCATAAATTTTTATTAAAAAAAGAGAAAATATAGATGATTTTTCGATAGACAGTTTTTTAAAAGATTTTCGTTGGTTTTTCTGGCTGAAATATACTAAAATACTTACTATCAAGCTACTAGAGATTTATAGAATTATAGCAGTTATCTATAGACTCCTATAAACGCGAAAGAACCGAAAACTACCATGAATAAACCAACTACCGCGACAGAATGACAAAAAATTTCGAAGTAACTTTTTCGCGTTTTTCAGTTTGGCCTAAGAGCCGAAATACCTTCGAAAGTTTCAGCAAAATGCGTGTAACATTCTAAACTGCAGCCAGCTTTCAAACCTTGATTTTTTACGTTAAATTTTTGAAGTTGGCGCGGGTAGCCGAAAAACGATACCTTTGCTCGAGCTCGCGGCGTTCCTTCTCCTTCTTCATGGCCTCCTGGCGCTCGTCGACGGGGCGACGTTCGAGTGGCAGCTTCTGCTGACGCGAGGCCACACTAAAAATATTGTAAAAAAATAAAAATCCAAGAAACCTGCTAGCCCGCGAGAGGTCGCGTTGACGGAGGTCGTGCTTCGACTTGCTCGGCTGGGCGTGCTGGCGGCTCTCATCGACCTTCGACGAGCGGGATGGGCGCTCTTCGGCCGGCGAGTGACGCCATGATGATGATTCCCTGCAAAAAATAAATATTTTTCAAATTCAATATTTTCTTTTTCAAATAATATTCAAATTCGAAGATTTTTTGAAATATAAATAACGGAGTTATTTCTAAACGGCTTTTTATGATTCCTAAACGTGAAAACTTTACAAATTCTTTGTAAAAAAATACAAAAAAAAAGACTTTTCGACCCGAAATTGACCGATTTTCTACAAAAATTTGCACTTTTCAAAAATTTTTCAAGTAATTTTTGCTATTAAGTTGCTCGGAATTGCTACACTTTTCAATAAAATTCGGCCCCCCCCCGCTAAATCATAAGAACCTAATATGCAAAACAAGACTCCAAAACCGAATTCAATAAATTGTTCGAAAATGCAGAAATCGTAAGTAAAATTCGCAAAATGAAATGAAATATGAACAAATATAGGGCCTCCAAAATTCGTGTTAAAATTCATAAATCTTCATTCGGAGGCTAAACCTTTTAAAGCCATGGCAAAATGGCTAAAAATTTGAAATTTACGCCAAAACATAGATTTTATCGAAAATACCTCTGCTTGCAAAAATTTGTAGGTTTTTATGGCTAGGAATCACTACAAAATCCAGGCTTCGAAAAGGCCAATTTTTTCGCCAAAAAGCCAACAAAAAAAACAAACATTTTAGCAGAGTCCAACGTGCGCGACAGGTGTGCCTTGGTCGACGATTGTGAACGAGCATCTGGCTTGGCCGTGGCGAAGATGTCGTCGACTTCTAGAAGCAGAACATAGATATATTCTTAAAAATGGGCATACCGTGAGGGCGCGACTTTTTGGGCTTCGAGGCCGCTTCGGTCTCGACCTTGACGACGGTGTCTTGGCCACGCTTCAGACGCTGCGATGGCGTACGTTGTGGCATGCACTAAATCGAGGATATTGATAATAAGGAGCTGTGATAACAGGGTTTTGCAAAGAGCCGAAGAGCCGAAAATTCTGTACAAATCTCCGGTCTCAAAAACTAGCCCACGAAGGAGATTTTCGAGAATATTAGCTTTCCACGGAAGATTTTGTCAATTTTTGGCCCTGAACAAAAACGTGAATGAGAGAATTTTCTCGCACTTAATTTTTAAAATTTTCGACATTTGGCGCTCCTTGTTTCAAAATTTCCAGCACTATAATCCACGCCACGTCACAGGGCAAAATTTCTTATCCTGTAAGATAAATCGAACAGAATTTTCGAAAAACTCGGATATCAACCCTCAAATTTTCGCAAAAAAATATACCGAGCTGGCCCGCTTGCGCTCGGCTTCGTCGGGCTTGTCGCGGGGGCGCTCGGTCGACTTTCGCGACGCACGCGTTTCGTCACGCGGCGGCAGTGATGGCTCCGGCACCTCGCGCGGTTTCGACGGGCGGCTGGGCGGCGCTCGTGACTTGTCGTTTTTGGTGGCCGCTGGAAACAGACAATTAGCTAGAAATGCATGACATTTGCGGCCCGACATTTTGAGAGAAAAAGGGTCCGTTTCAATTTCAGAGCAAAATTTACCAATTGGCTATGAAAGTCCTAATTTAAGATAAACCAGGGTTGAAAAGCCGCTTCGCGACTTTTCAACCCTGGCCCCGTCTGACCCTACAATGTTCTTCGCCTTACATAATTTTCCTGAATCCCGATAACGAAAAAACGAAAAGACGCTCCCTCTTTCCGATTATATAGGCTATCGCCATTTCCGGCGTATGCTAACTATTTCCTAACAAAGAGGGGTGTCCTATTTTTCAACAAAAACTTTATTTTAATGTAAAAAATCGAACAATTTGCACAATCTGATAAGCGTGCAGTCATCTTGGAGCCATTACGCACCTAATGGTGTATCAAATATATAAGGGCCTTCCCCTCTCGAAATATCCTCCGGACAACCTGACGGAAGTTGCATGCAACTGCACACACACAGACACTATTTTTTTATATATAGTAGGATGGCTTTACAAACATACTTAAAAAGCCGCACTAAAATTTTAAAATAACTTTTCGGCAGCAAGCGCCGGTCGGCAGTTCATAAAGCGGTTGAAAAAAAAAATTTACGTGGTGGAGTTGGCTTGGCGAAGGCGCGGTCGGCGGCGGGGCTGGCGACGGACTTGGCAATGTGATCCTAAAAAAGGAATAAAAAATTTTACAGAATATTCGGTACCTTGGGTGAGTTTGCGGCCAGCATGGTGACCAGCGAGCTCGAGCTCTAAAGAATACAAATTTCGAAAAATAAAGGCAAAAAGCGATACCGTCGGGCTGATCGGCTCCTGCTTTATGAAAATCTTGTCGAGCTTGAAGCCGGGCGCCACTTCCGGCACTGGGATCGGTGGTGGAGGCTGAAAATGGAGGGATTTATTGCTAGGAGAGAAAGAGAGAGAGAGAGAGAGAGAGAGAGAGAGAGAGAGAGAGACAGACAGAGCGAGAGGGGATAAAGATATTGAAAAACCATACCTCACGCCGAGGCGTAGCCGACGGCACAGGAATCGGTGGAGGGGCCTAAACGATTACATTTTTCCGTCCAACTTTCTACACGTCCCAGTGCTGGACTGTTAGCGGGGGGGGGGATGACTTCTTGTTTTGCCGCCTATACCTACTTGTTTTGATAACATCAAACACATTTTTATCGTATTTTTCCCCTCGTCGTTTTCGTTTACTGAAAGTTAAAAAAGTATTTCGGAAATTAATGAATATCCGAGAATCTTGAACTATTTTCGTCATTTTTCATGCATTTTTGCCCAAACTAAAAATTATCGAAATGTTTAGAATTTTTTCGCGGTTTATATCGCTAAAACCATGTAAAATGCTATATACGAGGCCATGCGGGGCGGCTGGGGAACTGTAACCCCCCGCTAACAGTCCAGAACCGAAAAAAACGCGGGCCGCTTTGAGCCGATACCTGCTTGCGCGCCGGCGTCGCCGCCTTTTCCTTGGCTTCCGGCTGCTGCTGGACGGGCTTGTGCTGTGCGTTGGGCGACGGGGCCGGTGGTTGTTGAAGTTGCGGTGGTGGTGGCGACAGCGGCTCGTACTTGTTGATGACATTCGGCTCACTAAACGCGAAAAAATAGGGGAAAACTAGGACAACGTACCCCGCCGTGATGTTGTTGTTGAGCATGGGCGGTGGCTGGTGCTGAGCCATCGGCGTTGCGATCAAAAGCGCTTGTAACTCGGGCGGCATTTGAGCTGCTGGCTGGCCGAACGGGAATTGCTGAAAATTATGAATTACTAGCACAAAGCCTCGGCTGTACCTCTTGGATTCGACGCTGCTGCGCTTGAGTGGTTGCCATCACCGCGGGCATCATCAGCAGCGTGTGCTGGACGGAGTGTTGATACGTGTCGAGGAACCACTGAAAAAGAACGTAATTCGTTAGCCTGCTTTCGCAAGATCGGGGAAACGCAATTTTACCCTTCTAAGCCAAAATTTTTTTATAGATAGATAGCGAATGTTTGTTTACTTAATTAAATTGCTACATTGTTTTAACTATTCCTAATCATAAAAACGACAAATTTCAATCAAAAATGTTAAAGCTTACTAAAAACAATGTAAAAACACTGATATTTTATTAAGTCCAAGCGGGGCCCACATGAAAAAAGTTGTTTCCCCGCGAATCCCAAAGAACCAAAAGTAACTTTTTCGTAATTTTCAACGAATGTCAGTTTTCTAAATTCAGTAATAGCAAAAGATACGCGAGCGCTGCATCTATTTCGATTTGGCCTAGCTATTAAACTTCGTCCCGCCCCCGATACGCCCAAAGAAACGTGAACAAAATTCACAAATTTTTAAATGTTGGTCGAAAACCCATTTTGGTGCTAATGCACTTAGGGGGGGGGCAGTCTGGATTTTGACTACGAGACGCTCCAAATGCCGTTGTTTAAACTCCAAGCCTCTTGATAAACTAAGCTAAGCCTAAGCCTATGCTTAGCTTCATACAAACGAAGCCTGAGCTTAGCTTGAGCCAGGCTAAGCTTAGTTCTAGGCTAACCCATAAGTGGCCCCATTTTTACCTCGTAAGTCAATTTGAAGCTCAAGTTAAGCATAGCTTTGGCTTAGGCTTAAGCTAGGCTTAGTTAAAGCTAAGTTAAGCCTAGGCTTAAGCTGAAACCCAAGTAGCTTAAGTGGAGCGCCTCGTGGCCCCTTGCTACCAATTTTGGACTGCCCCCCCTAACTGCATTAGCACCCCATTTTTTTCGTAATTTTTGAATCTCAAATTGCCGAAGTTCTTTAGTTAGCCAAATTCTATACCTTATACTCGGCTTCCAGGGTGAGCCCGTGGATGGTGTCGTGCAGCATGGGCTGATAGCTAGCCGTCAGCCCGCGCGTCTCCTCGATCAGCGCCGCCAGCGCATTTTTGCACTAAAAAGGGGGGATTCTCAGGAAGGAAAGAAGGAAACTGACCCCGTGGCGTCGGAGGAAACCTCCGACCCACCCGACGAGGCCACTCATCAGGAGTGGCGGTAGGTTCGGCTCGTTCATGCCCAGCTTGAGGTCTGGAAAAAATATGATGTTAGAAAAGGAATGTTTAGCAAGAAGGTGAAAAAGTGAGGGTTCGAGCAAAGGGTGCGAAACAGCAGGAATCCGCCAGGAAAATCGCAATTGGGGCGGGTAGAAAGCGTTTTAATAGTGTTTTTAGCAGAATAAAACTATATTTTAACCAGAAACTATCTAAAAACCTTAAAAAATGTTGAAAGAATCGAAATTTTGGTAAAAAATGGCGGTTTTTGTCAGAACAACCTATATTTTTTGTTTTTTTTTAATTGGGGAATTTTTACGTTTAGGAATAGCAAAACAAAAGTTTAGAAACGTTTTTTCAACTCTATATTTTGTTTAGCACCGGCTAAAAATGGGCAGAATCGGCGTTTCCAAACAAATTTCCCTATAGACCGTAGCTGTTCAACAATTTTCGAAAAGTGGCGTTTTGTTCAGAATTTCAAGCTCTATCGGAAGAGCTACGTCGCGTGTCCCTGCAAGTAGTAACGAGAGCTCAAATAATTGAATAAGAACTACAAGAGAGTGAATTGCGCCTAAAAATCTTCTCGACATCTCCAAATTTTCCAAAAAACGCCCTAGAAACGTCTTTACGATGCCCAACAAAAACAAAACAAGCCAAGATTAAAATAAAGGAAAACAAATCGATAAAATAGGCCGGAAAAAACCCGAGAAATCCGGTTTCGAAAGCCTAAAAAAAACTGAAAATTCGAAACGATTTTGACGCTCCGTACGAATGCATCCGTGCGGAATTCGTCAATTGGCGCGTTTCGGAACAGCTTTTTCTTTTTCGAAAATTCAAATTTACTAAACTTTTAAAGTAGTGTTCTTAATTAATTTCTTATTTTTTATTGATTTAGTAATTTTTAACTTATTTTTTTTGTAGTTTGAACTTTGTGTTGCTTTTTCTTTTTTGTTGAAAAATCGCCAGTTTGAGTGTTTTAGAGTCGTTTTGTTATTAATTTATTAGTTTTTATTTGATCTAGCAGTTTTTTACTTATTTCTTTTTTTTTTTGTTTTTCTTTATCCACTCTCCCATCAAAACGCGTGGTTTGCGGCCTTGCCACGAGTTCCGCGCCGTAATCGGTTCGGCTTTTCCGGCGCATCGGGGGGCTCCGTTTGCTTATCGCACACTCGTGGGGGTCGTTTTCTCCCCTTTTTTGCTTGAACCTTTTCCTCGAATTGCCTCCTCGCTTGCTTTTTTCATCGATTACGCTTAATATAGCTCAATTTAGCTCAATTTTCAGGGGAAATACCATGCCGCGCATCATCTCCGCCGACGAATTGACCGGACTGATCGCGGTTCGTTTTTAAACTTTTTAATAATCAATTCTTTGGTTTTAGAAAGGCGGCGTGGTGCTGCTGGACGCGTCATGGGTGATGTGCCCGAAGGGGGATGCGGCCGAATGGCACAAGAAGTACGACGGCCACCCCGATGCCCTCGTGAATGACAAGGTAGCTAGCTTTTTGGGTGTTTCCAGACGCCTAGCAGCGTAACCATTTTAATAGTAGTTTCAAGATACTGTTGCCCGATTTAAGCTGGAAAAACCGTGGAGAAAACTCGGCTAAACGCTTAGAAATGCGCATTTTAAGAAATTTGGCTGTCCTGGGATTCAAAAACGATTTAGACGACTTAGAGAAATGTGTAAAAGTTCGTAATTTGTGTAGAAAATGCTATATTTGTCGATTTTTATAATCATGTCTAGTTTTTAAATTTAGAAACAGTACAAAAAGCCCTAAAATACTGAGAGGGGGGTTCGAATTGAGAAGAATTTGCCGGATATTTGATGCATTGATAGACACCGGTAAAGCATAAATATTTTGAGTGGGAGCTCCAGGATTTCGCGAATTGTTTTAGTGTTTATTTTGCCGGTTTTTATCAAATTAGGTACAGTATCTTAACGTTTAGATAGTTTAGATGATCCGGGTCCAAAGGAACATTTTTTTAAGGAAAAACTGTCGCCTGGAAATACTGAATAAACGGATGAAAATGGGAGAAATATGGATTTTTTTGCCCGAAAGTCAAGGCAGTAAATTGATTAGTTTTGCCCAAAAAGTTGTCATTTTTCAACTTTTTCTACGTGTTTTTGCGTAGTTTTTAGCTATAAATCAGGTAGATTTTGCTAAAAAACTAAACTATTTCCTATTTTGTTGTTTGGCATATCTGGACTCATAGGAAAAATTCGGCGCCCTCTGATTGATTGAGAAAAAAAAAACGAGAAATTCAGTGTTTCTATTCTCTACCGTTTAGAAGCACGCCGAATTCGACAGCAAACGCCTGCCCGGCGCCCGGCCGTTCCCCCTCGACGTGTTCTGCCCGCCCGGCAAGTGAGGAAATTTGCGTATTGCTGTGAATCTATGTTTTTTCAGTCAAACCCGCTTCGACTTCTACACGCCCGAGCAATTCCAGGCGCTACTCCGCTACCTCGGCGTCAATCAAGGTATAAAACATTCTAAAAGTTCAGCCTTGAATTTTAGGCGACACGCTGGTGACGTACGCGCGTGGTCCGATGGCCGGGATGTCGTTCGCGGCGCGGGCGGCCTTCGTTTTGGAGGTATAACACTTTTCCATGCGTTTGTTGCGCCGTTTCGCGTCGGAAATGGTGATTTTCTCTGTCTGGATTCCTATATTTTCGTTTTTCAAAAGAATTATCGGTACTATTGAAGTTGGGGGGGGGGGGGGGGGGGCAAAATTTTTTTGGGTCATTTTTGGGCTAATTGGTCAGTTTTTCGTGGCTAATCCAGCGCAATACTCAACTCCTAAGCTAAGCTAAGCCGAAGCACAGTTAAATTGAGCTTGAACAAAGCTAAGTCAAAGCCAAAAGCAATGATGCTGTGGCGAAGCCAAGCTAAGGACCTGGTACTAAGGCTTAGGCTAAGCATAGGCCTAAGCCTAGGTTAAACTAGTTCTAAGCCTAGCCTAAGTCAAGCTTAAGCCTAAGCTAAAGCATAAGCCAAGCCAATACTAAGCTAAGCTAAGCCTAAGCCCGAGAAAAACTGACCAATTAGCCCAAAAATGACCCAAAAAAAATTTTGCCCCCCCCAACTTCAATAGTACCGAATTATCGCTATGACGCCGAAAAGTGCAAAATATTAAAGATGTAATAATGTAGCTAAATAAAACGGCTTTTTTAATGGGTCCAAATTGAGGGTTTTTCCGCATTATTTTCATCTTGCTAAACGTAAAAGTTTAAAGAGCATTCAAAAAGGGATTTTTCGACCAGAAATGGGCTATTTTGGGCCAAATCTAAAGCTTTCCAAAAAATTCCACGTTTCCTAGGCAATTTTACTATTTTAAATACGGCTAAATTTAACTAAAATCTATTACTTAATTTATTGTATTTATTTTTATTAATTAATAGACGTAAATTTGCTCATATAAAGTAGTAGATTCGCGATTTTTGCGCTGACGATTTTGAACAGCCAAAAAGTTTTTTAAAGGGCACGTTCAGGGACGTTTTTTTGGAAAAAAGCAAAGATTTTTGCCGCGGCCGGGGGTCGAACCCGGGCCCCCCGCTCGGGAGGCGCGGATGGATACCAATCAGCCACAGCTACAACCTGGCGAGGGGGTGAGGGGCGCCCCACGCCGCAAAGGAGGGGGAATGGCCTGTCACAGCACGGGCAGGCAGTGCGCGCGGTCCCTACGTCCATAGGGTGTACACGTTGGGAAGAGTACACGGCCCCTCCCTGAACGTGCGCTTTAAATGTATTTTAACGACAGAATTGATTGTGTATAAAGTAATGTTATTTTCGCATGAATTTCGGCTTTTTTCAGCTATACGGCCTCGCCCCGCTGGTGCTCAACGGCGGGCTGACCGCGTGGAAGGGCGACGTCGAATCGGCCAAATGGACAGCACCCCCGCCCGGCAACATCACCATCAACACGTTCCAACCCGAGGGCCGGCTCGCCACTTTTGATGAGCTCTACAAGGGCCACGACCAGGGCAACAGTACCTTCGACAATTTGGACAAGGTATTGATGATTATCTCGATTTTTAGGTTCTGGTCTGTTAGCGGGGGGGGGGGGACGTTTAGCAGAGGCAAACCACTTTTCTGTATTACCAGTTGATGCCATATAATGTATTTTTGGCGTTTTTAGGAGTTTTTTTATTGCTAAAACGTTAGAGAATATTTTAGAGATTTTGAAAATGCGGAAATTTTGACAGTCTTTGGTCATTTTTCATATTTTTGTCCAAAACTCAAAAATTTTTCAAAATTCTGAATTTTTTGACATGGTTTTTATATCTAAAACTATGTAAAACGCTATAAAAATGGTTTAGTTTTGTTATAGAGCCACACGGAACTACTGGGGAAAAACGGCTTGCTCAAAGACCCCCCGCTAACGGTCCAGAAGCGTTTTTTATCCCAATTCTTGTAGATCAACTACCTGGATTGCCGGCCGAAAGAGATGTTCGACGAGGGCAAGGGCGCAATCCTGGGACCGAGTACGATTTTTTGAACGTTTTGCCTAACTATCGAATTTTCCAGAATCAACCGGCTACCATCTGAAGGGGGCCTCGCACTTTGGGAACGGGCGCATATGTGGAGATCAAGGGCTCGTCGACGACCAGCAGATTAAGCAAGGTTCACTTTCCAAGCGATAATCATGTTTTAAGCAAAAATTTGGAAAAAATTGTGATGGCAAATCTCGCCTTGCAAAATTTTTGAGTACGCGGCGATACTTTGTACGCGCGGATTCTGTGCGCTCGTTGCATTCACGCCGATTTTCGTTTTTCTTGGGACCATGACATTTCCGCCAACGTAAATTCCGCCAACGCGGGAAACGACAATTCCGCCACAGGCGACATTTCCGCCACTCTATTAAAACGACTTTTCCGCCAAATCGGGGTCAAAAAAATATAAAACCTTCCAAATACAATATTTTCTCGGTGTGTTCGCTATTTATAAATTCACCAGCGCTGACCCCCCGCTACGCGGGGGTTCAGCGCTGGCCTTCTGCCCCCACAATTTGAATTCTGGATTTGAATGCAAAATTTGGCTGAATTCCCGGTCGGGCGATCGGGCGTACGGACATTAGAAATTTATATATAGTAGATTTAGGACAGTAAATTTATAAATTCATTTAGGACAGTAAAGACTAGTAAATAAGAAATTACGATGCGGGGGCTATTTTAGGCATCATACAAGACTTTGTACGGTTTGCGCGACAACTCTGTTTTCAAGCAAAAAACCATCATAACTTTGGTATTTTCTTCGGAAATGTCAAAATACTCGACAGAAAAGCGTTTTTAGGGCTATTACAAGCATGGAGCAGCCCATTGTGCCATTTCTGACTAGAACAAGTCTGCGTATTTCGCTCATGGAAACTTAATAGTAGCTACAACATTTCCTTCAATTGCAGTAATGTTGATTTACTTCGTTATAATAAGAATCTGCAAGAAAAACAAAGAAAAATGGTGAAACGAGCATTTCCAGGGAAGAAATCGTTCATCGACCGAGAACAGCCAGAAGAACCCACAAAACAGCCCTCCTGAATCGTAATTTGTTCTCTACTAGTATTTACTGTCTTAAATGAATTTATAAATACGAAAACACCGAGAAAATATTGTATTTGGAAGGTTTTATATTTTTTTTGACCCCGATTTGGCGGAAAAGTCGTTTTAATAGAGTGGCGGAAATGTCGCCTGTGGCGGAATTGTCGTTTCCCGCGTTGGCGGAACTGTCGTTGGCGGAAATGTCATGGTCCCTTTTTCTTTGGCTAGCCGCGTTTGAACAATTGCAAAATTCAATTCAATTAATTAAAAAGAAATAAAATGTACATTTTAAAGGTATCTGGGCATAATAATGGCGTCAGTGTGAAATTGAAAATAACGGTTCTTTTACATCATCGGGGGAGGGACTTTTTGTACAATTCTAGAAATGGTTTGTAACTTACTAGAAAGTATTTTAGTAGTGTTTTTGGCAGAATATAATTGTATTTCGAGGAGAAACCCATAAAAAATGTTCGAAAATTTGAAATTTTCGTCGAAAAGTCGATATTTTTATGTTTATTTTAATAAAAATCTGTAGTTTTCGTTTGGGAACAGTAAAAAAAAAGCGTAGAAACACGTCGGGTTTTTATATTAGAACAATTGCTCGCTTCAAAAAAGCCCCCCGATAATGCGATAGAACCGCCGACAGTTCCCGGGTTTAACCACTTTTTTTAGTGACCAGCGGGCTGAAGCCGGGCGTGGAGACGGTGACGGCGTGCAACACCGGGCTCGGCGCCTCGTTGGCCTGGCTGGCCCTTCGACACGTCGGCATCCCGGCAAAGATGTTTAATGTCGGTTTTTGGGTTGAAAATTTTTAGAAATTTTCTAAATTTTTAAAACATAAAAATTTTTCATAGATTTAATTTTTCAATTAGATTTTTTATGCAATTTATTTTCTTTGGCACGTCGATTATTTCGCCAAAAATGACTTTAAGGGACCAAATTTGTTTTTGACGAAAAATCGCCATATTTTTGGTCAAAATGCAAATTTTTAAGCATTTTTCAGAATTTTTTCGAGAGTTTTGTGACTCCAAAAAATAGCCAAATTGGGTCAAAATACTTTAGACACTGGTTAGTAACAAATTTGGTACTGTACAAAATATTTTTTAAAACTTTCTTTTAACATTCCTTTTCCAAATAATTTTCTGTTGTTTTCAGGGCAGCATGACGGAGATTGCGGCGCGCGACTCTTCGCTCATCAACGAGAAATGAATGGAACAAGCCAAAAACCTATTAATGTATACAAATTTCTGTTCACTTCTCTGATTCCATCTCTTTTCTGTGATTTTCTGGCCTTTTCTTGTTACCCGCGTACTGTAATTTCTCCGTTTTCTTATTCTAATGGATTCTCTGTGATTTTACGAGCGTTTTTTCGGTGATTTCTGGTAGTAGTACTGACTATATTTATACGGCAACTGATAAGGAATTTCTTGAAGATCATTTGTGAAGAAGAAATAGAAAAATATGCACATGTTTGCAACAGGAAATCTCGAAAATGTCGTGAGATTGAGCCGGAAATATGGAAATATAAGTAAATTGGGATAGCACGGTTTTTTAGGATACAAACTACACGTGTGAAATCCGCGAGAAAGAGTTTGAAACAGTTTTTTCGTTGTTTAGAGCGTCTAATTAGCGGCGGCCCATGCCTCCAACTCAGCCATGGTGTCCTGCTTTTTGACCTGAGCCTTTTTCGATCGAGTAACCGGGCCGGTCGGCACTTCCGGAAGCTCGTCGACCTCCATTTCTTCCGATACCTCGACGGCCACGGCCACTTTTCGAGGTTTCGACGTGGCGGCGCTCTGAAAATGAGGGTTTTGGAGCCTTTGATGAGACTTTTGGGCGGCAAAATTGTTAGAATCGATGGTTTTTAGGTTTTCCTAAATGCTCGCTGCTAGCCTACCTGGAAAACTGCCCCGCTAGGTTTTTTTACAATAATCTCTGCTGGGTTGCCCGGGTTTTTTAGCTCTTGCCGCGTTTCTCAGGCATTTTGGGCATTAGAAGTTGATTTAGTTTTTAGGTTTTTCGGCATTTTGCCTCGCAAATGCCTTGCCTGCACTTTTCCGCGTTCTTTTTCGGGCTTTTTGGCAATAAAAGCGCGAAAAATGTCGATTCTGAAATGATCTCTGCTAGCCTGTCTTTTTATAGAATCGCTTGCCAATTCCCAAACGATCTCGGCTAGTTTGCCCGCGTTTTTTCGCGCCACTTCGCACGTTTTTCGGCAATAAATGCTCAATGATTAAATTGTTCGCCACGCGCGCGCCAGAGCTAATGCTTTCCAAGTTTTCCTAAATTAGAAATTTTTTCATTGCTAGCATGCCTGGAAAACTGGGTCAGTGTGCTTTTTTTACAAGAATCTCTGCTGATTTGCCCGATTTTTTAGCTCTTACCATGTTTCTGGGGGTTTTCTGCAATAAAAGGGCAAAATCGCTTGCCAATTCCCAAACGATCTCTGCTAGCTTGCCTGCACTTTTCCGCGCTTTTTTCGGGCTTTGTTGGCAAAAAAAAGCGCAAAAATGTCGTTGCTGAAATGATCTCTGCTAGCCTGTCTTTTTATAGAATCGCTTGCCAATTCCCAAACGTTTTCTGCTAGTTTGCCCGCGTTTTTTTCAGCAGTAAAAGCGCAAGAATTTCTCCAATTTTCGAGCTAAAAAAGACCTTTTAGGTTTTTGCTAATACTCTCCGCTAGCCAACCTATCGACGGTTTTAAATCCGATTTTTATTTTCGCCAAACGCTCTCCGCTAGCTGACCTTCTCCAGCTCCCTCAGCTCGTCCATCAGTTCATCCTCATCTACCGTCTCTCCTCCAGCATTCCGCGAGATAGCCTCGTTCATTTCGGCCGAATCGGCCATCTGCTCGCCGATATCGTCCATCAGATCGTTCACCTGAAAAAAAAACGGGGATTTGGCCTGGTGTTTAATCGATTACGCCACGTAATGCACGCGTTTGTATGGGTTTTGGCTCTAAAAAACCCGGCTATATTTGTACCTTATCGATATCGAGGTCCATATTGGCCTTTTTGAGGGTTTTCGACGACTCGGCCAGCACGTTCAGCACTTCGGCGTTCGTGCCCGCATCCTCGAGAGCGCCGCGCTGCGCTTCCAATTTGGCCAGCGTCCCGTCGATACGGCTAAAACGGATTTTTAGAATTCCTAAAAGTTCTCTGCCAGCTGACTTTCTACATTTCAAAACCTCGTTTTCCTAAGAATCGCTGCTGGCCTTTAGAGACTTTAGTTTTATTTTGATCGGCATAAGTTAAAACGCTTTTGCTAGCCGCCCACTCTTTGATTTCGCAAACAATCTCTGCTAGCATGCCCTTTGTTCTGGGTGATTAAACAAAGCTTTCCAAAAGGTTCTCTGCTAGTTTGCCCGCGTTTTTCGCGATTTCGACCGGAAATCCACAAATGACTTCTGCTAGCCTGCTCTTGCCTCAAATTCCTCAAAGAATCTCGGCTATTTCTCGGCTAGTCCTGCGTTCTGGACAATTAAACCAAGTTTTCCTACAGGTTTTTCGCTAGATTGCCCACGCTTTCGCTATCTTAACCAGATTTCCGCATGTGACCCCTGCTAGCCTGCTCGTTTCTCAAATTTTCTCAAAGAATCTCTGCTCATTTGCCGGCCCTACCTCAATTCCAGCTCATGATGCTTCTTCCTCCTCAACGCGTTCAGGGCCATATTCTGATTTGATTTGCCGTATTTTTTGGCTGCCGCGATTTCCTAAAAATTTAGATTTTATTAAATTTTCAAGACATAAATCGAAATTATATTCTTGTTAGTGGTATTTTTATTGTTTGTATGTATTATAACGCTTTTTTTACAGTACCTCCTCGATTTTCCTCTCGTAATATTCCTGTTTTTTGACGAGAATCGCCTCGGTGTCTTTCAGCTGATTGATCGCATCCTCGGCCGTGATTTCCTCCTTTTTCTTGCCGAATAGCCGCCCGAACATGGACATCTGAAAACAAACAAACTTTATTAATTGGTTTTCAAACCAATTTTTATTTATATGGTTTTTCATTTCCGCCTAAACTTACAATTTTTGAATTTTCCTTCCCACCGCTGTTGATTTTGTGCTTTTTCGACGAGCCGAACGGCATTTTTCTGTACCCAAAAAGCGGAAATGAATTAGGCTACAAAGTACAAGGAAAAAAGAAAGGCCAGCCCACCCATTAAAGTGCTTTTACATTATCGGGGGGGGGGGCTTTATCCTAGAATAGGATTTTTCTATCACGACAGTTTTTTTACGATTCGTAAATGTAAAAACGTGGTAAAATTTGATACGAATTAATAGCAATATTTATAAAATACGATGTGAAATGTAAATGTAAAAACGTGGTAAAATTTAATACTAAAATAGCAATATTTATAAAAATACGAAAAGCTAGATTTCAAGAATGGACAACTTTCGGCTCAACCTGGTTTTTTCAAAAATTTTATAGTTAAAAAATTAGAAAAAGGTTTCTTACTTAAAAATATCGAAAAAATTGATTTTGGGCCAAAAATGGCCGGTTTCGACAAAAATTGCCACTTTTTTTTTGAGGTTTTTGGATATTTTTTACTTCGATATATAAATAAGCTTTTTTAAAAAGCCCATGAAATTATAATATGAATTACTAGGCACTTCTGGGCTTACACAAAAAAAGAATTATTGGTTCCCCCCCCCACCGATAGGGCAAAAGGACCCAGATTCCACGTTAATATTGGGAAATTGATTTCCTAAAAATTTGTAGCCAATTTTGAGAAGCGATCTTTCCAGAAAACAGATTTCAAAAAGCTGAGTGGTTGACGTGTCGATCGGAATAAATTTGTAATATCGTCAACGGGACGAGACGAGAGATCGATAGTCGGAGAGAGAGCAGAGAAAAAGAGCGGAGAGGGAATTAATGGATCTGGGAAAGAGCCGCGAAAGATTGAAATCGACCCCCGTTTTGACGCATAAAGGAGGAGGGGGATGGACATCTGGAAAAGGAGTGTGAGTCATACAGCTAGCACAGATCATTAAGGAATCATGGGGCCCGAGGGGATGGTAGTTAATCGGTGGACTGTAGTCTGCGATAATTTGAAATTTAGGAGCGGGGCAGGCTAGCAGAGGTTCTTTGAGGAATCGATCGAAATTGCAAAGACATTTTTGGAACGAGAACACAGAGGTGACCCGAAGGCAAGCTCGCAGTGATTTTTTAGGAATTTTTGTTTCTTGTGGAATCGAAAAACGGCTAGCACAGAGCATTTCGACAATCTAAAGGCAGCCAAGCAGCGATTCTTTGAGAAGTCTTGGAAGGCTAACAGGGAGCTTCTAGGACAATTTGGAGGGCCTAGTAGAGATTCTTGCGGAATTCACAGCGAGCCAGATGAAGTTTTTTTTTAATTCTCCAGACGCTCGGGGTTCGGGGGGGGCCGGGGGTGGATGGAGGGGGCAGGCTAGCAGAGATTCTTTGAGGAATTGGAGGGGATGGATGGGGGCAGGCTAGCAAAGATTCTTTGAGGAATTGGAGGGGATGGAGGGGGCAGGCTAGCAGAGATTCTTTGAGGAATTGGAGGGGATGGAGAGGGCAGGCTAGCAGAGATTCTTTGAGGAATTGGAGGGGATGGAGGGGGCAGGCTAGCAGAGATTCTTTGAGGAATTGGAGGGGATGGATGGGGGCAGGCTAGCAAAGATTCTTTGAGGAATTGGAGGGATGGAGGGGGCAGGCTAGCAGAGATTCTTTGAGGAATTGGAGGGGATGGATGGGGGCAGGCTAGCAAAGATTCTTTGAGGAATTGGAGGGGATGGAGGGGGCAGGCTAGCAGAGATTCATTGAGGAATTGGAGGGGATGGACGGGGGGCAGGCTAGCAGAGATTCTTTGAGGAATTGGAGGGGATGGAGGGGCAGGCTAGCAGAGATTCTTTGAGGAATTGGAGGGGATGGAGGGGCAGGCTAGCAAAGATTCTTTGAGGAATTGGAGGGGATGGAGGGGGCAGGCTAGCAGAGATTCTTTGAGGAATTGGAGGGGATGGAGGGGGCAGTCTAGCAGAGATTCTTTGAGGAATTGGAGGGGATGGAGGGGGCAGGCTAGCAGAGATTCTTTGAGGAATTGGAGGGGATGGACGGGGGCAGGCTAGAAGAGATTCTTTGAGGAATTGGAGGGGATGGACGGGGGCAGGCTAGCAGAGATTCTTTGAGGAATTGGAGCGGATGGAGGGGGCAGGCTAGCAGAGATTCTTTGAGGAATTGGAGGGGATGGACGGGGGCAGGCTAGCAGAGATTCTTTGGGATCCAGAAAACCGAACGAAAGCGTTTGAGTTGTTAGAAACATGTGTTTCCAATCGGTTTTCGTGTCTAATCGATAAATGGCCATTTAGTAGGAGACAGCCGGTCAGTCAGCCCGAGGCAAAGATGGCCTTGGATGGAATGGGGATGGAGGGGGGATGGAATGGACATCAAAATAGAACAACGGACAAGTACGGGACTGTACTCGGGACAATTGAAGAGAGGGAGAGAGAGAGAGAGAGAGAGAGAGAGAGTGAGAGAAAGTGCGAGAGAGAGAGAGTGAGAAAGAAAAAAAGACAGAAGGAGCGAGAGAGAGCGAGAGAGAGAGAGAGAGAGAGAGAGAGAGAGAGAGAGAGAGATAGAAAGAGAGAAATAGAGAGCGAGAGTGAGAGAGAGAGCGAGAGAGCGAGAGTGAGCGAGAGAGAGAGAGACAGAGAGCGAGAGAAAGAGAGAGAGAGACAGCGAGGGCGACAGATAGAGAGAGAGAGAGAGAGAGAGAGAGAGAGAGAGAGAGAGAGAGAAAGAGAAATACCTAGTGGAAAGTACCCGTACCGGATATTTGTCTTTCTTACAACCCCACCCCTTCGATGCCTGATATTTGACCAGACACCCCTCGCTGACCCTGGAATCTGTAGTAAAGAGGAATGGTGCGGAAAATGCTAGAAACACCACTTTTAAAGGTGCTGGAAAGTCATGAATCCATCAGAAAAATCTTTGAAATCGACAATTGAGATTTATCCTACTAGATTAGCTCGTTTTCGATCAAAATAGAAGCTTTAAAGGAACCGCGAAGTGACAAATCCACAAGAAAATCCTCTTTAAAATCGAGAAATTTGATTTTCGGTATTTAGGCGTACAGAAAGCCAAAAACCGTTTAAAAACCTGATCCAAAGGAAGGGTTTGAATTCTTTCAATACGAATTCAGGCTTCAAAGACACCGGGAAGTCATAAATCCATAAGAAAACGGGTAAAAATCGAACAGCGTCCGTTTTTAAAAGTTTTGTGTGCAAATTGCGTTTTTAAGAATTCAGAAGGCCAGGATTTGGTCGGTGTTTTTGAAAGCCAATAATTTTCGCACTTAAAAAAGACAAAACTCACGTCAATCTCGGCAAAGTTGTCCCGAATCGAGTCGATACCATCGTCAATCACCTCGACGAGTTTCGCCTTGGCCTCACGGGCACGACGACGGAGGTCGAGACGGGATGGCATCGGGATGGAATGGAGGAAAAGCTGCTGAAATTGCTCAATTAAATGGAGAGCCCGAAAAAACTCAGGTCTAGGGAGAGACAAAGGTGCATTCTCAACAATAACACGTTAATGGTATGGCCGGTGCTGGTGCATATCACATTTTTTAATCGTGAATAAAACAGTATAAAATAAAACCATTTAGATCAATTTTAAAGATCATTTAAATGCATAGAGTGAGCAAGAGCTGCTAAACGTATGAAATGGCTGAAAATTTGCCTGTAAAAACATGCAAAAATTGGGGATTTTGCAGGAGCAAAATGCCAACTGGAACCAAACGGAATCAATCTTCAAGACTATTTTTTTATTTTACAACGCATTTAAAACATTAGGGAACGACCTTTTCATCGAACTTTCGGCCATTTTCTGTTATTTCAAACCGAGAATAATTTACGAAACCCTGGCAGTTGAATGTGAAATGTGGATAAATAAGTTTAGCGTTAAATCAATCAGCCACTTGAACAAATTTGAATCGTCTAGCACGTCTTTTCGCGAGGTTTCAATTGCAAAAAAGCTTTTAAGGGTTTCTAGCGGCAAGTGGTCGCAATATAAAAAGTGCAAAATCGCAAGTGTCAACAGAAATGTGACGGAATCGGATTGGCACCCCGCGGATAATCGATGAGATTTCGCAGGGGGAGTAGAAAACGGGATGGACGAGTGAAATGAGGAAAAACAGAGGGGAGACTCGGGGGGCATAGGTCGACTGGCAGCGCTGATGGGGAGGATGAGAGAGGAGAAAGAGGGGGAAAATGAGAGGGAGCAGAGAAAGGGGCTCGGAAAACGAGTAGAAAGGGCCCTAGTGCCAGCCAGTTAGTCTTTTCCCGGCGTTTTTTTTGCGCCAAATATGTTTTCTGGCTGTCAGTTAGTCTGTTTCTGCGCTCCCTCTCGTGCTAGCGGATCTCTAGGCTTATTTACGAATAGCTTATCTTATTTAGGGTGCGAAAATGGGCTTGTTTTTTGGGACTGTATGTTTCTATGTACAGTGGCGGTCAAAAAGATGTCCTCTCGGGGGAAATTGTTTGGTGTTCGAAACCCACCAGCCCAAATTTTATGAAACTGCGCATCTAGGTCAATTTTGAGCCGGGGAATCCGATGGCGACATCGAAACCAGCTAAAAATTTTATTTTACGGATCAAATTTCGATTTCAAAAAACTATGATGAAATTGATTTTTTTTGGGGTATTTGCGGGTTTCAAAACCATGTTCATCGTGTTCGTGACTTTTTCACCGCTACTGTATGTTTGTCTGTCTGTCTGTCTGTCTCTCTCTCTCTCTCTTTCCCCTTTTCCTTCTCTTTCTGTCTCTTCAAAATGCATTCCGTTGGGTCACAACAAATTTCCATAAATTTTATTCAACACCAGCCACCAAAAAACGATGATAACGGGGTGCCAGTTTACGAAGGGCCGTCTCGAGATCCATGTATCGCTCCATGATTTCGTACTGGTTCCCGCATTTGACACCGTATTCCTTGTACAAGGGAAATTCCACAATCAACACCCGGCCATCGGTGCGTCGGATGCGGTATAGGGATGTCCACAGCTCTTCGTACAGTTTTGGAAACTGTTCCATATACCCGGGAATGCCTAGGTTACTGACACGCATTGATACTAGGAAATTGCCGCACAGAACGTTAACGAGTTCGATCTCACGCTCCATGCGCAGCCACGACTCGATGACGGCTTGTGGATAGGTGTCGCTTGCCATCTCTTCGTCGTAAAGGTACAAATTCATCCGGGGTACCTTCAAGGTAATATAGTCGGATATTGGCTCGAAAAAACTAGTTGCGAAAAGTTTGACATTTTTCCTCAGCCATTCGAACAGGTTGGCGTTGACCTTCAGGTTTGTAATCCATACGCCGGTGTATTTTCCGGGGGGCTTGTGGCGCTTGAGGGTGGAGAGCCGACAATGAGTGGTACGCAACTCCGCTGTGATAAAGCGCACGTTGATACCTCTGGGAACGGCTCGATAAAGGACGCCCCGCTTCATAAGGGAATTGTGGAACAGCAGCTTGAAGAGTTTTGGGTTGTTGAAGGTTGCCCGCGTGTCGTCATCAAACTTGATCGACCCTTTGCCGGAGCTGCCGATGAAAAGGGACTCATTCCAGAATTTGTCGCGGCACGCCGTCGCCACTTCCATCATGGCCTTGCTGGTGATGGCCGTTTTCAGAAAGTCACCGATTTTCATGTGTCGAAGGATTTCGTGTCGTAATTCGATTGGCAGGCGGCAGAAGTCGACCATCTGAAAAGCGGGATGGAATTGGTGTGGGACATGGGAATGTAGCGGCAATGAACAATGGGGTCGGGCGAAATACAGTAGCGGTCAAAATGAACTCCAACGGGAGCAAAGGCGAGAGACGGAGAGAGAGAGAGAGGAGAGAGAGAGAGAGAGAGAGAGCGAGAGAAACGGAGATTTAAAAACCCAAACAATTACTCCAATTGGGGTTGCGAAAGAGATTTCCGTTGAACAAATGAATTCGTTTTATAGAAACCGCCTTTGACGTTATCACCATAACCTTACATCTGCCATTTTTGCTGGTAGGTCAATTCGCCGAAGAGCAGAGGTCAACTTTGAATTTCATTGATGTTTCAAGGGGATGATTTCCACGGATCCACTGACCAAGGCCACGATTTTGACCTCGATCTGGGTGCCTCCCCTGGGTACCATCTGCTGAGCTGCCATTTTGCCGTCGGACAGATGGTAAAGCTAGCCGGCGCACTAAAGGCAGGCGCACCGGTCTCCATACAAAGAAACCGTTTTTGTTTTTAAATGCGCCTTACTTAGTAAAACATTAAAATTATACCTTTATTCTTATAATATATACCGTATTTTAACGCACCATAGGGTACTTTATCGTAAAACTGGCGTGTTGGGGTACATATTCACAGATATCGGTGCTTTATTGCACATTTTAACCGGGTTTTTATGCTTTAATACATTTAGTAAAGGAAATAGTTTAATTGAAGATGAGTCGTTTACTTCGTGGATTGAGAGCGTAAAAATGATTATTCAAAATAAAAAGCTTCAATTTCGAGGCTATTTGATATAAAAATAAGAATTCCTATTAGTGGCAGGGGTTGACAACGGGCCGGCCCGCGGCCCGGCCCGGACCGGGCCGGGCCGGGCCGGGCCGAAGGTCTGGCGGGCCCGGGCCGGGCCCGGGCCTGGATTTGGGGGTCCGGGCCGGGCCGGGCCGGGCCCGGGTTTCTGTGCCGGGCCCGTCGGGCCCGGATCGGGCCCGATTTTGATGATTTTTAGGCCATTTTTGCGAATTTTCGGCCAAAAATCGTGATTTTTTTCAATTTTTTCGGAATTTTTCGAAACTTTTCCAACTTTTTTAGGTTCTTTTTGTTAGGTTTTTGGCTCTAAACCCTATTTTTCAATTTTTTTTGCTCCGGGAGTTGCAGGCTAGGTTAGTAGGGCCGGGAATTGTGATTTTTTATGCCTGAATGGACTAGAAGACACTTCTTGCATGATTTCTAACCGGACTTCGTTTATCCAAAGGTTCTCTGAAAACCATAGTTCGATATTTCACCAAAAAAACTATACAATGCATCTACAAAACGGTCAATAATGGTTATCCGAGCTTTACCATTGGTCGGATCCGGCATGTTTGTATTTTGAAAATACAGTTTCTAATGTTTTTATGTTTATTAAAGTTAGAAAATAAGAATAGTTGATAGTTATTAGTTGTCGTTATACTTCGATTAAAAAACTTGGGTCTTAGTGGAAAAATTTTTTTGACCCCCTCTGACCCTAGGTGTCTGACCGGGCCCGACGGCCCGGCCCGGGCCTTGGATTTTGGCTTTCGGGCCGGGCCGGGCCGGGCCTGGGGTCGGCTGGGCCCGGCTTCCGGGCCTCGGCCCGGCCCGGCCCGGCCCGTTGTCAAGGCCTGATTAGTGGTAAGAAAGGTAATAAACCAGGAAAAAAATATTGTGAGAAAGAAAAACCCTGAGAACGACGGGAATAACGCGTGATTTGTAGGCAACGTATCAAATAAAAAGAACGCACAGGTAGACCAGCATAATACTACTAAACTAATAGTTGAAGACGGTTCAATTAAACTATTTCCTTTACTAAATGTATTAAAGCATAAAAACCCGGTTAAAATGTGCAATAAAGCACCGATATCTGTGAATATGTACCCCAACACGCCAGTTTTACGATAAAGTACCCTATGGTGCGTTAAAATACGGTATATATTATAAGAATAAAGGTATAATTTTAATGTTTTACTAAGTAAGGCGCATTTAAAAACAAAAACGGTTTCTTTGTATGGAGACCGGGGCGCCTGCCTTTAGTGCGCCGGCTAGCTTTACCATCTGTCCGACGGCAAAATGGCAGCTCAGCAGATGGTACCCAGGGGAGGCACCCAGATCGAGGTCAAAATCGTGGCCTTGGTCGGTCCGTCCGATTTCCACCCCTGATAGCAAACATGGCAGATGTGATAACGTGAAATGTGGATATCATCAAAGAAATCCCTTTATTCTAATGAAATTTCTACAATCTCACTTGGAGCTATTCTTTGGGTTTTGTAAATTACCAACCCCCTCCCTTTGTTTCTCTCGCTTTGTCATTATTCCTCGCTTTAGAACCTAGATGGTTACATTGATCTTTCATGACCTCGGTTTGCGTCTCTCTCTCTCTCTCTCTCTCTCTCTCTCTCTCTCTCTCTCGCTCTCGCTCTCTCTCTTTCTCTCTTTCTCGCTCGGTCTCTCTCTTCTTATAGAACCTTTGCTAGCCTGCCTCCTGAATGCCCACAAAAATGACAACAAATTTTGTAATCTGTAATTTGCCTGCAACTTCCGAATCTCTCTCTCTCTCTCACTCTCCTTATCATTTTAATTTAGTGCGGGGGCAGAATGCTTAATATGTTTTTCGACGCTCCTTCGAATGGCATCAAAGAAATTTTTTCAAAATCCAAAATAGCCGAAAATTTGCTTTCGCTATTTCCTCTATGGAAACCACGTCTAAGCTTGTTTTTATCACCAATGTTTTATATTACATTATTTTGAACTAAAATTAATACCCTTAATATATTTTTGGATGCTCTATCGAATCGTCGAAAAATATCGAAAAAAAAGACGTCGTAATGTCGAAAACCCACAGCCGGGTCCGATTTTCAAAAGATCTCTTCGTTTTTGCCATAACTTTTCTCGATTACAATACATTGAGCTGAAGCAACAACTCGTAGCGTATTTTTGATGCCCTATGGAAGGGCGTTGCAAAAATCTCGAAAAAATCACGAAAGTTGCCAAAGTTTTTCTATAATAAAAATCGTCGGGATATGGTTTTCCGGGCCATAAAAAAGCTATTCGTATGTTTTTAGGCCCACCATCGAATGGCATTCCCGAAATATCGAATTCAAAATGCCGACAACTGTTCCCCCACCCGTTATGCTATCAGGTTGGAAGGTAAGTCCTGTCACCGAGATTTTGGAAAGCTGGCTAAAAAAGTAGATAGCTCCATTCTAGACATGCAATATGTTTTTTTTTTCTAGCTCTCGGCCTGAACCATTTCGGGAGGAGGGTCCTAGACCGCCAAAATCAAGGAGAACCGGGGCACAGGCCCTAGAAGTTTTTGGGAAAATTACGCAAAAGTGTTTTTGCAAGTGATATTTGCATAGAATCATTTGCATGCGATACCTTGACGCCAATCGATAGCTCTCGAGGAGTAGATTTCGGTGGATGTTGAGATCATCAAAGTTGGGCACAAGAAGGCCCCATGAAATTTAGCCCAGTTCTTAGAACTTTTCCCGATTTCCCATACATTTGGTCAAAATCCGTTCGACGCGTCCGAAAATAAAGCGGCAACTTTCGGCCCCTGGCTGTCAAATGTATCGGAATGTATGGGATTTCGGGAAAAGTTCGAAGAAATGGGCCAAATTGCAATGGGCCATATCTCGGCCATCTTGTGTCCAATTATGACGATCTCAACATCTATCGGTATCTACTAGAGATGTTAAGAATCAATTAACAATCAAGGTTATTTGCATACAATGGCACAATATTATTTCATTTGGATGCGGCTGAGCGCATGACCAAGTAAAATAATATTATTTGACTCCGCTCGAGAAAGAGCCAAGTAAGATTACTTGATTTACTTGATTTACTTGATCAAACAATAGCTTTCTGGAATTCTGGCAGTTTTCGGATGGTAAGGAACTTTATGACATGATCGCATGCTAATTTACTGGGTTCGCAGCACGATTGCCTGATTTGCATTGCGAATTTGCACAAAATCAAGTAATTTCGCTGAAAATCAAGTAATTCTCCCAAATCAATCAAGATCAAGTAAATCAAGTAATTTTATTTTGCTTGATGCTTATTCAAGCACACGGCGTAAAATAATTTTATAGTTACTTGAAAATTTCAGATGCAAGTAAAGTTGTTCAAGTAAATTTACTTGGTCATTATATTACTTGATTCGTAACAACTCTAGTTTCTACTCCTCAAGAGCTATCGATTGGTGTTAAGGGTATCGCATGCAAATGACTTTATGCAAAGATCACTTGCAAAAACACTTTTGCGTAATTTTCCCAAAAACTTCTAGGGCCTGTATCTCGGCCGCCGTGGGTTTCTAAGGTCCAGGACCCTCCTTCCGAAACGGTTCAGGCGTTGAACTACAAAATGCCATATCGCTTGTCCAGAATGGAGCTATCCACGATTTTTTCCATCCATACAAATCTCGGCGACAGGACCGACCTTCGAACCTGATATTTGTACCGAGAGTTCTATCATGTTTTGCGCGATCCCGCTTTGCCCTTTTCCACTGTTCATTGCCGCTACAACCTTGTGTCACGAATTCTAGCCGAATTATTCAGATGAAGCACTTCTGCCGCCTACCAATCGAATTACAACACGAAATCCTTCGACACATGCAAATGAAGGACTTTCTGAAGACCGCCATCACCAGCAAGGCAATCATGGAAGTGGCGAGCACGTGCCGTGACAAATTTTGGAATGAAACGCTCTACGTCGACGGCTACGGCGTACCTTCGAACGCTTTGGGTGACATCCCCAACCCAAAGATCTTCAAGCTGCTGTTCCACGATTCCGTGGTGGACCGGGGCGTCATTTTCCAACCTATTCCCAAGGGTATCGACGTGCGCTTTCTTACCATGGAGGTGTGGGCCGATTTGTCGCCGCTTCCCATCCTGAAGCGCCACCAGCCCCCGGGAAAATACGTGCGTGTTCGGCTTAATGGCCCGGAAGTTAACGGCAGCAACCTGCCCGAATGGCTGTGCGAAAACGCCGAGTTTTTGGAGGTGGATCTGTCTAAGCCAACAATGGACTATATTACGCTCAAGGGACCCCGAATGAATTTGCTTTATACCGATTTTACAGGGATGGGGAGTGTCAACTATCCACAAGCCGTCGTCGAGTCGTGGCTGCGGATGGAGCGTGAGATCGAACTGTTAAAGACTACCAGAACGATGGAACGCGCACTGTCACCCCGAGGGTGCTGCCCCCAAGAACGCGCAGAGAGCGTCGTCATTAGTGGTGTCCCGTATTGGGCAAAGACCCACTGGGGTTTGGGGCGCCTCTGACTCGCTGCCCCGCTTGGCCCTGTGGTATAGTGGCTAGCGCGTCGGACTGTGGAGTGAACCATCGCGGGTTCGATCCCCGCCCGGTGCGCAACTTTCTTGCTCTAAACGATATTTCATCGTTCTGACGGTCTTTAACGTTCTATGCGAAACCTACGCATTCCGCATGCCACGAGCGGTGCCTTTCATTCCCGAGTATATGGTACAGTACCCATCAATGTTCAAGAAGCGGACATGGCTATACCACGTCCCACGCACCGATGGCCGGATATTGATCGTCGAATTTTCGGATTGTAAGGAATGCTATGTGACAGACGGGGTGCAGCATACAATCATGCAGCGATTCATGGATCTCGAGACGGCCCTTCGCGAATTCGCGCCCTTTTTTCATCGTTTTTTGGTGACTGGTGTTGAATAAATTTTACGGAAATTTGTTTTGACCCTACTAAATCCATCTTTAAGAGAAAGAGAGAGAGAGAGAGAAATTTTGAAATTTTTTGGAAATTTGTTTTGACCCTATTAAATCCATTTTGAAAGAGCGCGTTTTATTTTGCGACATTGACACGAGTGATTTAGCCGCGGGGCACGCAGATGCTTACATATTTGATCAGCGAGAGATGGATAACCGAAGACTACTTCGATCGATTCGGCGCACAATCGGCAAAATTGAAACAACGTTGGGACCTGGCGGATCGGATACGCTATTTTTTACCGAGATTTGTCTCTCGCTTGCTCTCTCTCTCTCTCTCTCTCTCTCTCTCTCTCTCTCCCTCTCCGCATATCTTTTCGACTATTTCGTGGAAATAGCAAATCCTCCGATTGAATTTCGAGACCATTGTGGGCTGTTGTCCATTTCATGGGGTTTTACCTCAATTTTGCCAAATCCCATATGGTACTAGACTGTTAGCAGGGGGGGAATGAAAAATGACAAAAAATAGGCCCAAACTTTCGAATTTTCAAAAATCTTTGAGTTATTTTCGTAACTTCCTAGCAAAAATCAAATAAAAAATCACTAAAAACACTATAAATGAAACGATCGCAACGGTGAGCAAAATAATTCACCCTTGCTACTCCCCTCCCCCCCCGCTAACAGTTGAGTACCTCCCATATTTGCGTTTCAGGTCATGGACAAATTCAGCGCTTTCCCGACGGCGATCCAGTACCACATCATGCGCAATATGGACATTCGATCTTTCGCCAAGTTCGCCCTCACCAGCAAGAACATGATGGAAATGGCGGCCGATTGTCGGCACAAACGGTGGGACGTCCTGATTTCCGAAGACCCCCAATCTGAGCGATGGTCTGTGCGCGAGCTTGGCATCGCCGAGTTCACCGTCACCAACAGCCAAATGATGCGGCTACTTTTTGACCACGCCACGGTCAGCCATATGCGGCTACGCCGGCCTTTCCGCGACGGGGTCGAGGTTTGCTGTGAGAATTTGGAATTGGATCCGGTGTTAGACTTCAGCTTTCTGCAGGCCATTCTCAAGCGCCATAAGCCAACCGGAAAATATGCGACGATTATGATGGAGGCCCTACCGCCAACCGAGGAACTACTGGAATGGCTGAGCGAAAACGTGGCCAAGATCGAGCGTGCGGAGATTGTGGCGCCACTTCCGGGGTACATTCACCTGAGAGTGCCCGAGATGCAGCTGCGCAGATACGAGAATTCCGACCCGGGGTATGTGAGCTATGCACGACTGGTGGTCGAGGAATGGCTGGAGGGGAAACGGGAAATCCGGCTGATCAGGATCGACGATGCTGCACGCCCGAATTATATAGAGGACCTATTTGATCAGGACTTCCTCGAGGCATACCCGGAATTTGTGATGGACAATGAGGGGACAAGGTATTATTGCATACGACGCCACGATGGTAACGTATTGATCCTGAAGATCGTCAAATATTTTCGATTGCCCCCGATGCTCCTCTTCGCCCAGCCTGAGCAGCTATTGGGGCGAAATGAGTTTCCTGGACACCGGCTCAAGGAGTTTATCAGTAGTCGTTACTGAATTACGTTATCTCTCTCACTTTCTCTCGCTCCCTCTCTCTCCCCCCCTCTCTCTCTCTCTCTCGCTCTCTCTTTGTTTCTCTCTTTGTCTCTCTTTGTCTCTCTTTCGCTCCATCGTTGTCTCTATCTTTTTCTCTCTTTCCGTCTGTCTCTCTCTCTCTCTCTCTCTCTCTCTCTCTCTCTCTCTTTCTCTGCTCTCTCTTTGTTTCTCTCTTTCTCTCTCTTTGTCTCTCTCTCTCTAGGTCTCTCTAGCTCGCTCTTTGTCTCTCTGCGTGTCTCTCTCGCTCTCTCGGGCTCTCACTCTCTCACTCTCGCTCTCTTTCGAAAAATATATTTATCCCTGACGAGTTATCACTTATCGATTTTCAAAAATTTTGAGCGAAATAAATTATACAAAAATTAGTACAAACCACTCCAAAAATCACCAATCACAACCCGACACTACACATAAAAATACCGGTCACTTTCTTTGTTGTTTCAACGAATTTTTTCATTCGGCCGACGTCTTTTCCAGGGTCGATTTCAACTAAATATTCAAATTTTAAAGGGACTAGAAATTAGCAGATCTGGGGCAGGATAGCAGAGGTTCTTTAGGAAACGAAAAATACGCAAAAAATATCATACCGTAACCCATGTTTCGGCCAGCTTTTCCTCCCACGAATCATCCCTATTGTCCAGAATATTCACAAAATTCGGATGATCGCGCCATACCTGAAAACGAAGGCAATCGCTTACGCTACGAAAATCTCCCAAAACTAATCGATTACGCCATCAAATGCTCAGAATAATCGGTTACACCATTAAATACCTTTAGTGGGTCTTTAAACTAGTTATTTTCGTTGGGTTTATTCGACTGAGCTAGTCAAATATATCAATGGACAACCGATTACGCTATGAAAAGACCCCGGAACCCACCCTGGTGAATTCCTTGTTGATCTTCGCTGCGTGCTCATAGTCTTCTCGCCGGAATTTGTTCTTGTTCGTATAGTTGCACCTAGAAAGCTCTAGAATTTTCCGCAAATTGTCTTTGCTAGGTAGCCGGTTAAGGGAACGGGTAAGGCATGCCTATGTGATTTTCGACGGTGGGTTCCTTTCCAAACCCTTTAAATGCCAAAGCTTACCTCGGTGCGGTCTGAAGCTGAATGACCTGATCGTAGCGAGAATACAGCGTTTCTTCGTCGGTTTGCAGTTTTCTAAAAATGTTTGATTTTTATGGGTTCCAGGGGGTCGAGAGTTCGACCCCGGCCCGCGGCAGACGTTTTGCGTTTTCAGTTTTCACCAGATTTTCGAGTTTTTTTGTATGCAAATTAGCCTAGAATTCGGCTAAAATCTGTTTTAAAGAGTTTTAATGATAAAAAAACCTCAAGAAGAGGGTCGAGGGTACGACCCCTGCCCGCGACAAGTTTTTGCGTTTAGAGTTTTGGACGGGTGTTTAAGTTTTCGGTCATGTAAAATAGCTTTAGCCATGGTGAAAATTTGTTTCAAGGGTTTTAACCTGAAATTCATCAAGAAAATGGTCGAGGGTTCGACTCCTGCCGGCGGCAGACATTTTGCTTTTTGCATTTTCGTTACTTACTTGAGTATATTTGTCCACATCGGCTCCGGGGTGAAAACTTTTGGATCCAGGGCTCCGCGATCACACAGGATCAGAGTGTGCTTGGTCGGCTTAAATGAGGCATTTTATGGCGTAACCGGTCAGTTTTATCGCGTAAGCAGTGGCTCTTTTTCGATATATCTTACTACGACGGCGATACGAAACACGCTGGCTCTTCCATGGCGTAATCGATTACGCCCAACTACCAAGGAAAATAAAAACGATTGCCTCATTCTCCGCAATTTTCTCGAAAACGGCTTCAATTCGAATGATCATGGACAGCATATCGAGTTGCCATTGCTCCAGTTGGATGCTGAAATAGGATTACGGTAGCTGGTTTTGGGTGTAACATGGAAGCTAGCGGAATTTTGTTGCAAAACCTACTCATTCAGTTGGCTACGCGCCACTCCGCCCGAATACAGCAGGCTCGAGGCTTCTGCTGCTTTGAAAACCTGAAAAAATGAGGATCTGGGCCAACTAGCAGAGATTCTTTGAGGAATTGGAGGGGATGGACGGGGGCAGGCTAGCAGAGATTCTTTGAGGAATTGAAGGGGATGGAGGGGGGCAGGCTAGCAGAGATTCTTTGAGGAATTGGAGGGGATGGACGGGGGCAGGCTTTGAGAATAATTCTCCCACCTGCCACTCGTTGCCGAATTCTTCATCGATGCGCTCGCAGAGCTCTTCCATAGCCGTCGATTTACCTGCAATCGATGACGCCACGAAATTTACGGGAAAATCGTTAAAAAATTTATTGGATTTTTGTGTTTTTAGAGTTTGAAAAGTGTTAACTGGAAGCGAAATTACCAAATAACAATAAATCTGATTTTTTCGGAACCGATTACGCCATTAAATACAATTTAAGGGACTGTAACGAACCTGCGCATGGTCCCCCAGTCAACGCGACTTTCAGCAGCTTCTTCCCGAATCGATTCGTCTTGGGGGCCGGGTGAAATTCGTCGAGGTCGGCGCTGATCAGCGGCCACATTATTTTCGAGTCTGCAAAAAATTTAGCATGGTTTCAAAATTGATATTTGAGAGAATTAATTCATTTTCATTATGTACGATTTTGAGATAGGTCCATTATGACTAAAATGTCGCGCAAAAGTCGAAGATAGCTTTTAGATAGATAAAAAAGTCGATTCTAAGTAGGAAGTGAATTTCAAACTCTTAAAAAATTTTTAGAAAATGAAAAGTATGGTATATGAATGCAAAACAAGCCGCAGAAAATTCCACACGACACCTCAGAACGGACTCGGCGTGAAAAATGGGAAGACTAGGGTTGTGTTCAAAATAAAACGATAGACAGAGAAAGAGGGAAAAACGGCCAGACAAAACATCCATCCACACTCATTCACACTCCACACTTTTTTAACCCCCTTTCCGATCACTCGAACCGAAGAAAAGTGACGGAATGGAAAAACGGATGCAAAAGGGATTATTGCCGAAATCCGGAAGTGGGCACTTTGCGGGAGACTGGAAAAATGGATAATCTGATAGCCAGGCAGGCTAGCAGAGAGAATTTAAGCTGATGGAAATCTAGCAGAAACTCTTGAGCAAGATTTTCTGAACGCGCACGACAGGAAAATTTAAAATTTTGGCAAGCTAGCAGAGATCATTTGGGAATCAGACCCATAGAAACTAATTAAGGCAGTCATCTAGCAGAAACCATTAGAGAAATGGCCTAAAACCACTTGGCAAGCCAGCAGAAGCAATTTGAGGGTAGGTTCGCTGGCCAAACTAGAAGAATAAATTTGAGAATATGGCCAGATCAGCCCGTCAAATTGTCGCAAACCAGCAGAGACCATTTAACAAAACTTCAACTAAAATTGACAAAAATCGATTTATCCAGGCAAGCTAGCAGAACCATTTGATGTAAGAAAATTCAGCAAAAAAAACCAATTTCGCAAAAATTCCTCGAAAAATTCGGAACTCACCAGATGGAATGGAGGGCAGTGGGGGTCGGGGATTGGATGGCATTCTCGCGAGCGACTGATAAGCTGTGGAAAAGAAGAGGGAACCAATCCAGAGATTAGCATTAATTTACGCCGAACGCGATAGTCCTCTCTACGCCGCGGTGTGTCGATAGGAGCCGAATGGAACGGGAGTCGAGCTCAAAAAACACGATTAAGTTAAAAATGACCGCGAAATTTGAGAAAACAGAAGAGAAACGATTGCAGGAAAACAAAAATTGTTACTTTTTACAAATTTCCGAAGATTTTTGGACCTTTCTGACTTGCCAACGCTTTTAAAACATCAACTAAATCATCAAAAATTTCAAATCAGTTAAATCATCAAAAAATGGACTGCATTAAACTTGTGAAACACGCAAAAAAAAGCTGCTTTGAAAGTTAAAAATCGAAAAATGGTCCCAATTTCTAGGTTACTTGCGTTTAGCCAATTTTAAACTTCTCAACGCCTTTAAATCGACAAATTGGCGTCGGGTTTTCGAAAATTTAGAAAATTTATATATTGATTTTAAAATATAAAGATATCTAAAAAATTTGGTGGTTAAGAAATTTTTGAAAGCAAAAAACGGCCGAATTTAACTCGTTAAAATCGCTGAATTCGCTGTGAAAATAAAAAAAATGCGATAGATCAATTTTCTAAACCTTAAATATTATCCGAATAGCTAAAAACTTTTAAAAAACCACGTTAAAGCCCGTGTTACGCAATGTAATGCCAGTCAGGAAATTGCTCTGGACGCCCAAAAATCTAAAAAAAAACACTTTTTTTTCAGAATTTTTAGCAGTTTCAGAGGTGAAAACTAGCAGATTTGGCCTTGTCAACACCATTAAAGCCACAAAATTGGCCTCCAGCTTCAAAAATTAGCAAAAAAACGGCCGAATTTTACTTTTTAAACTGGCGGAAAATCATTTATTGGCTTAGAAACCAGTAAAAAAATAGATAAATCCATTTTCCAAAAATTAAAATTAATTACAAAGCTAAAAATACACAAAAAACCTCGTTAACGCCCGTGTTACGCAACGTAATGCCCCAGTCAGCAGGGCGATGGTCGGGGGGATGGGACAGGGGGAGGGGATCTGTTTGTTGTGTGCCCATATTGCCTTCCCGTTTTCGCTCTGTTTCTCTGCCCTCCCTCGCTTTCCCATACTTTCTCTTCCACGGCTTTGTGTGTGAAAAACATTTGGGCAATCGGCCAGCTGGCTGGCTGGCCGGCTGCAACTAAAGATTCTTGAGAACCCGCGAAATTAGGGGAAATTCGGACCAGCGCAATCGATTACGGCATAAAAATGGAAAACCTTGAATTTGCAGCGATTTTTCTGTAAAAATGATTTCAATACATTTATTGCAGGACAGTTAGTCGAGTTCCTACAGAAAAACAAAAATGACAAGTACGATTTTGCCGTTTCGGCACTAAAAACCGGGCCCCCAAAATTCCTGGGATAAATCGATTACGCCATGTAAATGGACGACCTCAATCTTGATTTCTGCCGGATTTTTCGTGTAAAATGATTTCAATACCTTTATTACAGGACAGTTGGTCGAGTTCCGAAAGAAAAGCTGATTATTTTGGTTCTGGACTGTTAGCGGGGGGGGGGAACAAATTTTTCACGATGATTCCATACGGCCTCATAACGAAAGATAAACCATTTTTATAGTATTTTACACAATTTTTAGAAATATAAAAAGTATAAGAGTATAAAAATTCTATAAATTTTCGAAAATTTCAGACTTTTTGGTCAGAAATGTGCGAAAAACTTCGATTTTCAAAAGTTTTTCGTAATTTTCTGGTAATTAGATTTTTAATTCATTTCAAAAGGCTTTATTTCGACGAGAAAAAATTCATTAAACAAAGCATTAAAATATAGTTTTTTGAGCATAGTTTCTGCCCCTTTATAAAACCAGCAGAGACAGTTGACGGTAAAAACAATTGAGGTAGCGACGTTCAAGGAATTCGCTCTGGGACACGAGGGAATTATTTGAGGTACATGGAGTTGATGTGAAGTTTTGGCCCATAGATACAGAAGCTCCATCACAAAATATATTCTCGTTACGCACGAACAATCCGGCAGTGTAGCCCCCATCACCCATCAGATCGAGAGGGTGGACCCAACGGTCGACGACACCTCGAGCTTTTGCCGAGTCTTCTGATTGCCTGAAATTTCGAATTTAGAGCTATCAACCAGACTGTTACGGACCGAGCTAAAAACAGCCAAGGTCGCCAACGACGTTCCCGGCCGTAACGGAAACAGCGCGACCTGTATAGAATTTTTTGACTGCCTAAGCACTTCTGGTTTTTCATTAAAGGGGCTCGGAGGCCAAATTCGCGCTTGCGGGGATTGAACCTACTGATCAAAACGAATAGGCCGCTGCCGAGAAGTACCAGCAAATTGATTTCGTTGCGAAAAACGTAAAATATTTGAGAAAAACCGAAAAGTTCTTGGGGGCGAAAACGACTTTTTGAATGGGCGACGATTACATGTCGTAAGGCCTTGTAAGGCACCCGATCTCTCGATCGCGGTGATTCTCCGGCCAATTTTGCTATTAAAAAAGTCTAGAATGATCAAAATTCGATGAGGATTCCAGAAATAGCGTCAGAATTTGAAAATGCAAGCGCATTCACGTCGAAACAGGGACAAAAGTTCATGCGGCGCGATCGCGTTGCGGTCGCAACTGGCTATTGGCCAGGAATCAACCCCTTTAAATTGATCTTTTATATTCTCACCGTTTCCTAATTTTTAGTTCTAGGAATACAGTTCTCTTCAACACTGAGGCGCGTGGACCACATTTCGGAGCCGCTTTCACAAACCAAAGCCGAAGCCCAAACCACTACAGAAAACACCGTTTATCTAAAAAACTATGCGTCGGTGGCAAAGATTTTCTACAGATTCGGAATCAGCGGAAAAAACTGGTTTAGAGGTCAGGTGGATCAATAGCCGATGGAACTTTCGCTTCGCGACGTGCGCTTGTAAGACTGATTGAGAAAACAGAGAGTAAATAATTAGATCATTACGAAACACTCGGTTTTGGACCCGCGCAACTTTTCGCTTATTCAGACACGTTTCTCCGTTTTTCTCACCTAAACATTACGTCTAGCTCCGCTCCTTTCTCCTTAAGAAGCCGCGTCGCGTTGTCGACCCGTTGACAGAAACCCTCCACACCGGGTTCCGCGCGAAAGACGTGAATCGTGTATCCGGCCATTTCCGGGATTTCCAGATAATTGTATACGGTGGTGTTGAAGACGTGGTAGACACTGTCGCGTTCCCAACTTGACGGATGTGCAAAAACTTGGTACGAGAAGCTGAAAAAGCAAACGCATTTTTTCTAGAAAATTATTTCTCGGTGTTAGTTAAAAACTGCGATTCTATTTTTTTGTAAATCCTACCGCTTAGCTCCGCGGCTTTGAAAGATCTTTTGCACGGCAGCGGCCGCGATTTCAGTGGAGGTAGGCTTCTCCTGATCAAGCGCTTCGTACGCGTATTCCATCTGCAGCAGCGGCCAGGAGAGCTCCTAAAAAGCCGTCTATCTAGGCAGCCAGAGCTTTTATTAATGCGCCAAGTATCTCAAAATGTTCGCCGTGATTCAAAGGCCATGAAAAAATAGTTTTGTAACCTGAAAAATCCTCAAAAAACCTCTACAGCGGCCGAAAGTAAAAAGTTGAAGTTTGGCGCCAGAGCTCCAACTTTGACCTTGTATTTGCTGTCTTTGCAGCTACAGGGCTCTAAAATATACCAAAATGTAGCCCTTAACCTGGAGAATCCTATAAAATTTAAACAACGTTAGAGAAATTAATTCAAGCCAAAAATTACCATGAAAACCGAACTACTTAATTTCAATTTGGCAAGACCTTGGCGTTGTCGCGGAAACTCATTTTTCTATCTTAAAAAAACCATATTTTAAAGCTCCTATTTTTTAAAATAGACCTCAGTTTTTTCCATCCAATTTATCGTGTAGTTCACGATTTCGGAAATCATCCTTGCGACCTCGGATCGATCCGAGTCCATTTTATCCTGATCGCCATCGTGGACCACGTTCAGGCAAGCAGATGTGTAGAACATCTGAAATTAAAAAAATGGTGAAAAATCTCGTAAAAAGGTATTAATAGGGCGTATACAAAGTACCACTTTTCGCAGCGTTTCTTCCAAGACCAACATTTGATGGTCAAGCGTCGAACGGGACGCGCGGTTGAGCTGGTAGTGCGCATCCGAGGCGCAGCTAAGATTGGTTCTCTCTCTCTCTCCCTCCCGCTCTCTATCTCTCTGTCTCTCTCTGTTGCTCTCTGTCACTCTCTCTGTCACTCTCTCTCTTTCTCTCTCCCCCGCTCTCTATCTCTCTCTGTCTCCTGTCTCTCTCTCTCTGTCACTCTGTCACTCTCTCGCTCTCTCTTTGTCTCTGATAATTACCTGATCGGTAGCAGCGTAAGATCTGGCATATCTAAATTAGCATAATTTTCAGCCCTAAAAACTCACACAAGAAGATGATCTCCAGTTGCTCGATGGTCTCGGGTTTTTCTGTAAAGGGAAAGTATGATCGTCAAAGAATGCTGATAATTAAAGTATAACAATAAGAGGTAACGGTGAAAAGCTGCTTCATAAGGGAGCAAAGAATTCTAGTCCACGCCCCTCGGCTCAGACACCTGGCAGGCTCAGACACGTGAAAACGCTTGAATTCCAAAATTCTGACGCTATTTCTGGAATCCTCACCGAATTGTGAACATTCTAGACTTTTTAATTATGAAAATTGACCAGAGAATCACCGAGATCGAGAGATTGGGTGCCTTACAACGCATTACGACATGTAATTCAAGCGGCCCCAACAAGTCAATTTCGCCTTAAAATTTCGATTTTTCTAGAATATTTCGCGTTTTTAGCAAAGAAATAACATTGTCTAAACTTTGGGGTTTTCTTTTCTTTTTTTTGGCCATAGGACCAATTCGCGAAAACGGAACTTCGACTTTTTAGCCGCTTTAGTTTAACTATGATTTTTTCGCTTAATTAACGTACCCTGACGAAGCATATTGATCAGCTCCGTATCACTGGTCAAGTCGAGGATGTATTCTGGAAATGAGAAGTAATACGATCGACAATAAAGGCTTACTACTCTTGTGGACGTGATAGTCTTGCATGAGTTCCGGCACCATCTTTGGTGCTGAAAACAGAAGAACATAACTTGAAAATGATCTTACCAAACGATTGATAAAGCTCGTTTTAAAACTTTCTGAGCTTTCCACGCTCTTTTTAAGCTGTTTTTTGGAATACTAAATAGTTTTTGAAAAATCTAATGCTGATGAGGAGCAGTTTCAAACGTACATTTCACTTCGATACGTCTGAACGCCTTTAAGGCATTGACGGTGCGTAGAACTTTGCCTAAAGTAGGCATCGGGCAGGCGTCGACGAAATATTTTCGAATGACCTTAAAAAAATGGTCGATAAAAACCTGGCTAAAAGCTGCAAACTACGCCAGGTGCAACAAGGGAAAGACAAGAAGTCAGGCTGAGATTTGGAATGGGACCAAGCCCATCCTGGGTAGAATTTTGAGCTGATCCCGAATCGGGTTTCAGATTTTCCGGGATGCCGATATTTAAGAACGTACAGCTGCTCGTTGGCGCCATTTTTTCCAAATTCCGACTTTAGAGGCCATGTAGATCCTTTTCAAAAATTTCGAAAAATTATTTTGTTGCTGGAATAAACAGAAAAATGTTCGTGAATCAGGCGTTCGAAAGGGCGCCTTTTCTGAGCTCTATCCGCTAGTTAAGTTTCGTCAGGTATTATTCCATGGAATTTTGAAGGGCCTCTAAAGTTCGAAAGGCAAGAAGCCTGTCAAAAAATGCAACGTGCTCTTTCTAAATCCGGTCATTTCGGAAAACCTAAAACGGGTTTTCCGGTATTCGGTATTTTTTCCTATTTTGTCGAGATTTTTGCACCGCCATTCGATAGAGCGCCGGAAAGTATACTACGAATTTGAACTTGAGCGTACAATAACGTAAAATAAAAAAGTTATAGCCAAGAAATTCCGGCTGGGGGGGTAAAGTAAACCGTAGGGTTCCGACACTAACCCGCAACTTTTCGAAGTAGTCCCATCGCCGGCAGGCGCTTAAAACATTTTGTTCGTCGTCGGCCGGTTCCGGAAGTAAAAACCGTAACTTGAACATGGTTTGAACGGGGATGAATCGGTTTCGGATGGCCTGAAGATGGGAGATACGTATTAAACGAGATGCTATGCTCTTCATACCGAATTCCAATCATAGACCGTCTGATCATCCCACACAAAACCCGTTGAATGCGCAATCTTTACCATTTCTGAAAAATAAATTCTCCACGTTTTACCATGACTACATTCTCTTTTAGGGGATTTTTTCAGAATATCGCAGGCCAGAAACTCGCCCTCTCAGGGTCTTGAAATTTCTGCATGCCACTTACACAGTTTTCATAGCTATAAAAAGCTCGCAATTCGTTTTATCTTTGAGATTTTTTGGCTTTTTTGGTCAAACATTTCTGAAAAATGGCCCAGAAGCTCAAACTGCAGCAACACCGGCGTAACGTATACTGTATTCCTAGAACCAAAAATTAGGAAAGGGTAAGAATATAAAAGATGAATTTAAAGGGGTTGATTCCTGGCCAATAGCCAGTTGCGACCGCAACGCGACTGCGTCGCATGATCTTTTGGCCCCTGTTTGGAAGTGAAAACGCTTGAATTTCAGGTTCTGAAGCTATTTCTGGAATCCTCACCGAATTTTGATCGTTCTAGACTTTTAAATTATAAAAAATGATCAGAGAATCACCGAGATCGAGAGAACGGGTGCCTTACAAGGCATTACGACATGTAATCGCCGCCCACTCAAAAAGCCTTTTTCGCCCGAAGAACTTTTCGGTTTTACTCAAGTATTTTACGTTTTTCGCAACGAATTCAATTTTCTAGTACTTCAGAGCCCGGGCTCAACTATTGCGGGAATCATTCCGGGAACGCATTGCGGGAACATTGCGGGAATATTCCGGGAAACATTGCGGGAAAGTAGCCACTTTTTCCCGCAATGCCGCCTCATCTACATTCCGGGAAAGTAGTTCCCGGAATGGTTTCCCGCAATGTAGATGAAACGCATTCCAGGAATGAGACGCGCATTCCCGGAATGTTTCCCCGAATGGTTCCCGGAATGTCCCGGAGTGTCCCGGAATCACGATGGCGTTAAAATCCTAAATTCTAAATTAGAAATTATTCTTTCTAAAGTTAATGTCAACTTCATGCATAACGGCGCAGTGTGCATGCATCGGAGATCAGGAACACGTATCGCATTTTTAATGCTATTTTGGACCTCCAAAACCGGCCTCAGAACCGATTGTTCACTACGAGATTTTGCGGGCCGGCAAATAACGAGTGTCTAGACAACTCCTGAAAATTTCAGAAAATTTGAGCAATGGGAACATCGATTCCCGGAATGCTGTCCCCGAGATTTTGTAGGGGAACCAAACCTTATATAAAACCATTCCCGGAACTACATTCCGTGAAACTCGAAAAGTTTCCCGGAATACATGAGACGATATTCCGGGAACTCATTCCGGGAACCGTCCCCGGAATGGAGTTCCGGGAATCCATGCCTGGAATTCCCGCAATAGATGAGAAGGCATTCCGGGAATAATTTGCACCACCTTTCCCGGAATGCTTCCCGGAACATTGCGGGAACATTACGGGAATGCCCTGAGGCAATCCCGGAATATTCCCGCAATAGTTGAGCCCGGGCTCTGGCCAGTGACCATTTCGTTTTTTGATCAGTAGGTTCGATCACCCACATGCACAAATTTTCCGAGCCCCTTTAAACGAACTTTGGTTTCGCTCCTTCATCCACACGGCCAACTCCTTGCCCGCCTGCACTTCCGGGCTGTCGGGCTATAAAAGGCAATTTGATCCGGTGGCCATCCCAACGGCAAAAACCTAATAAAGAACGAATTGAAAAGACCAACCTCAAGCGTCGTCTTCACACTTTTTAGAACAAGATTTCCGATCGGTTCTCCAGTGTTTAGAATCGTGTCGATCATCCCGGCAAATTTTCGGCCCCTTTCAATGGCATCAACACCCGTGTGGATCTCGCCCCAGGCAGCCATGTATTTTGAGCATTTCTCCGACACTGAAAATTTTTGGTGTTTACAACTATGGTTACAGCATGGATCCGGACCACGCGCCAGCCGGAAAACGGCGCTGGCTCGACGTTTCGGCCCGAAAAGGCACCGGAATCGTCCGCAGAAATCATTTTCGAGAGCATTCATAAGGTACAAAAAGGAATAACTTACAGTTCTGGCCTTTGATGCATCTTGCCATTAACAGCACCAGCGCCATCGCCGCCAAACGGCGCCACCCCATTTTCTACGTGCAACAAGGTACGCAATTGGCGTTGCTTCTGCAATAAGGGGTCCGAACGTTATAAAATAAAAGGCCTAGTCGGGGGTGTTACGCATCATGACACCCAAAACAAAAGAGTTTAGGGCCACCAGCTGGCGGACAATGTTGCATTCAGATGGGCAGATGGCCCCTGGAGGGAGCATAATGCTTGCTAGTCACCAGCATGATGATCCCTGGATTCGGTGGATCAGGTCCCTGGAACCCAGAAATGGCTCGGGAAAGCCAAAACATTAAGTTGCTTTTTGAGGTTCTAAAATGAGCTTTATGGAATACGGTCTTACGGAGATACCATACCAGATAAAAGTCTCTTTAGTTTTGAAATACAGTGCAAATTCCCATACACCCTCCGTGCCCATGGGAATGTCTCGGAATTCGGGAAAATCCAAATTCCTTGAATTTTGGCGCGCCTAAAAATGTGGATTCCGCTGGAGTACGTCAATGCAGAGCTACCGTACCAAAAAGTGCTCGATCCGCTCTTCTAAATATGCTACAGTACCCCTGGCGTAAAGAGGAATGGACGGAAATTGGAAAATCCGAAATGCTTCAATTTTCGCGTTCAAACGGTTTTCCGTATACTTCTCCGCCCACCCCGGGTGGGCCCCCCCTAGGGGGGACAGAGGGGGGACTGAAAGGGGGATGGTGGGGGCCCCAGGGGACCCCGGGCACTCCCCAAATGACCGTGCCCCTACCCCTGAGGCATGCAGCCAATAGACTCGCTAGGAATAAAGAAATTAAGAATACAAGCGGAACATTCTCTCCATGCGGAATAGGCCAGTAAAGATCGTAAGCTTATCGCACCCTCTTACAGGACCCATTCGCTAAATTTCTGCGCTGGGCTATTCTAAAACTAGGTGCAAAAGATAGAGGGAAGGTCTGCTCTTAGTTCCTAGTCTGCTAGTAGATTCGAAAACCGTCATAAACAAAAGTTATAGCTAATTGAAAACTTCAGAAAACATTGAATTGGAATCGTCAGCGTAAATTTTTAAAAGCCCAATTTTTCTCAATATTGGGTAGTTCATGAAAGATACTCTTCCAGAAAATGTAGTTGAGGCGGTTGGGCCAGGATTTAGCTGGATTTGAGCTCAGACGATAACATGCACCTCATTTTTCAAACTTCAAACCATCAGAAGTCTCGATTCCAACGCTCGATTTTGACAAAACCACTATTAAAAGGTAGAGCAAAGTCTCTTCTATTTTTGAGCGGCCACCCAGATTATGAAACTGCCGTATAAAAAGTTACAGAGGCTTGAAAGCGCAGAAGACGGACCCCTTTGCTTTAAGAACCAATTGCGCGTCGATTGGCGCGTGCCGTAGGCTAGCCCCGTCTTCCCCTCTCATGCGCGTTTTCTTAAAGGATGAATCGCCGGGTTTGGCAGGGCGCCCTGTGGTGGGGGGTGGGGGTGTGGGGGTGGGGGAGGGGAGGGGAGGGGGAAGAATCCCCGGGTCCCCTGGGGCCCCCACCATCCCCCTTTCAGTCCCCTCTGTCCCCCCTAGTGGGGGGGCCCACCCGGGGTGGGCGGAGAAGTATAGTTTTCCGTTTAAAAATACGCAAAAAACCTAAATACGGTACCAGAAAGAACTCGACTCCTTTTTTCCGGTTACAGTACGCCGAGGTGTCAATAGGAACGGCTTGGAAATATGGACAGTTCGAAATTCTTGCATCTTGGCATCCGCAAAAATTGTTTTCCGGTCGAGTACGGTATTGCAAGAATAGCAGCGTCAATAGGAATGGCTCGGAACAGCCAAGAAAATGTTAAAAATACTCTAAAATGTATTTTGGTTGATTACGGTAGTCCAAACTCTGGACTCCAGAGATTCTGTATCGGATAACTAGTCCTGCCCTTTGAAGTAAAACGCTAAAACAAGCTACAGTACCCCCAGACGTCCATAGTATTGCCTCGGAAAATCCGAAAAACCGATATCTCTGGAGCGCTTTATTAAAACTCGGGGGATGGGCAGCGGGGGGCAGTCGATCGATATTTGATGAGGGCAGGGCAGAGGGGCAGAAAATCAATCAATAAATCGGATCAATACATCAATCAGACAGAGAATTGGGACGGGGGAAGGGGGATTATCGATTTTTCTGCCGATTTATCGGTCGTGCGGGTGGAGGGGGCCGGGCCGCGGGTTACGGTATCTCTTCGTCTTGTTCCGCTTTTTCTTCTCGTTGCTCTGCTTCTACTTCTGGATCACCGACTCTTTCATCTGAATATTATGCTGCATTTTTTTTTGTTAAATTGTTTAAGCTCGAAATAGTTAAATTTAACAATTTTACAGACATTTTAGTTATTTTAGGCTTCAAACTCTAAATTAAGGGCTTGAAATGGAGCTAGGTTGCTTAAAGCAAAAAAAAATTGTGAAAAGCTCATCTAAAAAATTGTAAATTTAATTGTGATTTTTTAAATTTTAAAATTTTAAACGTAATTCCATTTTAAAACATTGATGAAAGCTTTAATTTATCTGTAAGTTGTTATGGTTGAAAAATTCAGAATACAATTTTCGCTAATTTAGATTACATCTATAGCATTTAATTTTCGATTTTAAAAATTTTAAACGATTTTTTCAATTTCAACGGATTTTAAATCATTTAAATTTACAATTTAATTTATTTAAAAATCCACTTAAATTTTTAGTTAATTGAATTTTTAAATCTAAATTAAATTTTTACAAATTTAATTCGTACCTTTTAAAGTCAATTTTCATTTTGAAAAATTGATAAAAATCCTAAAACGTACACTCGAGTCCAAATTGACGTCATCCTTGCAGTGGAGCGGTAGATAGTCATTCGGATCGGTGGGTGGCTCGTGGCCGCCTCCAATTTTGATGCCCATCCACGTCTTTCCGCCCTTTCCGCCCTCGCCGTCCATGGCGGAGCATTGCGTAGCGTCAATCGGCAGGCGGCTGGTCGTCTTTTTGTGTTTGCCGTGGTGCCCTTTTCCATTAGCGGGGGGTTGGTTGTTGTCGGCTTGTTTTCGCGAGGAGGACGACGCCGAGGAGGTCGATGGGCTGCAATATCGACGAATTTTAGGGCAAATGGTCTCCGCTAGTTTGCCCGAGGGTGTAAATAGGCTAACTGGCAGACAGAAAAGCTAATTTCGCTTCTCAAATGTTCTCTGCTAGCTTGTCTGACTTTTGAATAGCTATTTTGTTAAGCTGGCATCCAGTTTGCATATTTTCGGTTCCAAAATTTTCTCTGCTAGTCTGCCTGCCGTTTTCTATCGCTATATCGCCAAACTGGCTCCCAGGGTCTATGTTTTTGATTCCGAAATGATCACTGCTAGCTTGCCCACGTTTTTCAAAAGTGATTTCGCCAAGCTGGCTCCCGGTCTATCGATTTTCGCTTCCCAAATGTTCTCTGCAAGCTTGCCTGGTGATTTGAATAGCTATATCGCCAAACTGGCAGCCGGACTATCGATTTTCGATTGCCAAATGATTCCCAAATGATTTTCGATTCCCAAATGCCTACCAAGCCCCAAATTCCTCAAAGCGTCTTTGCTAGCTCACGTGCTCTTTCCACTGCCCCGCTTCCGCCACAGCAGCCAGAAGATGATGGCAAAGATGGCGATCAGCAGCAGGAGCACTGAAAATTGGTCGATCTTTGTAGTTTGTAGTTTGCAGTCTATTTGACAGGCTACAAACCAGCTAACAAACCAAAGCTACAGACTACAAATTACAGCGCGAAACACACGCGCCAGTTGCGGTAGTTTAGTCAGAATTCTTACTACGAACTCCAAATCAGACCCCAAACTGCCCACCACAAGCCACAAACTCCAAATAAAACGACATTCTTAGGCTTATGACTAAAAACTAAAAAGGAAGTTTGTAGTCTGTAGTCTGACTGTTAGGCGAGAGGCTACAAAATCAAAGCCAAAAACTAGAGTTTGGGAACTACAGGCTACAGACTACATAGTCGATGCAACACTACGCGCTACAGGCTACAAATTCAATAAAACGTTACAAACTACGGACTACAAGCTACACCGCACCTCCGATGACGAGCACCGCCCACCACGCCGATGGACCCTCCTCATCGGGGAGACGGGTGAATGTCTGTAACAACAGGGTCGACACCTGCCACCGTACCGTACCTCCGGATCGGAATCTCCTCCCTGTAGTTTCGGGCTGACAAAGACCGATGGATCACGAAGCGAGAATGGGTTTGTACGGCAATTCAGGAATCGATCTTGCGCCACGATGGCTGCTTGCTCTTTCTGCAAATATTTGGCCAATTTTCAGCTTTAAAGGGAGTATGACAGCTAGATTTTCGAAATTTGTTTGAAAAATTCGGAAATTGGTCCGAATTTAATTGAATTCCCAAATTACAGAGTACAAAATTTGGTGTCCTTTTTGTGGACAGGCATGCTAGCAACAGTTTTTCAGGAAGAGATAGACAGCGAGAGAGAGCGAGAGTGAGAGAGAGGGAGAGAGAGACAGCGAGAGAGCGATAGAGAGAGAGTGAGCGAGAGACAGAGAGAGAGCGATAGAGCGAGAGAGAGAGGGAGGGAGAGATAGATAGAGAAAGAGAGACAGAGAGCGATAGAGGGAGGGAGAGAGAGCGGGAGCAGAGAGAGAGGGACAGAGGGAGAGAGGGAGATCCAGGTAGAGAGAGACAGAGAAAGCGAGAGAGAGTGAGTCTTATAAAAACCCACCGGCAATTTCCCCTTGATGCACTTCGGATATCTGTAGAGATTGCTGTCATTCGCTTCGGGTGCCCATCCGATGCGCAGATTCTCCTCTTCAGTCAGGAAACTGGCGAACGGCGGCGACTGCAAAATTCAGGGATTGGTGCGTTATCGGGGGGCACAGATTTAAGAAAAGCAGAGTTGGTGGTACTGGTCTGTTAGCGAGGGGGAGAAGCCGAGCCTGGCAAAATCCACAACTTAATGCCTTGCCGGCCCCTTTAACGCTACGGTATCCCCTCCAAAGCTACCGTACCCTCTGCCGGAATGCGGTGTAGATGTGCCCATCGGAATCGAGTACATCATACGGGATACAATGTGGATACATGCCCGTCCCATTGTATCGACAGATCATCTGACAGCCAGAGCTTTTCTCCGTAAGCGTCTCCGACGTCATCACGACCCTCACCTCGTCCGGCCACCTGAATTCGTGGAGTTTGTAGTTTGCTAGGAGTTTGCAAGGCAGACTAGCAGATATTCTTTGAGGAATTGGAGGGGATGGACGGGGGCAGGCTAGCAGAGATTCTTTGAGGAATTGGAGGGGATGGACGGGGGCAGGCTAGCAGAGATTCTTTGAGGAATTAGAGGGGGATGGACGGGGGCAGGCTAGCAGAGATTCTTTGAGGAATTAGAGGGGGATGGACGGGGCAGGCTAGCAGAGATTCTTTGAGGAATTGGAGGACCGTACCATGATCCACATACGGCCCTGGGGATTTCTCCTTTGGGTGTGGGACGCCGCGGATTCATCGGTGAAAATGGGACGTCCTTGGAGAAGGTGACCAGTTCGAGGGGAAAGATGTTGTCGGTGGCATTTAACTGCGAGAATCCGGCGGCAATATGCAGGCTTGGCACACATGTCTTCAGCTCCGCTATCTTCCTAAAAAAATTTTTGTGCGATTTGGGGTCTGAAAAAACATTCAACGCCCAGCTTTTGATGAAAAAGCGGTTCTTTCGCATTACCGGGGGGGGGGGTGTGTGATTTTCCCGGAAGCCCATAAAATTCCATTTTCGAAAAAATTAAATTTTTTCGGAGATTTCCTTCAAAACCCAGTTTACAGCCTCTTTGACAAACCCTATCCTTCAGGCGCGTCCAGAATGCTCCGCTACCATGCGAGAAAATAGCAAAAATTTGGGTGGAGCCAAAATTATGACCGGCAGTGTATATAATAGTACGTATTTAATAACGAAGCTAGTAAAATTTTCTAACTTTATTTCGAATGGAAAAACACCTTTAAAAATTTCAAAATCCGCCCCCGCCCCCAATAATCGATAATGGAAAACAATTCTTATCGTATAAGACCCAAATGGATCTAATTCATTAGCGGGGTGGGGGGGGTTGCTGGAGGCCGCGCCCATTTCCAATTCTGATCCCACTAGGTTTGTCGCAGAATCCCCCCGTTACCGCACCAGATCCAAAATTCGTCCCCCCCCCCCGATAATGACAAAGTTACCGTAAAAAATCTCGAAAAATATCCCCCCGCTAACGCACTAGTAACCTGAAAATTGTTATCTAAGTAGTTTCGGCAAAGGTAATCCCCCCCGCTAAAAACCCAGTACCAAAGCCACCCACTGTGGCACGGTGAAGCCGGCATCGCAATGCAGATAATAGTCGGTGGTGAGTATCGGAGCTGCCGGGTCGTACGGTTTGGCCCGGGCGCTGCGAGGGGGATGTATTTTAGTGGAATGGTTAAACTGCCTCACATTTGAGCCATTGGACATTTGTTGTCGATGAGCATTTGTCGTGTGCACAGATTGAGGGGGAACAGGACCCATTCTCCTGGCGACACTTCCACCGGGCGAATGCACCTCTTGGTAGCTGGTGTCGTTGGCGCCTGCAAAAGATTCGTTTGTCAGTGCTTTCGCATTATCGGGGGTATTTTTCCGGTTCTGGACTGTTAGTGGGGGTTAGCAGGGGGAAACCACTTGTTGTTTTGCCACCTATCCTGTTGATGAAACGTAAGGCCCCACCTACCGTATCTCGGTCGGCTCCGTGTTCATCTACAGGTGTGTCAAGTATACGAAAATACTCGCCAGAGCAAGACGAAGATTTTGGTATACTTTACACACCTGTAGATGAACAGGGAGCCGATACGGTAGGTGGGTGCCGGCTGGGGGTAAACTGCACTCAAGCCGATTTTTGGGGTTAGCTGAAGGGTCTGATTTCAGGAATTGATGCCGAGATCTCCAGCATTAACACCCGGATGCCTCTACACCCATTTTGGGGGTGGTTTTCCCATCTTCCAAGATCCGGTGCAGTTCGTATGGGTGCGTACTTTCCGAGAGCACGCTACCCAACCCCTGCACCACATACGCACGGTCTAATGCGCTCAGGCTTATCAAAAGCTATTGATGTTGCGGGGCATCTTTTATTTGAGGCCTAGGCTTACAAGGAGACGTTTTTGGGTGACATCCCAGTTTCGTAGGTGCGAGAGCTCATACGATAGAGAAAAAAAATGGCCTTGGGGGAATGGCCTTATAGGCTCTTTCGGACCCCCGGTCGCCATGCCGACGTGGCCTATTGGTAGTGCGCTTGCCTATCAAACTCTTGAATTTTTTTGTGCGCGGGTTCGGTTCCTGGTTAATGAAGTTTTTTGCTTTTTGCTTTGTTATTCGAAAACTGCTATCGGCGGATAAAAAAGGGTGCCGGGTTCTTTAGGATTCCCGGGGGAACCAATTTTTTGAAGTTTTTGAAGTTTTTTTGAAGTGTTTTCGAATTGTTTTTAGTAAGTTTTAACTATATTTAAAGTAGAAAAGCTTTCAGAAAAATTTAGAAAAATGTTTGAAAAGTCGAAAATTTGGACATTTTGGGTCTTCCCCCCCGCCAATCCTAAAGGTTCTATAAGATTGTTCGACCTAATTTTTAATTTTTTAAATTTTTTGGGTTAAAATGTGTGTAGTTTTTATGCTCAGGAATAGTTAAAAACAATTTAGAGACGCATCCGCGATTCATATAAAAAAATCCAGGCCTTTGCCGAAAAAAATTTGGTCCCCCCCTCCCCCGCTAACAGTCCAGAACCAAATTCGTGAATTCGTGAAAAAGTACCCACACAAAATAGGGAGGATACGGTGCAGTCGTCGTCGATTTGGGGAAAGCCACCAGATGAGAGAGTGATTCTCGAGCCAACCCCACAAACAACCGATATAGGCACACAATTGTCGCACTAAAAAAATACGGATAGAAATCGTAGCCTTCATAGCCTTCCGCTAACGTGTCTGGCACAGGGTGCCAGACACGTTAATTAATCGTATTGGTAAGACTCCAGATAACCCCCCCCCCCCTTCAGCCGGCACCCAACTTTTGTATCTCGGCTCCCTGTTCATCTACAGGTGTGTAAAGTATACCAAAATGTTCGTCTTGCTGTGGCGAGTATTTTGGTATACTTTACACACCTGTAGATAAACAGGGAGCCGAGATACGGTAGGTGGGGGTCGGTTGGGGCGGGGGTTATCTGGAGTTTAGCCATCGTATTTCCTATTAATGCGTGGAGTATCTCAAAATGTTCGCCGTGGTCGAAAAATCAAAATCAAAGTCAAATCAAGACGAACATTTTGACATACTTTACACACCTGTAGATGAACAGGGAGCCGAAATACAAAGGCAAAACCATCGGCAAAACAAGTGCAGTGCGTACAAGTGCAGAAACATACCAAGTGCTGGTGTTCAATTAAGTATTTGATGAAGTCGGGATAGTCCTTCATCAGTCCCTCTTTTATCAGCCATTCATACGCATAGCACACCCACGGACGCGGCTCAGAACACTGAAATTTGAACGGTACTGAACTGTTAGCGGCGGGGACCAAGTTTTTCCCCCTCTGTGTTTCTCTACGGTCCTACAACAAAATATAAACCATTTTCATAGCATTTTACATAGTTTTTTAGATAGAAAAACAATACAAAAATGATAAAAACTTTCGGAAATTTTGAGCTTTTTGTTCAAAAATGTATTTGGGTATGTATCGTAAAAAATGTACTTTTATAATTTGTG
>CATQJA010000890.1:0-20000 GCA_958295435.1 Mesorhabditis spiculigera
GGATAACAGGGTTTTGCAAAGGCTAGATCGGCCAGAGCTAGGGCCGCAAATTTTGTAATCCAACCCATGAGTGATTTTCGAGAATATTAGCTTTCAACGGAGGATCTTGTGAATTTTTGATAAATCTTTCTCGCAGACTTAGTTTTTTTAATTTTCGACATTTGGCGATCCCTGTTTCAAAATTTCCAGCTCTATAAGATACGCCACGTCACAGGGCAAAATTTCTTATCCTGTAAGATAAATCGAACAGAATTTTCGAAAAACTCGGATATCAACCCTCAAATTTTCGCAAAAAATATACCGAGCTGGCCCGCTTGCGCTCGGCTTCGTCGGGCTTGTCGCGGGGGCGCTCGGTCGCCTTGCGCGACGCACGCGATTCGTCACGCGGCGGCAGTGTTGGCTCCGGCACCTCGCGCGGCTTCGACGGGCGGCTGGGCGGCGCTCGTGACTTGTCGGTTTTGGTGGCCGCTGGAAACAGACAATTAGCTAGAAATGCACGACATTTGCGGCCCGAAATCTTGAGAGAAAAAGGGTCCGTTTCAATTTCAGAGCAAAATTTACCAATTGGCTATGAAAGCCGTAATTTAAGATAAATGGCTTTACAAACATACTTAAAGAGCCACACTAAAATTTTAAAATAACTTTTCGGGCCGTAAACGCCGGTCGGCAGTTCGTAAAGCGGTTGAAAAAATTTACGTGGTGGTGTCGGCTTGGCGAAGGCGCGATCGGCGGCGGGGCTGGCGACGGACTTGGCGATGTGATCCTAAAAAGGAATAAAAAAATTTACAGAATATTCGGTACCTTGGGTGAGTTTGCGGCCAGCATGGTGACCAGCGAGCTCGAGCTCTAAAGAATACAAATTTCGAAAAATAAAGGCAAAAAGCGATACCGTCGGGCTGACCGGCTCCTGCTTTATGAAAATCTTGTCGAGCTTGAAGCCGGGCGCCACTTCCGGCACTGGGATCGGTGGTGGAGGCTGAAAATGGAGATATTTATTGCTAGGAGAGAGAGAGAGAGAGCGAGACAGACAGACAGAGCGAGAGGGGATAAAGATATTGAAAAACCATACCTCACGCAGAGGCGTAGCCGACGGCACAGGAATCGGTGGAGGGGCCTGAAAATATTGAATTTCGACCGATCAAACGTAAAAAACCAGTGCTGGACTGTTAGCGGGGGGGAGACTTTTTGTTTTGCCGCCTATACCTATTTGTTTTGATCACATCAAACAAATTTTCAACGTTTTTTTTGTCGTTTTTGTTTACTGAAATTTAAAAAAAGTATTTCGAAAATTAATGAATATCCGAGAATCTTGACCTATTTTCGTCATTTTTCATGCATTTTTGCCCAAACTAAAAATTGTCGCAATTTTTAGAGTTTTTTTCGCGGTTTATCTCGCTAAAACCATGTAAAATGCTATATACGAGGCCGTGCGGGGAGGCTGGGGAACTGTAACCCCCCGCTAACAGTCCAGAACGGAAAAAAACGCGGGCCGTTTTGAGCTGATACCTGCTTGTGCGCCGGCGTCGCCGCCTTTTCCTTGGCTTCCGGCTGCTGCTGGACGGGCTTGTGCTGTGCGTTGGGCGACGGGGCCGGTGGTTGTTGCAGTTGCGGTGGTGGTGGCGACTGCGGCTCGTACTTGTTGATGACATTCGGCTCACTAAACGCGAAAAAATAGGGGAAAACTAGGAAAACGTACCCCGCCGTGATGTTGTTGTTGAGCATGGGCGGTGGTTGGTGCTGAGCCATCGGCGTTGCGATCAAAAGCGCTTGTAACTCGGGCGGCATTTGAGCTGCTGGCTGGCCGAACGGGAATTGCTGAAAATTATGAATTACTAGCACAAAGCCTCGGCTGTACCTCTTGGATTCGACGCTGCTGCGCTTGAGTGGTTGCCATCACCGAGGGCATCATCAGCAGCGTGTGCTGGACGGAGTGTTGATACGTGTCGAGGAACCACTGAAAAAGAACGTAATTCGTTAGCCTGCTTTCGCAAGATCGGGCAAACGCAATTTTACCCTTCTAAGCCAAAATTTTTTTATAGATAGCGAATGTTTGTTTACTTAATTAAATTGCTACATTGTTTTAACTATTCCCAATCATAAAAACGACAAATTTCAATCAAAAATGTTTAAGCTTACTAAAAACAATGTAAAAATACTGATATTTTATTAATAGTCCAAGCGGGGCCCACATGAAAAAAGTTGTTTCCCCCCCGCGAATCCTAAAGAACCAAAAGTAACTTTTTCGTAATTTTCAACGAATGTCAGTTTTCTGAATTCAGTAATAGCAAAAAAATACGCAAACGCAGCATCAATTTCGATTTGGCCTAGCTAATACACTTCGTCCCGCCCCCCGAAATTCCCAAGGAAAAGGTGAACAAAAATCAAAAATTTTGAAATGTTGGTCGAAAACTCATTTTTTTCGTAACTTTGAATCTCAAATTGCTGAAGTTCTTTAGTTAGCCAAATTCTATACCTTATACCCGGCTTCCAGGGTGAGCCCGTAGAAGGTGTCGGGCAGCATGGGTGGATGGTTGGCCGTCAGCTCGCGCGTCTCCTCCATCAGCGCCGTCAGCGCATTTTTGTACTAAAAAGGGGGATTCTCAGGAAGGAAAGAAGGAAACTGACCCCGTGGCGTCGGAGGAAACCTCCGACCCACCCGACGAGGCCACTCATCTGGAGTGGCGGTAGGTTCGGCTCGTTCATGCCCAGCTTGAGGTCTGGAAAAAATATGATGTTAGAAAAGGAATGTTTAGCAAGAAAACAAAGGTGAAAAGTGAGGGTTCGAGCAACGGGTGCGAAAACAGCAGAAACCCGCCAGGAAAATCGCAATTGGGACGGGCAGAAAGCGTTTTAATAGTTTTTAGTAAAATAAAACTATATTTTAACCAGAAACTATCTAAAAACCTTAAAAAATGTTGGAAGAATCGAAATTTTGGTAAAAAATGGCGGTTTTTGTCAGACTAACCTATATTTTTGTTTTTGTTTTTTAATTGGGGAATTTTTACGTTTAGGAATAGCAAAACAACAGTTTAGAAACGTTTTTTCAACTCTATATTTTGTTTAGCACCGGCTAAAAATGGGCAGAATCGGCGTTTCCAAGCAAATTTCTCTATAGACCGTAGTTCCACAATTTTCGAAAGGGTACTTATCAAGTTGGGGGGCACTTTGGTTTTCGATTTTTTTAGGCTTTCTAGGCTAGTTTTTTGTGCTGGTTTCGAATATAACAAAACCAGAGTTGTAAAATGCGCTTATCTAAACGTTTGTTAAGATTTAGAGATGCAGACACCCGGTATTAACCTAAAAATAAGGCTTCGTGCCACCCGAAGCGACGGCCCACCTCGCCTGACAATGCAGCAAGCCTCAAATTGTGCATAGGTACATTTTTTATTAATAGATTTTCACACTGTTTTTCTGGATAAACCCGACGGTTTCGCATGCTGTTGCTACCCTCTTCGCACTCAGCGTAAAAAACTACCCCAGATAGACTCGCAAAAGCGATAAAAAGCGTCCCCTATAAGGTACCCAAAGTGCCCCCCCAACTTGATAAGTACCTCGAAAAGTGGCGTTTTGTTCAGAATTTCAAGCTCTATCGGAAGAGCTACGTCGCGTGTCCCTGTAAGTAGTAACGAGAGCTCAAATAATTGAATAAGGACTACAAGAGAGTGAATTGCGCCTAAAAATCTTCTCGACATCTCCAAATTTTCCAAAAAACGCCCTAGAAACGTCTTTACAATCCCCAACAAAAACAAAACAAGCCAAGATTAAAATAAAGGAAAACAAATCGATAAAATAGGCCGGAAAAAAAACGAGAAATTCGGTTTCGCAAGCCTAAAAAGAAAATGAAAATTCGAAACGATTTTGACGCTCCGTACGAATGCATCCGTACGGAATTCGTCGATTGGCGCGTTTCGGAGCAGGTTTTTCTTTTTCGAAAATTCGAATTTACCAAGCTTTTAAAGCAGTTTTCTTTATTAAATTATTATTTTTTTATTGATTTAGTAGTTTTTGGCTTATTTTCATTGATTGTTTCGCTTTATTTTGCTATCTCTTTTTTTTGGTAAAATCGCTAATACCCCAGTAAAATAGAGTAATTTTCCGTATTATTTATTCGTATTTATTTGCTTTTTGCTTCTTCTTTTCCTCTTTTCTTTTGCTTTATCCACTCTCCCATCAAAAGGCGTTGTTTGCGGCCTTGCCACGAGTTCCGCGCCGTAATCGGTTCGGCTTTTCCGGCGAATCGGGGGGCTCCGTTTGCTTATCGCACACTCGTGGGGGTCGTTTTCTCCGCTTTTTTTGCGTGAACCTTTGCTCGAATTGCCTCCTCGGTTGCCTTTTTCATCGATTACATTTTATATATCTCAATTTAGCTCAATTTTCAGGGGAAATACCATGCCGCGCATCATCTCCGCCGACGAATTGACCGGACTGATCGCGGTTCGTTTTTATGCTTTTTAATAATGAATTTCTTGGTTTCAGAAAGGCGGCGTGGTGCTGCTGGACGCGTCGTGGGTGATGTGCCCGAAGGGGGATGCGGCCGAATGGCACAAGAAGTACGACGGCCACCCCGATGCCCTCGTGAATGACAAGGTAGCTAGCTTTTTGGGTGTTTCCGGACGCCTAGCAGCGTAACTATTTTAATAGTGGTTTCAAGATACTGTTGCCCGATTTAAGCTGGAAAAACCGTGGAGAAAATTCAGCTAAATGCTTTAAACTGCACATTTTAATAAATTTAGCTGTCCTCAGTTTCAAAAATTATTGAGCCGACTTAGAAAAATGTTTAAAATGTCGTGACTTTGTAGAAAAGGCTATATTTCAACTATTTTTGTACTCATTTCCAGTTTTTAAGTTTAGAAACAATACGAAAAGCCCTAAAAATACCGAGGGGGTTCGAATTGTGAAGAATTTGCCGGATATTTGGTGCATTGATAGACACCGGTAAAGCATAGATATTTTTAGTGGGAGCTCCAGGATTTCGCGAATTGTTTTAGTGTTTATTCTGCCGGTTTTTGTCAAATTGGGTACAGTATCTTAACGTTTAGATAGTTTAGATGTTCCGGGTCCAAAGGAACATTTTTTTTAGGAAAAACTGTCGCCTGGGAATACTGAATAAACGGATGAAAATGGGAGAAATATAGATTTTTTGCCCGAAAGTCAATGCAGTAAAGTGCTTAGTTTTGCCCAAAAGTCGTAACTTTCATCTTTTTCTACGTGTTTTTGCGTAGTTTTTAGCTTAAAAATGTGGACTCATAGGACTCATAGGATTTTGCTAAAAAAAACTAAACTATTTCCTATTTTGTTGTTTGGCATATCTGGACTCATAGGAAAAATTCGGCGTCCTCTGATTCATTGAGAAAAAAACGAGAAATTCAGTGTTTCTATCCACTATATTTTAGAAGCACGCCGAATTCGACAGCAAGCGCCTGCCCGGCGCCCGGCCGTTCCCCCTCGACGTGTTCTGCCCGCCCGGAAAGTACGGAGATTTGCGTGATGCTGTGAATCTATTTTTTTCAGCCAAACCCGCTTCGACTTCTACACACCCGAGCAATTCCAGGCGCTACTCCGCTACCTCGGCGTCAATCAAGGTATAAAACATTTTAAAAGTTCAACCTTGAATTTTAGGCGACACGCTGGTGACGTACGCGCGTGGTCCGATGGCGGGGATGTCGTTCGCGGCGCGGGCAGCCTTCGTTTTGGAGGTATAAAACTTTTCATGCTTTCGTTGTGTCGTTTAGCGCCGGAAATGGTCATTTTGCCTGTCTGGATTCCTATATTTTCGTTTTTCAAAAGAATTATCGCTATGACGTCGGAAAGTGCAAAATATTAAAGATGTAATAATGTAGCTAAATAAAACTGCTTTTTTTAATGGGATCTAAATTGAGGGTTTTTCCGCGTTATTTTCATCTTGCTAAACGTAAAAAGCTTAAAAAGCATTCCAAAAAAGGGATTTTTCCACCAGAAATGGACTATTTTGGGCCAAATATATGGCTTTCCAAAAAATTGCACGCTTCCTAGGCAATTTTACTACTTTAAATTAGGCTAAATTGAACTAAAATCGGTTAATTAACTTACTGCATTGATTTCTATTAATTACTAGACGTATTTTTGTTCATCTAAAAAAGTAAACTGACGAGTTTTGAACAGCCAAAAAGTTTTTTTTCTTGTATTTTAACGACAGAATTAATTGTGTATAAAGTACTGTTATTTTTGCATGAATTTCGGCTTTTTTTTCAGCTATACGGCCTGGCCCCGCTGGTGCTCAACGGCGGGCTGACGGCGTGGAAGGGCGACGTCGAATCGGCGAAATGGACGGCGCCCCCGCCCGGCAACATCGCCATCAACACGTTCCAACCCGAGGGCCGGCTTGCCACGTTTGATGAGCTCTACAAGGGCCACGACCAGGGCAACAGCACTTTCGACAATTTGGACAAGGTATTGATCATTATTTCGTTTTTTTTTTGAGTGCTGGACTGTTAGCGGGGGGGGGGTTTAGCAGAGGAAAACCACTTTTTCTGTATGTACTTTCATCATGTTTTTAATAGTTTTTAAATGCTAGAAAGTTTAAAAATGTTTTTAAAGAAAATTAATTTTTTTTTTATAAATAGCAGATGCGTTTCTAGATTGTTTTAACTATTCCTAAGCATAAAATCTACACCAATTTGAGTTAAAAAATCTAATTTTAGGTCGAAAAATTCAGGGTTCGCGGGGAAAATGACCAAATTTTCGACTTTTCAAACATTTTTCTAACTTTTTGAAAGTTTTTTTTGCTTTGAATATAGTTAAAATTTACTAAAAACGATGTGAAAACACTTTCGATTTGATTACTAGGTCAACCGAGACCGCCAGAAAAAAAACCCTCCTAAGAAATCCCCCCCGCCAACCGTCCAGAACCGATTTTTATCCTCATTTTTAGATCAACTACCTGGATTGCCGGCCGAAAGAGATGTTTGACGAGGGCAAGGGCGCAATCCTGGGAACGAGTACGATTTTCGGCGTCTTTCCTAACTCTAGGTTTTCCAGAATCCACCGGCTACCATCTGAAGGGGGCCTCGCATTTTGGGAACGGGCGCATATGTGGAGATCAAGGGCTCGTCGACGACCAGCAGATTAAGCAAGGTTCATTTTCCAAGCGATAATCATGTTTTAAGCAAAAATTGCGAAAAATTTTTTTATCAGGCGTTACCATGCAAAATTTTTGAGTACGCGACGATACTCTGTACGCGCGGATCCTGTGCGCTCGTTACATTCACGCCGATTTTCGTTTTTCTTTGGCTAGCCGCGTTTGAAAAATTGCAAAATCGAATTGAATTAATTAAAAAGAAAAAGGTGTACATTTTGAAGATATCTAGTTATTTATAATAATGTGGACAGTGATTACAACGAAATTGAAAAACGGTTCTTTTGCATTATTTGGGGAGGGATTTTTTTTTGTACAATTCTAGAAATGGCTTGTAACTTAGTAGAAATTATTTTAGTAGTGTTTTTGGCAGAATATAATTGTATTTCGAGGAGAAACCCATAAAAAATGTTAGAAAATTTTAGATTTTCGCCGAAAAATCGATATTTTTATGTTTGTTTAATAAAAGTGTGTAGTTTTTGCGCTTGGGAACAGTCAAAAAGCACGTCGGGTTTTTATATTAGAACAATTGCTAGCTTCAAAAAGCCCCCCGATAATACCATAGCACCGCCGACAGTTCCCGAGTTTAACCACTTTTTTTTAGTGACCAACGGGCTGAAGCCGGGCGTGGAGACGGTGACGGCGTGCAACACCGGGCTCGGCGCCTCGTTGGCCTGGCTGGCCCTTCGACATGTCGGCATCCCGGCAAAGATGTTTAATGTCGGTTTTTGGGTTGTAAAATTTTTATGAAATTCGGAATTAAAGAAACTTAAAATTTTAAAATGTTGATAGAATTAATTTTTCTATTATTTCTTTTATACAATTTCTTTTCTTCGACACGTCGTGCGTTTGCAAAATTAGCTGCGCTCCAAAAATGACTTATTTTCGGTCAAAATTCAAAATTTTAAACGTTTTTTTAGAATTTTTTTTCGAGAGTTCGGCGACTCGAAAACAAGCCAAAATTGAGTAAAAAAATACTGCAAACACCGATCAGTAACAAATTTGGTACTGTAGAAAATATTTTTTGCGCAAAAATCCTCTTGCTATGTCCTTTTTTATAATGCCTTTTTAACATTCTAGCCATCTTTTTCCAAATAATTTTCTTTTGTTTTCAGGGCAGCATGACGGAGATTGCGGCCCGCGACTCTTCGCTCATCAACGAGAAATGAATGGAACAAGCCAAATACCTATTAATGTATACAAATTTCTGTTCAATTCTCTGATTCCACCTCTTTTCTGTGATTTTCTGGCCTTTTCTTGTTACCCGCGTACTGTAATTTCTCTTTTTTTTTTGATTGTAATGGATCCTCTGTGATTTTACGGTTTTTTTGTGTGATTTCTGGTAGTAGTACTGACTATATTTATACGGCAACTGATAAGGAATTTCTTGAAGATCATTTGTGAAGAAGAAAAAGAAAAATATGCACATGTTTGCAACAGAAAATCTCGAAAATGTCGTGAGATTGAGCCGGAAATATGGAAATATAAGCAAATTGGGATAGCACGGTTTTTAGGTTACAAACTACACGTGTGAAATCCGCGAGAAAGAGTTTAAAACAGTCGTTGTTTAGAGCGTCTAATTAGCGGCGGCCCATGCCTCCAACTCGGCCATGGTGTCCTGCTTTTTGACCTGAGCCTTTTTGGAACGCGTGACCGGGCCGGTAGGCACTTCCGGAAGCTCGTCGACCTCCATTTCTTCCGATACCTCGACGGCCACGGCCACTTTTCGAGGTTTCGACGTGGCGGCGCTCTGAAAATGGGGGTTTTGGAGCTTTTGATGAGACTTTTGGACGACAAAATTGTCAGAATTGATGGTTTTCCAGGTTTTCCTAAATGCTCGCTGCTAGCCTACCTGGAAAAGTGCCCCGTTAGGTTTTTTTACAAGAATCTCTGCTGGTTTGCCCGGTTTTTTTAGCTCTTGCCGCGTTTTTGGGGATTTTCAGCTGTAGAATAGTTATAATTTCATTCCCAATGATCTCTGCTAGCTTGCCTGCACTTTTCCGCGCTCTTTTTCAGGCTTTTTGGCAATAAAAACGCAAAAATTCGTTTCTCAAATGATCTCTGCTAGCCTGCCTTGTTTATAACATCGCTTGCCAATTCCCAAACGATCTCTGCTAGTTTGCCCGCGTTATTTCGCGCCTCTTTTGGCGTTTTTCGACAATAAAAGCGCAAGAATTTCTCCCATTTCCGAGCTAAAAAAGACCTTTTAGGTTTTTGCTAATGCTCTGCGCTAGGCAGCCTCCTAGCGACGGTTTTAGATCCGATTTTTATTTTCCCCAAACGCTCTCCGCTAGCTGACCTTCTCCAGCTCCCGCAGCTCGTCCATCAATTCATCCTCATCTACCGTCTCTCCTCCAGCATTCCGAGAGATAGCCTCGTTCATTTCGGCCGAATCGGCCATCTGCTCGCCGATATCGTCCATCAGATCGTTCACCTGAAAAAAAACGGGGGTTTGGCCGGGCGTTTAAGCGATTACGCCACGTAATTCACGCCTTTCTATGGGTTTTGGCTCTAAAAAACCCGGCTATATTTGTACCTTATCGATATCGAGGTTCATATTGGCCTTTTTGAGGGTTTTCGACGATTCGGCCAGCACGTTCAGCACTTCGGCGTTCGTGCCCGCATCCTCGAGAGCACCGCGCTGCGCTTCTAATTTCGCCAGCGTCCCGTCGATACGGCTAAAACGGATTTTTAGAATTCCTAAAAGTTCATGCTAGCTTACTCTCCATATTTCAAAACCTCGTTTCCCTAAGAATTGCTGCTAGGTTGCCCTGGTCCTAAGGGACTCTTATACCCTTGTTTTTTGATCGGCATAAGTATCCTAAAATGCCTTTGCTACCCGCTCACTCTTTGATTCCGCAAAGAAACTCTGCTAGCATGCCCCTTTGTTCTGGGTGATTAAACAAAGCTTTCCAAAAGGTTCTCTGCTAGTTTGCCCGCGTTTTTCGCGATTTCGACCGGAAATCCACAAATGACTTCCGCTAGCCTGCTCTTGCCTCCAATTCCTCAAAGAATCTCGGCTAGTTCTCGGCTAGTCCTGCGTTCTGGACAATTAAACCAAGTTTTCCTACAGGTTTTCCGCTAGATTGCCCATGCTTTTCGCTATCCTACCCAGATTTCCGCATTTGACCCCTGCTAGCCTGCTCGTTTCTCAAATTTTCTCAAAGAATCCCTGCTCGCCTGCCTACCTCAATTCCAGCTCATGATGTTTCTTCCGCCTCAACGCGTTCAGGGCCATATTCTGATTTGTTTTTCCGTATTTTTTGGCTGCTGCGATTTCCTAAAAATGTGGATTTTATTCATTTTCAAGGCATAAACCGAAGTTATATTCTTGTTAGTGTTATTTTTATTGTTTATATGTATTATAGCTTTTTCTAGCGTACCTCCTCGATTTTCCTCTCGTAATATTCCTGTTTTTTGACGAGAATCGCCTCGGTGTCTTTCAGCTGGTTGATCGCATCTTCGGCCGTGATTTCCTCCTTTTTCTTGCCGAATAGCCGCCCGAACATTGACATCTGAAAAAAACAAACTTTATTAGTTGCTTTTCAAACCATTTTTGATTTATATGGTTTTATTTTCCGCCTAAACTTACAATTTTTGAATTTTCCTTCCCACCGCTGTTGATTTTGTGTTTTTTCGACGAGCCGAACGGCATTTTTTTTGTACCCAAAAAGCGGAAATGAATTAGGCTACAAAGTACAAGGAAAAAAGGAAGGCCAGACTACAGATCACGGTTCTTTTGCATTAACGGGGGGGGGAGACAAATTTTCCTCAAAGCCCTGTAAAATTTAATAGTATCTAATACAATAGTTATAAAAATACAAAAAAAAAACTTCGTTCTTTCGACCAGAATGGACAATGTTTGGCTGAAACCTAGATTTTTTCAAAAATTTTATAGTTAAAAAATTACAAAGTGGTTTCTAGTTTCAAAATGTCGACAAATATCGATTTCAGGCTAAAATGACCGATTTCGACCAAAATTTTCGATATTTTCCAGTTCGATATATAGTTAAACTTTGTTAAAAACCCATGAAAACACAATATTAGCTTACTAGGCGCTTCTGAGCCTATAAAAAATTTTTTCCCTGGCCGAAAGTACAGATTAAAAACGAATATTCGGAAGGTGCTTTCGTAAAAAAATTGTAGCGAATTTTCAGGAAGGGTTTTTCTAGAAAATAGATTTCAAAAAGCTGAGTGGTTGACGTGTGGATCGGAATAAATTTGTACTGTCGTCGATCGGGTGAAAAAGGGAGCGAGAGATCGATATAGGGAGAGACGGTAGAGAAAAAGAGCAGAGGCAGATTGAAATCGACCCTTGTCTTTGACGCATAAATCGAAAGAGGGTGAGATGGACATCTGGAAATGGGGAGTGAGTCATCCAGCTAGCAGAGATCATTAAGAAAATATGGGATCGGAGGGGGATGGTGGTTAATGGGGTGTACTGTATTCTGCCATCATTTGAATGTTTGGAGCAGGGCAGGCTAGCAGAGATTCTTTGAGGAATTGGAGGGGATGGACGCGGGCAGGCTAGCAGAGATTCTTTGAGGAATTGGAGGGGATGGACGGGGGCAGGCTAGCAGAGATTCTTTGAGGAATTGGAGGGGATGGACGGGGGAAGGCTAGCAGAGATTCTTTGAGGAATTGGAGGGGATGGACGGGGGAAGGCTAGCAGAGATTCTTTGAGGAATTGGAGGGATGGACGGGGAAGGCTAGCAGAGATTCTTTGAGGAATTGGAGGGGATGGACGCGGGCAGGCTAGCAGAGATTCTTTGAGGAATTGGAGGGGATGGACGGGGGCAGGCTAGCAGAGATTCTTTGAGGAATCGATCGAAATTGCAAAGACATTTTTGGAACGAGAACACAGAGGCGACCCACGGCAAGCTCGCAGTGATTTTTTAGGAACTGTGGAGACGCTGGCAGAGATTTTTAGGGCATTTCAGGCAGGCTGGCAGAGATTCTTTGTGGAACCGCCAGGTAAGCGGGCAAACCAGCAGTAAGAATTCTGGAAATTGAAGCGGTCTAGCAGATCTCCTTGACGAAAACTGAGCAGACCAACAGGGATTCCTGGTGGGATTCGAACCGAGCTCGAGAAAATAAATCAGTCAAATTCATTTTTTTGGCGGGGCCTAGGAGAATAACAGAGATCGTTTAGGAAACGGGCAGGCATTTGCGCGATGATGGCAGGTTAGCAGAGTTTCTTGTGGAATCGAAAAACAGCTAGCTGAGAGCATTTCGACAATCTAAAGGCAGCCAAGCAGCGATCCTTGAGAAATCTGGAAGGCTGGCAGTGAGCTTCTAGGACAATTGGAGGGCCTAGTAGAGATTCTTGCGGAATTCGCTGCCAGCTAGGTGTGCCAACTTTTTTAAATCCGGGAGCGACAAGCAGAGATCATTGGAGAACGTGGGCAAGCTAGCGGGAATCCCTTAGGAAAACAGACTAATAATTTGAAGAATCAGAGTCGATCCAGACGCTCGGGGCTCGGGGGGGGCAGGCTAGCAGAGTTCTTTTGAGATCCAGAAAACCGAAAGAGAGCGTTTGAATTGGTAGAAACATGTGTTTCCAATCGGTTTTCGCGTCTAATCGATAAATGGCCATTTAGTAGGAGACAGCCGGTCAGTCAGCCCGAGGCTGAGATGGCCTTGGATGGAATGGGGTTGGAGGGGGATGGAATGGATCAAAATAGAACAACGGACAAGTACGGGACTGTACTCGGGACAATTGAAGACAGAGAGAGAGAGAGAGAGAAAGAGAGAGAGCGAGAGAAAGAGAGAGAGAGAGAGAGACAGCGAGGGAGAGAGAGAAATACCTAGTGGGAAGTACCCGTACCGGATATTTGTCTTTCATACGCCCCCACCCCTTCGATGCCTGATATTTGACCAGACACCCCTCGCTGACCCTGGAATCTGTGGAAAAGAGGAATGGTGCGGAAAAGGCCAGAAACACCGCTTTTGAAGGTGCTGGAAAGTCATGAATCCATCAGAAAAATCTTTGAAATCGACAATTGAAATTTATCTTACTAGATTAGCTCGTTTTCGATAAAAATAGATGCTTTAAAGGAACCGGGAAGTGACAAATCCACAAGAAAATCCTCTTTAAAATCGAGAAATTTGATTTGTCGGTATTTAGGTGTACAGAAAGCCAAAAACCGTTTAAAAACCTGATCCAAAGGAAGGGTTTGAATTCAGTTGAGGGTTGAAGTCGTTTCAATACGAATTCAGGCTTTAAAGACACCGGGAAGTCATAAATCCATAAGAAAACGGGTAAAAATCGAACAGCGTCCGTTTTTAAAAGTTTTGTGTGCAAATTGCGTTTTTAAGAATTCAGAAGGCCAGGATTTGGTCGGTGTTTTTGAAAGCCAATAATTTTCGCACTTAAAAATTCACAAAACTCACGTCAATCTCGGCAAAATTGTCGCGAATCGAGTCGATGCCATCATCGATCACTTCGACGAGTTTCGCCTTGGCCTCACGGGCACGACGACGGAGGTCGAGACGGGATGGCATCTTCGTGGGCGAGTAGAAGCTTCAAAAATGAATTCACGAATTCAGCGAATTACAGAAAATGTTAATTCAAGGAAAATCTATAAAAACAGTAAAATCTCAATTGGCAGGCAACCTAAACGTTTAAAAAATTTGTTTTTGTTGCCTTAGAAAAAATCCACTTTAAAGCAGCCTAAAAACGTTTTTAAGATTATTTCTAAATACGCCCAAAATTATAGAAAGTAGGATTTCTAAAAGCATATTTTTCGGAATTTTTTCCGATTTCTTCATCAAATTTTTTAAAAACTTTACTAAAAAAATTGAATAAAGCTAAAAGGAAAGCTAAAAAGGTTTGAAGGTAAAAATAACATTTGTTTTGAAATTTTTTACCATCGCATTATTCCAAAAGAGCCGTGGTGCCTCGGTCTACCCCAAACAAACCACGAAATTTAGGCACTTATCGCTTAGCGGGGGACCAATCGCCCCAGTCATTTTCCGTAGGGTTTTTAACGAATAATAACGTTTTTTAACATGTCACACTGTTTTTAGAAAGAAAATATCCATGCAAATTATGAAAACAATCTAAATTTCTGGCGTTTTGATCGAAAATGTATGAAAAATCGCCAAAAAAAGCCAAAACTTTCAATGTTCCAAAAATTTATCAAATATATTTAGATTCCTATTAAATTATCAAGCAAAAAAGATAATAGAGAGAATCAAACAGGACAGCCAATTTTAAGAAGATTTCAGTTTTCAAAAGCGCGAAAGGCACGCGAAACATAAAAAGCGCAAAATCGCAAGTGTCAACAGAAATGTGACGGAATCGGATTGGCACCCCGCGGATAATCGATGAGATTTCGCTGGGGGAGGAGAAAACGGGATGGACGAGTGAAATGAGGAAAAACAGAGGGGGAAACTCGGGGGGCATAGGTCGACTGGGAGTGCGGATGGGGAGGATGAGAGAGGAAAGAGAGGGAGAAAATGAGAGGGAGCAGAGAAAGGGGCTCGGAAAACGAGTAGAAAGGGCCCTAGTGCCAGCCAGTTAGTCTTTTCCCGGCGTTTTTTTTGCGCCAAATATGTTTTCTGGCTGTCAGTTAGTCTGTTTCTCCGCTCCCTCTCGTGCTAGCGGATCTCTAGGCTTATTTACGAATAGCTTATCTCATTTAGGGCGCGAAAATGGGCTTGTTTTTTGGGACTGTATGTTTCTATGTACAGTAGCGCTCAAAAAGATGTCCTCTCGGGGAAATTGTTTGCTGTTCGAAACCCACCAGCCCAAATTTTATGAAACTGCGCATCTAGGTCAATTGTGATACGGGGAATCCGATGGCGACATCGAAGCCAGCTGAAAATGTTATTTTAGGGATCAAATCTCGATTTCAAAAAAATATGATAAAATAAACTTTTTTTGGGGAATTTGCGGGTTTCAAAACCATGTTCATCGTGTTCGTGACTTTTTGACCGCTACTGTATGTTTGTCTGTCTGTCTGTCTGTCTCTCTCTCTGCCCCTTTCCTTCTCTTTCTGTCTCTTCAAAATGCATTCCGTTGGGTCACAACAAATTTCCATCAAATTTATTCAACACCAGCCACCAAAAAACGATGATAACGGGGTGCCAGTTTACGAAGGGCCGTCTCGAGATCCATGTATCGCTCCATGATTTCGTACTGGTTCCCGCATTTGACACCGTATTTCTTGTACAAGGGAAATTCCACGATCAACACCCGGCCGTCGGTGCGTCGGATGCGGTATAGGGATGTCCACAGCTCTTCGTACAGTTTTGGAAACTGTTGCATATACTCGGGAATGCCTAGGTCATTGACACGCATTGATACTAGGAAATTGCCGCACAGAACGTTAACGAGTTCGATCTCACGCTCCATGCGCAGCCACGACTCGATGACGGCTTGTGGATAGGTGTCGCTTGCCATCTCTTCGTCGTAATGGTACAAATCCATCCGGGGTACCTTCAAGGTAATATAGTCGGATATTGGCTCGAAAAAACTAGTTTTGAAAAACTCGACGTTTTTCCTCAGCCATTCGAACAGGTTGGTGTTGGCCTTCAGGTTTGTAATCCATACGGCGGTGTATTTTCCGGGAGGCTTGTGGCGCTTGAGGGTGGGGAGCCGACAATGAGGGGTCCACAACACCGCTGCGATAAAGCGCACGTTGATACCTCTGGGAACGGCTCGATAAAGGACGCCCCGCGTCATAAGGGAATTGTGGAACAGCAGCTTGAAGAGCTTTGGGTTGTTGAAGGTTGCACACTTGTCGTCATCAAACGTGATTGACCCTTTGCCGGAGCTGTCGATGAAAAGGGACTCATTCCAGAATTTGTCGCGGCACGTCGTCGCCACTTCCATCATGGCCCGGCTGGTGATGGCTGTCTTCAGAAAGTCACCGATTTGCATGTGTCGAAGGATTTCGTGTTGTAATTCGATTGGTAGGCGGCAGAAGTCGACCATCTGAAAAGTGGGGTGGAATTGGTGTGGGAAATGGGATTGTAGCGGCAATGGACAATGGAAAAAAAAACCAAAAAAAAGAACAGCAAACCGGGATCGGGCGAGATACAGTAGCGGTCAAAATGATGTCCGGTCGGGGCATCGCTTGCTGTACGAACACGATACATCCAAGTTTTATCAAAATTTGCGCCTAGGTAAATTATGCTACTGGCAATCCGATGGCAATAACAAAATCTCCGAAAAATTAAAGTTTAATGCTCAAAGGTAGATTTAAAAAAATTTTGGAAACTCGACTTTTTGCTGAGGCATTTCGGTTTTCAAAAATGTGTCCATCGTGTTCAGGAGGATCGAGTCCCTCTAGGTAACCAATTTCCACACACATATCGGGGGTTTTGACTCGCTTCAATGAGGTCGAGAAGTTGCGCAGGCGGGTTCATTTCGGGGGCCCCTTACATAGGTATTACAGTATCCGCAGCTAAAAACTGGATCAATCGATTCGTCTCGTCGAGCTCTACAAGATGAGCTAACTTTTAACCCGAAATTCGAGGCCGAGCGGAGACCATTCCCTAGTTAGTCGTATCGCGGAGGTTTCCGCCCCCGCGACTGCAACTTCCGGTCTTCATCCTACTATACAGGGTGTCCCAAAAAAACGAACCATCTGGCATTTCGCCGTGTTACATCCAATCGGTCCCAAATTTGGACCAGAGGTGTATCAGACCCTAAATAACAACAATCCTGACTTATAGCCCCGTAGCTATAGTAGTTCTCGAGTTATGGCAAAAACAAACTTTATTTTCCATTTTTCACAGGGTTTTCGTGGAATTAGACCCTCTAAACATTAAGTAAAAATGATCCGGTAGGTCTTCTTTACCTTAAGAAATTTTTTTCAGAATAAAATTAATTAAATAAGCGTCGATTTAAGCGATTTTTACAACACAAAATTGCCCAAGTTCTTAAGCGAAATTAGGGATTCGCAGCCGGAAGTCGATGCAAATCGATGCAAAGTCCAAAAAGATAGCCGAAAAAACTGTTCAGAATTCCGGGAAAAAAGTATTTTCGTTATAACTTTAAAACTACTGTAGCTATGGGGCTGTGAGTCAGGATTGTTGTTATTTAGGGTACGATACACCTCTGGTCCATTTTTGGTACCGATTGGATGTAACACGGCGAAATGCCAGATGGTTCGTTTTTTTTGGGACACCCTGTATATAAAAAAATAGTGTTTGTGTGTGTGTGTGTGTGTGACACTTTGCATGCAACTTCCGTCAGGGTGTCCGGAAGATATCTCAAGAGGGGAAGGGTCGTAGGCTACGTATGATGCGTCATTAGGTGTGTAATGGCTCTGGGATGACTGCACGCATATCAAATGTTGCAAATTATGCTATTTACGACATTAAAATTAAGTTTTTTGTTGAAAAATCGCCCGCTCTCTTTGTTAGGAAAAATTAGCATACTCCGGAAGCGGCGGTAGCCTATATATAATGCGAGAGGGGCGGGTTTTTCATTTTTTCAATGCAGAAAATTCGAGAGACGTATGCAGAGTGGAGAATATTATGGGGTTTGTCTGGGCCAGGGTTGAAAAGTCGCGAAGCGGCTTTTCAACCCTGGTAGTTAGTTAGTTAGTTAGTTAAGCCCGACAAGCAAAAAATAAACAAAGTATCGGAAAAGAGGTTTTCGACCCTCCTGAACATGATGGACACATTTTTGAAAACCGAAAATGCCTCAGCAAAAAGTCGACTTCCCAATTTTTTTAAAATCGAAATCTGAGCGTCAAAATTTAACTTAGCGCGGTTTTCGATATTGCCAGCGGCTTGCCAGTAGCATAATTGACCTAGACGCAAATTTTGATAAAAATTGGATCGATCGGTCAAGCGATTTCCCGACCGGACATCATGTTGACCGCCACTGTATGATCGGGGGAGGGAGGATAAAATAATGGGGTGGAATAATATTTGTTCTTACGGTGGGATTTCGCGAGTGCCTTTCGATAGAGTGTCGAAAAACATACTACGAGAATTGTTTCCAGCCCGAAAAAAACGTAAGATAAAATTTTGAGGGAATAAAGAGAAATTAAGCAAAATCATGAGGCAGTACCTAGGATAACGGGGCGGGGGAAAGCCAAATATTTGAAATTTTCGATATTTTGAAAACGCCAATCGATAGAACGTCAAAAACTATACTATGAGAATAGCGGAAACGTATTTTCGATATTTTGAAAACGCCAATCGATGGAGGGCCGAAAAATACGAGAAGAGCTTTTGTATAACCCGAAAAAACCATGTTTAAAACCATTTATTTTACATTGTTTTGCGCTGGAATTAAAGCGGGAGCTAAGGGGAGAGACGGAGAGAGAGCGCGAGAGAGAGAGAGAGCGAGATTTAAAAATCCAAACTATAGCTCCAATTGGGGTTGCGGACGAGAGTTTCCGTTGAACAAATGAATTCGTTTTATAGAAACCGCCTTTGCCGTTATCTCCATAACCTTACATCTGCCATTTTTGCTAGTAGGTCAATTCTCCGAATAGCAGAGGTCAACTTTGAATTTCATTGATGTTTCAAGGGGATGATTTCCACCCCTGATAGCAAACATGGCAGATGTGATAACGTGAAATGTGGATATCATCAAACAAATCCCTTTGTTTTAATGAAATTTGTACAATCTCACTTGGAGCTATTCTCTGGGTTTTGTAAATTACCAACCCCTCCCTTTGTTTCTCTCGTTTTGTCATTATTCCTCTCCTTTGAAACTAGATGGTTACATTGATCTTTCGTGACCTCGGTTTCCGTCTTTCTCTCTCTCTCTCTCTCTCTCTCTCTCTCTCTCTCTCTCTCTTTCTCGCTCGGTCTCTCTCTTCCTATAGAACATTTGCTAGCCTGCCTCCTGCCTGTCCACAAAAATGACACAAAATCTTGTAATCTGTAATTTGCCGGCAATTTCCGAATCTCTCTCTATCTCTCTCCCTCGCTCTCTCTTTATGGAAACCACGTGCTTGATTTATCGCAAATTTTTTATATTATTTTGAACTAAAATTAAGACCCCTAGTATATTTTTGGATGCTCTATCGAATCGTCGGAAAATCTCGAAAAATAGCGCGAATCTCGAAAACCCGCCGCTGGATCCGTTTTTCAAAGGATCTCTTCGTTTTGCCAAAACTTTTCTCGATTAGAATACATTGGGCTGAAACAACAACTCGTAGGGGATTTTTGATGCCCTATGGAAGGGCGTTGTAAAAATCTCGAAAAAATCACGAAAGTTGCCAAAGTTTTTCTATAAAAAAATCGTCGGGATATGGTTTTCCGGGCCATAAAAAAGTAATTCGTATGTTTTTAGTCCCACCATCGAATGGCGTTGCCGAAATATCTAAGATATTCAAAACGACGAAAACTGTTCCCCCGCACCCGTTATGTTATTCCGACCAAGAGTTCTATCATATTTTGTGCGATCCCGCTTTGGCATTTTCTACTGTTCATTGCCGCTACAACCTTGTGTCACGAATTTTAGTCGAATTTTTCAGATGAAGCACTTTTGCCGGCTGCCGATCGAGGTACAACACAAAATCCTTCAACACATGCCAATGAAGGACTTTCTGAAGACCGCCATCACCAGCAAGGCAATCATGGAAGTGGCGTCGACGTGCCGTGACAAATTTTGGAATGAAACGCTCTACGTCGACGGCTACGGCGTACCTTCGAACGCTTTGGGTAACATCCCCAACCCAAAGATCTTCAAGCTGCTGTTCCACGATTCCGTAATGGAGCGGGGCGTCATTTTCCGCCCTATTCACAAGGGTATCGACGTGCGCTTTCTTACCATGGAGGTGTCGGCCGATTTGTCGCCGCTTCCCATCCTGAAGCGCCACAAGCCCCCGGGAAAATACGGGCGCGTTCGGCTTAATGGCCCGGAAGTTAACGGTGGCCACCTGCCCGAATGGCTGTGCGAAAACGCCGA
>CATQJA010000890.1:22500-45232 GCA_958295435.1 Mesorhabditis spiculigera
CGTCTTTTCCAGGGTCGATTTCAACTAAATATTTCCATTTTAAAATGACAGGAAATTAGCAGATCTGGGCAGGATAGCAGAGGTACTTTAGGAAACGAAAAATATGCAAAATTAACCTACCGTAAGCCATGTCTCGGCCATCTTTTCTTCCCACGAATCATCCCTGTTGTCCAGAATATTCACAAAATTCGGATGATCGCGCCATACCTGAAAACGAAGGCAATCGGTTACGCTACGAAAATCTCCCAAAACTAATCGATTACGCCATGAAATGCTCAGAATAATCGATTACACCATTAAATACCTTTAGTGGGTCTTTAAGCTAGTTATTTTCGTTGGGTTTATTCGATTGCGCCAGTCAAATATATCAATAGACAACCGATTACGCTATGAAAAGACCCCGAACCCACCCTGGTGAATTCCTTGTTGATCTTCGCTGCGTGCTCATAGTCCTCCCGGCGGAATTTGTTCTTATTTGTGTAGTTGCACCTAGAAAGCTCTAGAATTTTTGCGCAAATTGTCTTTGCTAGGTATCCGGTTAAAGGGACGGGTAAGGCATGACTATGTGATTTTCGACGCTGGAGTTCCTTTCCAATCCCTTTAAAATTTCCATAAATTTACCTCGGTGCCGTTTGAAGCTGAATGACCTGATCGTAGCGAGAATACAGCGTTTCCTCGTCGGTTTGCAGTTTTCTAAAAATGTTCGTTTTTTACGGGTTCCAGGGGTCGAGAGTTCGACTCCGGCCCGCGGCAGACGTTTTGCGTTTTGAGTTGTCAGCAGATTTTCGAGTTTTTTTTGGTATGCAAATTAGCCTAGAATTCGGCTAAAATTTGTTTTAAAGAGTTTTAATGGTAAAAAATCCTCAAGAACAGGGTCGAGGGTTCGACTCCTGCCGGCGGCAGACGTTTTGCTTTTTGCATTTTTGTTACTTACTTGAGTATGTTGGTCCACATTGGCTCCGGGGTGAATACTTTCGGGTCGAGGGCTCCGCGATCACACAGAATCAGCGTGTGTTTCGTGGGCTAAAAGAGGCATTTCATGGCATAACGGGTTGTTTTCATTGCGTGATCAGTCGACCATTCTGCCGCGATTTTTACACAACCGCGATTTGCGATGTCTACGTTCCACGCCGTAATCAATTACGCTCCATTACCAAGAAAAATCCAAATTTCTAACCTCATTCTCGGCAATTTTCTCGAAAACGGCTTCAATTCGGATGATCATGGACAGCATATCGAGTTGCCATTGCTCCAGTTGGATGCTGAAATAGGATTACGGTAACTGGAATTGGGCGTAATGCGGAAACTAGCGGAACTTAGTAGCAAAACGTACTCATTCAGTTGACTACGCGCCACTCCGCCCGAATAAAGTAGACTGGAGGCTTCGGCGGCTTTGAAGACCTGAAAAAATGAGGATCTGGGCAGATAGCAGAGATTTTTTGAGGAATTGGAAGGGACAGGCTAGCAGAGATTTTTGAGAATAGTGCTCCCACCTGCCACTCGTTGCCGAATTCTTCATCGATGCGTTCGCATAGCTCTTCCATAGCCGTCGATTTACCTGCAATCGATGACGCCATGAAATTTACGGGGAAATCGTTAACATTTCGAAAATTTATTGGATTTTTGTGTTTTTAGAGTTTGAAAAGTGTCAACTGGAAGCCAAATTACCAAATAACAATAAATCTGATTTTTTCGGAACCGATTACGCCATCAAATACAGTTTAAAGGGGAGTGCAACCAACCTGCACATGGTCCCCCAGTCAGCGCGACTTTCAGCAGCTTCTTCCCGAATCGATTCGTCTTGGGGGCCGGGTGAAATTCGTCGAGGTCGGCGCTGATCAGCGGCCACATTATTTTCGAGTCTAAAAAAGGGGATGGAGGAAATAAAATTAAAAAGAGAAAATTTTTACATTTAACAAACATGGACGTTTTTCAAGCTACAAAATCCCAAATTATTTCGATCTTTCTAATTACCAAAATGTTTTGCAGGAAGTGGAACTCGAATTCAAAAATTGTTTCTAAAAGTAAAAGTTAACAACTCGGACTTATCTTTATCAATGTTTTTCAAAATTTAATAATTTTAAGAAGTAAAAATTCCACGCGGCACCTCGGACCGGACTTTGCGTAAAAAATGGCAAGAGTGGAGCCCGATCAAAGAAGTGAGGCAGAAAGGGCGAGAAAGCGAGAAGGAGAGAGAGAGAGAGAGAGAGAGAGAGAGAGAGAGAGAGAGAGAGACGATTGGCCGACTGGCTGACCAGACAAAACATCCACACTCATTCACACCCTACTCTTTTTTAACCCCCTTTCCGATCATTCGAATCATCGCAAAGTGACGGGATGAAAAAAGAGTTGCAAAAAGGATTATCGCCAAAATCCGGAAGTGGGCACTTTACGGAAAAATGGAAAAACGGATAATCTGATAGCCAGGCGAGCGAGCGGAGAGCATTCAATCTGATGGGATCCTAGCAAAACCGCTTTAGAAAATTTATCCGAACGCGAGTGACACAAAATCAATGAAATTTAGCGAACAAGCAGAGACCATTTGGGAATGGGGCACTCAAAAGCTAATTAAAACGACTAGCTCGCAGAAACCATTAGAGAAATGGCCTAAAAACCACTTGGCAAGCAAGCAGAAGCAATTTGAGGGTAGGTTCGCTGGCCAAACTAGAAGAATAAATTTGAGAATATGGCCAGATCAGCCCGTCAAATTGTGGCAAACCAGCAGAGACTATTTAACAAAACTGGGGCTGAAATTGACAAAAATCGATTTATCTGAAAGGCAAGGTAGCAGAGACCACTTGATGTAAGAAAATTCAGCAAAAAAAAGCTAATTTCGATAAAATTCCCCGAAAAATTCGGAACTCACCAGATGGAATGGAGGGCAGTGGGGGTCGGGGATTGGATGGCATTCTCGCGAGCGACTGATAAGCTGTGGAAAAGAAGAGGGAACCAATCCAGAGATTAGCATTAATTTACGCCGAACGCGATAGTCCTCTCTACGCCGCGGTGTGTCGATAGGAGCCGAATGGAACGGGAGTCGAGCTCAAAAAACACGATTAAGTTAAAAATGACCGCGAAATTTGAGAAAACAGAAGAGAAACGATTGCAGGAAAACAAAAATTGTTACTTTTTACAAATTTCCGAAGATTTTTGGACCTTTCTGACTTGCCAACGCTTTTAAAACATCAACTAAATCATCAAAAATTTCAAATCAGTTAAATCATCAAAAAATGGACTGCATTAAACTTGTGAAACACGCAAAAAAAAGCTGCTTTGAAAGTTAAAAATCGAAAAAATGGTCCCAATTTCTAGGTTACTTGCGTTTAGCCAATTTTAAACTTCTCAACGCCTTTAAATCGACAAATTGGCGTCGGGTTTTCGAAAATTTAGAAAATTTATATATTGATTTTAAAATATAAAGATATCTAAAAAATTTGGTGGTTAAGAAATTTTTGAAAGCAAAAAACGGCCGAATTTAACTCGTTAAAATCGCTGAATTCGCTGTGAAAATAAAAAATGCGATAGATCAATTTTCTAAACCTTAAATATTATCCGAATAGCTAAAAACTTTTAAAAAACCACGTTAAAGCCCGTGTTACGCAATGTAATGCCAGTCAGGAAATTGCTCTGGACGCCCAAAAATCTAAAAAAACACTTTTTTTTCAGAATTTTTAGCAGTTTCAGAGGTGAAAACTAGCAGATTTGGCCTTGTCAACACCATTAAAGCCACAAAATTGGCCTCCAGCTTCAAAAATTAGCAAAAAACGGCCGAATTTTACTTTTTAAACTGGCGGAAAATCATTTATTGGCTTAGAAACCAGTAAAAAAATAGATAAATCCATTTTCCAAAAATTAAAATTAATTACAAAGCTAAAAATACACAAAAAACCTCGTTAACGCCCGTGTTACGCAACGTAATGCCCCAGTCAGCAGGGCGATGGTCGGGGGGATGGGACAGGGGGAGGGGATCTGTTTGTTGTGTGCCCATATTGCCTTCCCGTTTTCGCTCTGTTTCTCTGCCCTCCCTCGCTTTCCCATACTTTCTCTTCCACGGCTTTGTGTGTGAAAAACATTTGGGCAATCGGCCAGCTGGCTGGCTGGCCGGCTGCAACTAAAGATTCTTGAGAACCCGCGAAATTAGGGGAAATTCGGACCAGCGCAATCGATTACGGCATAAAAATGGAAAACCTTGAATTTGCAGCGATTTTTCTGTAAAAATGATTTCAATACATTTATTGCAGGACAGTTAGTCGAGTTCCTACAGAAAAACAAAAATGACAAGTACGATTTTGCCGTTTCGGCACTAAAAACCGGGCCCCCAAAATTCCTGGGATAAATCGATTACGCCATGTAAATGGACGACCTCAATCTTGATTTCTGCCGGATTTTTCGTGTAAAATGATTTCAATACCTTTATTACAGGACAGTTGGTCGAGTTCCGAAAGAAAAGCTGATTATTTTGGTTCTGGACTGTTAGCGGGGGGGGGGAACAAATTTTTCACGATGATTCCATACGGCCTCATAACGAAAGATAAACCATTTTTATAGTATTTTACACAATTTTTAGAAATATAAAAAGTATAAGAAGTATAAAAATTCTATAAATTTTCGAAAATTTCAGACTTTTTGGTCAGAAATGTGCGAAAAACTTCGATTTTCAAAAGTTTTTCGTAATTTTCTGGTAATTAGATTTTTAATTCATTTCAAAAGGCTTTATTTCGACGAGAAAAAATTCATTAAACAAAGCATTAAAATATAGTTTTTTGAGCATAGTTTCTGCCCCTTTATAAAACCAGCAGAGACAGTTGACGGTAAAAACAATTGAGGTAGCGACGTTCAAGGAATTCGCTCTGGGACACGAGGGAATTATTTGAGGTACATGGAGTTGATGTGAAGTTTTGGCCCATAGATACAGAAGCTCCATCACAAAATATATTCTCGTTACGCACGAACAATCCGGCAGTGTAGCCGCCATCAGCCATCAGATCGAGAGGGTGGACCCAACGGTCGACGACACCTCGAGCTTTTGCCGAGTCTTCTGATTGCCTGAAATTTCGAATTTAGAGCTATCAACCAGACTGTTACGGACCGAGCTAAAAACAGCCAAGGTCGCCAACGACGTTCCCGGTCGTAACGGAAACAGCGCGACCTGTATAGAATTTTTTGACTGCCTAAGCACTTCTGGTTTTTCATTAAAGGGGCTCGGAGGCCAAATTCGCGCTTGCGGGGATTGAACCTACTGATCAAAACGAATAGGCCGCTGCCGAGAAGTACCAGCAAATTGATTTCGTTGCGAAAAACGTAAAATATTTGAGAAAAACCGAAAAGTTCTTGGGGGCGAAAACGACTTTTTGAATGGGCGACGATTACATGTCGTAAGGCCTTGTAAGGCACCCGATCTCTCGATCGCGGTGATTCTCCGGCCAATTTTGCTATTAAAAAGTCTAGAATGATCAAAATTCGATGAGGATTCCAGAAATAGCGTCAGAATTTGAAAATGCAAGCGCATTCACGTCGAAACAGGGACAAAAGTTCATGCGGCGCGATCGCGTTGCGGTCGCAACTGGCTATTGGCCAGGAATCAACCCCTTTAAATTGATCTTTTATATTCTCACCGTTTCCTAATTTTTAGTTCTAGGAATACAGTTCTCTTCAACACTGAGGCGCGTGGACCACATTTCGGAGCCGCTTTCACAAACCAAAGCCGAAGCCCAAACCACTACAGAAAACACCGTTTATCTAAAAAACTATGCGTCGGTGGCAAAGATTTTCTACAGATTCGGAATCAGCGGAAAAAACTGGTTTAGAGGTCAGGTGGATCAATAGCCGATGGAACTTTCGCTTCGCGACGTGCGCTTGTAAGACTGATTGAGAAAACAGAGAGTAAATAATTAGATCATTACGAAACACTCGGTTTTGGACCCGCGCAACTTTTCGCTTATTCAGACACGTTTCTCCGTTTTTCTCACCTAAACATTACGTCTAGCTCCGCTCCTTTCTCCTTAAGAAGCCGCGTCGCGTTGTCGACCCGTTGACAGAAACCCTCCACACCGGGTTCCGCGCGAAAGACGTGAATCGTGTATCCGGCCATTTCCGGGATTTCCAGATAATTGTATACGGTGGTGTTGAAGACGTGGTAGACACTGTCGCGTTCCCAACTTGACGGATGTGCAAAAACTTGGTACGAGAAGCTGAAAAAGCAAACGCATTTTTTCTAGAAAATTATTTCTCGGTGTTAGTTAAAAACTGCGATTCTATTTTTTTGTAAATCCTACCGCTTAGCTCCGCGGCTTTGAAAGATCTTTTGCACGGCAGCGGCCGCGATTTCAGTGGAGGTAGGCTTCTCCTGATCAAGCGCTTCGTACGCGTATTCCATCTGCAGCAGCGGCCAGGAGAGCTCCTAAAAAGCCGTCTATCTAGGCAGCCAGAGCTTTTATTAATGCGCCAAGTATCTCAAAATGTTCGCCGTGATTCAAAGGCCATGAAAAAATAGTTTTGTAACCTGAAAAATCCTCAAAAAACCTCTACAGCGGCCGAAAGTAAAAAGTTCAAGTTTGGCGCCAGAGCTCCAACTTTGACCTTGTATTTGCTGTCTTTGCAGCTACAGGGCTCTAAAATATACCAAAATGTAGCCCTTAACCTGGAGAATCCTATAAAATTTAAACAACGTTAGAGAAATTAATTCAAGCCAAAAATTACCATGAAAACCGAACTACTTAATTTCAATTTGGCAAGACCTTGGCGTTGTCGCGGAAACTCATTTTTCTATCTTAAAAAAACCATATTTTAAAGCTCCTATTTTTTAAAATAGACCTCAGTTTTTTCCATCCAATTTATCGTGTAGTTCACGATTTCGGAAATCATCCTTGCGACCTCGGATCGATCGGAGTCCATTTTCTCCTGATCGCCATCGTGGACGACGTTCAGGCAAGCAGATGTATAGAACATCTAAAGTTACGTTAAAAAACTTCACAAAAACTAGCTTAACCGGCGTATATAACGTACCACTTTTCTCAGTGTTTCCTCCAAGACCAACATTTGATGGTCCAGCGTTGAGCGGGATGCGCGATTGAGCTGGTAGAGGGCATCCGAGGCGCAGCTAAAGTTCGCTTTCCCTCTGTCTCTCTCTCTCTCTCTGTCTGTCTGTCTGTCTCTCTCTCTCTCTCTCTCTCTCTCTCTCTCTCTCTGTCTCTCTTTTCTCTCTCTTCTCTCTCTCTCTCTCTCTCTCTCTCTCTCGCTTTATCCTTACCCAATCGGCAGCAGTGTAAGATCTGGCATATCTAAATTTCAGCATAATTTTTGACCCTGAAAAACTCACACAAGAAGATCACCTCGAGCTGCTCGATGGTCTCGGGTTTTTCTGTAAAAGGAAAGTATGATAATTAAAGTATGACAATCAGAGGTAGACGGGGAAAAGCTGCTTCAGAAGCTTAAATGGACAACGAAGTCTGGTCCACACCCCTCGGCGCAGACACCTGGCAAATAGCCACATGCGACGGCAAGGCGACCGCCTTTTTGGACGTGAAAACGCTTGAATTTCAACATTCTGATGCTATTTTTGGAATCCTCGCCGAATTGTTATTGTAATTATAAAAATGGTCCCAGAACTGCCGAGATCGAGAGATTGGGGGGCTTACAAGGCATTACGACATGTAATTCAAGCGGCCCCAAGGAGTCAAATCCGCCTTAAAAATTTCGCTTTTTCTAAAATATTTCGTGTTTATTCGCAATTAAATAAATTTGTCTATCCTTTGGGGTTTTCCTTTCTTTTTTTGGCCATAGGACCAATTCGCGAAAACAGAAATTTTGAATTTTTAACCTCTTTAATTTAACTATGGTTTTTCGCTTAAATAACGTACCCTGACGAAGCATATTGATCAGCTCCGTATCACTGGTCAAGTTAAGGATGTATTCTGGAAATGAAACGTAATACGATCGACAATAAAGGCCTACTGCTCTTGTGGACGTGATAGTCTTGCATGAGTTCCGGCATCATCTTTGGCGCTGAAAACAGAAGGACATAACTTGAAAATGATCTTTCCAAACGATTGATAAAGCTCGTTTTAAAGCGCACGTTCAGGGAGGGGCCGTGTACTCGTCCCAACGTGTACACCCTATGGACGTAGGGACCGCGCGCACGGCCTGCCCGTGGCGTGGCAGGCCATTCCCCTTCTTTGCGGCGTGGGGCGACCCCTCGCTCCCTCGCCAGGTTATAGCTGTGGCTGACTGGTATCCATCCGCGCCTCCCGAGCGGGGGGCCCGGGTTCGATCCCCGGCCGCGGCTAAAACTTTGCTTTTTTCCAAAAAAAAACGTCCCTGTACGTGCCCTTTAAAGCTTTCTGAGCTTTCTAAGCTCTTTTTTAAGCTTTTTTTAGAAGTACTAAATAGTTTTTGAAAATTCGAATACTGATTGAGGAGCAGATAAGTTTCAAACGTACATTTCACTTCGATACGTCTGAACGCCTTCAGGGCGTTGACGGTACGTAGAACTTTGTCTAAAGTAGGCATCGGGCAGGCGTCGACGAAATATCTTCGAATGACCTTAAAAAAATGGTCGATAAAAACCTGGCTAAAAGCTGCAAACTACGCCAGGTCCAACAAGGGAAAGACAAGAAGTCAGGCTGAGATTTGGAATGGGACCAAGCCCATCCTGGGTAGAATTTTGAACTGATCACGAATCCGGTTTCAGATTTTCCGGGATGCCGATATTTAAGAAGATACGGCTGCTCCTTGGCGCCGTTTTTCCAAATTCGGACTTTAGAGGCCATGTGAATCCTTTTCAAAAATTTCGAAAACTTATTTTGTTTCTGGAATAAACAGAAAAATGTTCAGGAATCAGGCATTCGAGAGGGCGCCTTTTCTGAGTTATCCGCTAGTTAAGTTTCGTCAGGTATTATTCCATGGCATTTTGAAGGGACTCTAAAGTTCGAAAGGCAAGAAGTCTGTTAAAAATGCAACGTGGGCTTTCTAAATCCGGCCATCTCGGAAAATCTAAAACGGGTTTTTCGGTATTCGGTATTTTCTCCTATTTTGTCGGGATTTTTGCAACGCCATTCGATAGAGCGTCGAAAAATATACTACGAGTTTGAATTTAAGCGTACAATAACGTAAAATAAAAAAGTTATAGCCAAGAAATTCCGTCTGGGGGGGGGGGGTAAAGTAACCCGTGGGGTTCCGGCACTAACCCGCAACTTTTCGAAGTAGTCCCATCGCCGGCAGGCGCTTAAAACATATTGTTGGTCGTCGGCCGGTTCCGGGAGTAAAAACCGTAACTTGAACATGGTTTCAACGGGGATGAAGCGGTTGCGGATGGCCTGAGAGTGGGAGATACGTATTAAACGAGATGTTATGCTCTTCATACCGAATTCCAATCATAGACCGTCTGATCATCCCACACAAAACCCGTTCTATGCGCTATAGTTGCCATTTCTGAAAAAAAGAAAAAACGTCGCCTTGCCTAAATTCTCGTTTAGGGGAACTTTTCAGAATATCGCAGGCTAGAAAGTCGACCTCTCAAAGAGGAAATTTCTACAGGATGTCCAAATAAAAAAACACTCTCCTCTAACTCGACGCAGAAATATGGGCTCGGAATGATAGTGACACCATTCGAAAGCCCTTGAAATGGCGAGTTTGCAACAATCTTCAAAACCACGTTTTGGTACTGTTCTATTTCGCAAGGGGGAAGAACTGTGCGGGGGGGGGGGAATGTTCTTCGTATAAACCTTGTTTTTGCTATAACTATTTTACGAAACAATATTTTTACATGAAATTAAAACTCTTAGGACATTTTTCGATGCTCTATCGAATGGCGTTGCAAAAATCCCGAGAAAATAGCGAAAAGATGGAAGTTTCCGCGAAGCATATCCTCCCCCCCCCCCCCCCCCGCGAAATAGAACGGAACCCATGTTTTTATTGAAACGCACAATTTTACAAAGCCTTGAGATACATCAGGGGACGGCCTCTTCATGTAAATTAACGCTTACTTCCGGTCACTTTGCTTGGCGAAATTGAGGCAAATTAGCCCCGATACTTGCATGCAACCGCCGAAAAACAGCAAAATTTTACAAAATGGCTCGTAAAATAGCGGCTTAAAATAAAAACATGGTTTTCAAGCGTGTAGGAAACTGGCCGTTTAAAGGGCTTTCGAATGGTGTAACTATCATTCCGATCCGATACTTCTGCGTCGAGTTAGAGGGGCTGTTTTTTTATTGGGACACCCCGCATAGAGGGACAGAACCGGCTCATTTTCGTTTTTTTGATGGGATCCGGGACGAGCCATGCAAAGTAGGGGACGAATCATGGTTCCGAGACGGGGTCAGGTTTAAACAGCCGCGAAGCGGTTTTTCAATTACAACGAGGGGAAATTGGCCAAAAGATCAAAATTTACAAAATTTCGTTGATTGTTTCATCAAGTATTTCTTAGAAATGGCGAAAAGGTCAAAATGTAGTTGCACCGTTACAGTTAGACCGTAAGTAACACCACAATGTCGCCCGCAATCAGGCAAATAACGTATTCCAGGAATGAAATAATACGAGAAACGTTAAAAAAGGATCAGGTGAATTTAAAGGCCGTCAGAACGATGAAATTCCGTTGAGAGCAAGAAAGTTGCGCACCGGGCGGAGGTCGAACCCGCGATGGTTCGCTCCACAGGCCGACGCGCTAGCCACTATACCACAGGGCCAAGCGTGGAAGGGAGTCAGAGGCGCCCCAAACCCCAGAGGGTTGTTGCCCAATACGGGACACCACTAATGACGACCCTCTCCGCGCGTACTTGGGGGCCCCACCCTTGGGGTGACAGTGTGCGTTCCAGAGTTCTAGTAGTCTTTAAACAAACTTTGGTCCCGCTCCTTCATCCAAACTGCCAACTCCTTGCCCAACTGCACTTCCGGGCTGTCGGGCTATAAAAGGCATTTTGATCCGGTGGCCATCCCACCGGTAAAAACCTAATAAAGAACGACTTGGAAAGACCAACCTCAAGCGTCGTCTTCACACTTTTTAGAACAAGATTTCCGATCGGTTCTCCAGTGTTTAGAATCGTGTCGATCATCCCGGCGAATTTTCGGCCCCTTTCAATGGCATCAACACCCGTGTGGATATCTCCCCAGGCAGCCATGTATTTTGAGAATTCCTGCGACACTGAAAATTTTTGGTGTTTACAAGTATGGTTAGAGCATCACAGGTCCGTGCATCCACCCGAAATCCGTGTCGATTCCACCTGGAAATCGGGTGGAACGCTTGGAAATCGGGTGGAAATCGAGTGGAAACGCGAGGATGACGCCGAGCGGACGCGAGTGGTCAGTAGAAATCAACTGGAAACCGAGCGGATCCTCTTGGTTTCCACCCGAGATCCAGTCGGGCCCGTGTTTCCACCCCAAATCCACGTGGACAGCGAGTGGAAATCGAGTGGAAACCGAGTGGATCCGCTCGTTTTACACCTGATTTTCCAGTCGCTATGGGAAATCGACTGGATTCGGGGTGGGTCCTGTGATGGATCCGACCACGCGCCGGCCGGAAAACGGCACTGGCTCGACTTTTCGGCCCGAAAAGGGACCGGAATCGGCCGCAGAAATCATTTTCAAGAGCATTCGTAAGTTTACAAGAAGGAATAACTTACAGTTCTGGCCCTTGATGCAGCTTGCCATTAATAGCAACAGAAACGCCAGCACGACAGATCGGCGCCACCCCATTTTCAAAACGCCACCAAGGACGCAAATTGGCGTCGCTTCTGCAAAAAGTGGACTGGCTCGAACCTTATAAAATAAAAGAGGCCAAGTCGGGGATGTTGCGCATCATGGCACCCAAAACAAAAGAGTTTAGGGCCACCAGCTGGCAGCCAATGTTGCCTTCTGATGGGCAGATGGCCCCTGGAGGGAGCATAATGCTTGCTAGTCACCAGCATGATGGCCCCTGGATTGTGTGGATCAGGTCCCTGAAACCCAGAAATAGCTCGGGAAAGCCAAAACGTTTAATTGCTTTTTGAGGTTCTAAAATGAGCTTGATGGAATACGGTCTTACGGAGATATCATACCAGATAAAAGTCATCTTTAGTTTTCAAATACGGAAGCAAATTCCCAGGCAGTACCCTAATCGTCAGTGTCCATGGCATGATTTTGGTGCGCTTAAAAATCAGGCTTCCGAAGCGATACGCAACTCCGTAAATACCGTACCAGAAAGACCCGGCCCCGCTCTGTGAAATAAAAAATGAAATTCCGTTGCATGACGCTTCGGCGTCATAAGGAATGGCTCGGAAAATCTGGAAAGTTCGCAACTTTTCCATTTTGGAATCCTCAAAAACTGTTTCCCGCTCGAGTACGGTATTGCAAGAGTAGCAGCGTCAATAGGAATGGCTCGGAACGGCCAAGAAAATGTTAAAAATACGCTAAAATAAATTTTGGTTGGATAACTAGTCCTGCCCTTTGAAGTAAAACGTTAAAATACGTTACAGTACCCCCCAGACGTCCATAGTACTGTCTCGTAAGCCCAGAAAAATCCGTATCTCTGAGGCACTTTATTAAAACTCGGGGAATGGACAGGGGCGGGGGGCAATCGATCGATATTTGATGTGGGGAGGGCATGGGGCAGAAAATCAATCAATAAATCGGATCAATACATCAATCAGACAGAGAATTGGGACGGGGGAAGGGGGATTATCGATTTTTCTGCCGATATATTGATCGTTGTGGAGGGGTGCGCCGCGGGTTACGGTATCTCTTCGTCTTCTTCCGCTTTTTCTTCCCGTTGTACTCTCGTCTCCTTCTACTTCTGGATCACCGACTCTTTCATCTGAAAAACGTGCGAAACTTTGCAAAACGGAAAAATTAAAAGTACTAAATTTTGGTGCTTTTGCATTAACGGGGGGGGGGCTTATCTCAAGGATCTAATTATAAATGAAGGAAATGCCTCTAAATCGTATTTTTTATATTCCTAAGCGCAAAAACTTTACAAATTTTGATAAAACAAAAAAAAAATCGATTTTCGAAAAAAATGTCTAAAATTCAAGCGATAAAATTTAATTAAGGTGTTTAAAATAAGCTATTGGTTTTTAGTTAAAATGAACCTATAAAATTTATTCTAGATTAATTTAATTTAAAAGAAACACCGAATTTTTGCGGACTAATTGCGATTTTTCAAGTGAATTTCCGTTTAAAAAATTTTCTTTGAATCCTGGAAAGGTAAATTATTCTTTCCGTTAAAGTCTAATTTTCAAAAATTTTAATCTCAATTTATAAGCAATTTAAAAATTTTTAAAGTTTTAAAAATATACATTTTTAATCATCGCCTTTTCAAAACTTTAACTTCGAAAAACCGAATTTTCGCCGATATAGTTGCGTTTTCAAAGTTAATTTCGGTTTATAAAGTTTCTTTGCATTTTTGAAAGTTAAATTATTCTTTCAGCTAAAACGAAATTTTCGAGAATTGGAATTCCAATTTTGAAAAATTCATAAAAATGTTTAAACGTACGCTCGAGTCCAAATTGACGTCATCCTTGCAGTGTAGCGGCAGATAGTCATTCGGATCAGTGGGTGGCTCGTGGCCGCCTCCAATTTTGATGCCCATCCACGTCTTTCCGCCCTTTCCGCCCTCTCCGTCCATGGCGGAGCATTGCGTAGCGTCAATCGGCAGGCGGCTGGTCGTCTTTTTGTGCTTGCTGTGGTGCCCTTTTCCATTAGCGGGGGGTGGGTTGTTGTCGGCTTGTTTTCGGGAGGAGGACGACGCCGAGGAGGTCGAAGGGCTGGAAAAACGACGAATTTTGGGGCAAATGGTCTTCGCTAGTTTGCCCAAGGGGGCAAATAGGCTAACTGGCAGACAGAAAAGCTAATATTGCTTCTCAAATGTTCTCTGCTGGCTTGTCTGACTTTTGGATGGCTATTTTGTTAGCTGGCATCCAGTTTGCATATTTTCGGTTCCCAAATTTCTCTGCTAGCCTGCCTGCCGTTTTCTATCGCTATCTCGCCAAACTGGCACCCAGGGTCTATGCTTTTGATTCCAAAATGATCACTGCTAGCTTGCCAACGTTTTTCAATAGCTATTTCGCCAAGCTGGCACCCGGTCTATCGATTTTCGCCTCTCAAATGATCTCTGCCAGCCTGCCCAAAGTTTTTTAAACAGGCAATCGTCAAATTGGCAACCGGTCTATCGATTTGCGCTTCACAAATCACTTTGCTAGCTTGCCACGTGCCCTGATCCCCCGAATGCCTTACGTGCTCTTTCCACTGCCCCGCTTCCGCCACAGCAGCCAGAAGATGACGGCAAAGATGGCGATCAGCAGCAGAAGCACTGAAAATCGGCCCATTTTTCGTATTTTGTAGTCTGTAGTTTGCAGTCTATTCGACAGACTGCAAACCACCATAAAAGAAAGCGAGATTACAGACTACAAATTTCAAAGCGAAACACACACCCAGTTGTTGTAGTTTGTAGTAAGAATTCTTACCACGAACTTCAACGATAAAAACCCAATGACAAACTACAAACTACAAGCCACAACTACAAAACGGAAGGATAGGCCGTAGTCTACAAACCATAAAACAGCAGCAGTAATTTGTAGCTTGTAGTTTGTAGTATGATCGCGAGGCTACAAAAGAAAAAGTTTAAAAACTATAGACCAGAAACTACCAAACCACGGACCACCTATTTCGATGCAAAACTACACACTACAGGCTACAAATTCAATAAAACGTTTCAAACTACAGACTACAAACTACACCGCACCTCCGATGACGAGCACCGCCCACCACGCCGATGGACCCTCCTCATCGGGTAGACGGGTGAATGTCTGTAACAACAGGGTCGACACCTGCCACCGTACCGTACCTCCGGATCGGAATCTCCTCCCTGTAGTTTCGGGCTGACAAAGACCGATGGATCACGAAGAGAGAATGGGTTTGTACGGCAATTCAGGAATCGATCCTGCGCCACGATGGCTGCTTGCTCGTTCTAGAAACATTTGGCAAATTTTCAGCTTTAAAGGGAGTGTGACGGCCAGATTTTCGAAATCCTTCTGAAAAATTAGTGAAAAATCCGGCAAATTACAGAGTACAAAATTTGGTGTCATTTTTGTGGACAGCCATGATAGAAAAGGTTCTGGCTAAATTTCACTTTACGGTAACTAAATAAAATGTCGTTTTTTCGATTGGAATCGATAGATCTCGTCGAGTTCTACCATTTCCAGTTGAAAAAACTATTGGGACTCGCTTCTAAAAAAAGTTATAAACATTTTAAATTGGCTAGTTCACTTTACGGTAACTAAATAAAATGTCGATTTTTTAACTGAAATCGATAGATCTCATCAAGCTCTCGCGTTTCCCGTTGAAAAAACGATTGGGACTCGCTATTAACAAAAGTTATAGCTGTTTTAAACCAATTCACCCCGCATCGAAAAAGTCGATTTCGGCTACGAGGGACCCCTTTGTACGGAAAAAACGTAATAGTTGTGAACGTACTGGGGTACCAAATACGGGGCCGCTGCAAAAGGCGCAGGAAAAACTTTATTAGCACACATTTTGCACCTCCTCCGAATTTATAAATTTCTGAAACATCAAAAAGACGGTTTTGCAACAGGAGTCACTCGATTTGGAGGGAAATGACCGCTACTTCCTCCGCTCTGCGACTAGAAAAAGGCTTCGTGCCACCGGGGGCCTAGTCGCTTCGGATGGGTGCGAGCTCGTACAGGGTTTCGAAATGGGGGCGCCAAGGCCGGCGAAGCGGCCGGGGGCGCCCCCATTTCGAAAGAGTGGAGCGGCAGCCCATCCGAAGCGACGGCCCGCCTTGCCTGACAATTTCACAGTCAAAAATGTCAAAAATATAGTGTAGCTTCCTCCGAACAACTTTCCCAAAGGTTTTTATAACTGTAAATGCCAGAACTCGACGATATCTATTTATCGCAGGCGAAAAATCGCATTTTTACGAGGTTACCGTAAAGTGAACCAACCACTTTAAACCGTTTATAACTTTCGTTAAAAGCGGGTCCCAATCGTTTTTTCAACTGGAAATGGTAGAACTCGACGAGATCTATCGATTCCAAGCGAAAAATCGAGATTTTATTTAGTTACCGTACAGTGAACTAGCCAATTTAAAATGTTTATAACTTTTTTTAGAAGCGAGTCCCAATAGTTTTTTTAACTGGAAATGGTAGAACTCGCCGAGATCTATAGATTCCAATCGAAAAATCGAGATTTTATTTAGTTACCGTAAAGTGAAATTTTCCCAAGGTTCTTTAGGAAGAGAGAGACAGCGAGAGCGAGAGGGCGATAGAGAGACAGAGAGAGAAAGAGCGACAGAGAGAGAGAGCGAGAGAGAGAGAGAGCGAGAGAGAGAGAGAGCGCGAGAGCGTGAGCGAGAGCGAGTAAGACAGAGAGAGCGACAGAGAGAGGGGATAGAGAGAGAGTGAGGCAGAGAGACAGCGAGAGAGAGCGAGAGTGAGCGAGAGAGAGAAAGAGAGTGCGAGAGCGAGAGAGAGAGAGAGAGGCAGAGAGGGAATGGGAGAGAGCGAAAGAGACAGAAAGAAAGAGAGAGGGAGCGAGAGAGAGAGAGTGATTCTCAAAAAAAACCCACCGGCAGTTTCCCCTTGATGCACTTCGGATATCTGTAGAGATTGCTGTCATTCGCTTCGGGTGTCCATCCGATACGCAGATTCTCCTCCTCCGTCAGAAAGCTGGCGAACGGTGGCGACTGCAAAATTCAGGGATTGGTGCGTTATCGGGGGGGGGGGGTAATTTAAGAAAAGTAGAATTTAATGGTACTGCACTGTTAGCGGGGGGAGGACCTTCAAAAAGTCCAGCACCGAAATCTTTACGGAAGCCGAGCCGGGAAACCCTAAAATTAATTCATTGCCGGCCCCTTGAAAGTTACAGTATCGCCTCCAAAGCTACCGTACCCTCTGTCGGAATGCGGTGTAGATGTGCCCATCGGAATCGAGTACATCATACGGGATACAATGTGGATACATGCCCGTCCCATTGTATCGACAGATCATCTGGCAGCCAGAGCTTTTCTCCTTAAGCGTCTCCGACGTCATCACGGCCCTCACCTCATCCGGCCACCTGAATTCGTCGAGTTTGTGGTTTGCTAGAAATTTGCTAGGCAGGCTAGCAGAGATTCTTTGAGGAATTGGAGGGGATGGATGGGGGCAGGCTAGCAGAGATTCTTTGAGGAATTGGAGGGGATGGACGGGGGCAGGCTAGCAGAGGTTCTTTGAGGAATTGGAGGGGATGGACGGGGGCAGGCTAGCAGAGATTCTTTGAGGAATTGGAGAGGATGGGGGGGCAGGCTAGCAGAGATTCTTTGAGGAATTGGAGGGGATGGACGGGGGCAGGCTAGCAGAGGTTCTTTGAGGAATTGGAGGGGATGGACGGGGCAGGCTAGCAGAGGTTCTTTGAGGAATTGGAGGGGATGGACGGGGCAGGCTAGCAGAGATTCTTTGAGGAATTGGAGGGGATGGACGGGGGCAGGCTAGCAGAGGTTCTTTGAGGAATTGGAGGGGATGGACGGGGGCAGGCTAGCAGAGGTTCTTTGAGGAATTGGAGGGGATGGACGGGGGCAGGCTAGCAGAGGTTCTTTGCGGAATTGGAGGGGATGGACGGGGGCAGGCTAGCAGAGGTTCTTTGAGGAATTGGAGGGGATGGACGGGGGCAGGCTAGCAGAGGTTCTTTGAGGAACTGGAGGACCGTACCATGATCCACAGACGGCCCTGGGGATTTCTCCTTTGGGTGTGGGACGCCTGGGATTCATCGGTGAAAATGGGACATCCTTGGTGAATGTGACCAGCTCGAGGGGAAAGATGTTGTCGGTGGCATTTAACTGCGAAAATCCGGCGGCAATGTGGAGGCTTGGCACACACGTCTTCAGCTCCGCTATCTTCCTAAAAAAATTTTGTGCGGTTTGGGGTCTGAAAAAACATTCAGCGCCCAGCTTTTGATGAAAAAGCGGTTCTTTCGCATTACCGGGGGGGGGGAGCGTGATTTTTCCCAGAAGCCCATAAAAGGCTGCTAACGTATATAATAGTACGTATTTAATAACGAAGCTAATAAAATGTTCTAATTTATTTCGAATGGAAAAACACTTTTAAACAATTCAAAATCCGCCCCCGCCACCAATAATCGATAATGGAAAACAACTCTTATCGTATCAGACCCAAATGGATCTAATTCATTAGCGGGGGGTTGCTGGAGGCCGCGCCCATTTCCAATTCTGATCCCACTAGGTTTGTCGCAGAATCCCCCCGTTACCGCACCAGATCCAAAATTCGTCCCCCCCCCCCGATAATGACAAAGTTACCGTAAAAAATCTCGAAAAATATCCCCCCGCTAACGCACTAGTAACCTGAAAATTGTTATCTAAGTAGTTTCGGCAAAGGTAATCCCCCCCGCTAAAAACTCAGTAACAAAGCGACCCACTGTGGCACGGTGAAGCCGGCATCGCAATGCAGATAGTAGTCGGTGGTGAGTATCGGTGCTGCCGGGTCGTAGGGTTTGGCCCGGGCGCTGCGAGGGGGATGTATTTTCTTGCAATAGCTAAACTGTCATACATTTGAGCCATTGGACATTTGTTGTCGATGAGCATTTGTCGTGTGCACAGATTGAGGGGGAACAGGACCCATTCTCCTGGCGACACTTCCACCGGGCGAATGCACGTCTTGGTAGCGGGTGTCGATGGCGCCTGCAAAATATTCGTTTTTCGGAGCTTTCCCATTATCGGGGGTGTGGGAAACCAATTTTTGTGTTAGGATCTAATTTTTAAAACCTAAATAGTGGATGCGTTTTTTAATGATTTTTACTATTCCTAAACCTGCAAACTACTAAATTTTTGTAAAAAAAGACAAAAATCTTGCGAAATGCGGGAAAAAGGACCCACACAAAATAGGGAGGATACGGTGCAGTCGGCGTCGATTTGGGGAAAGCCACCAGATGAGAGAGTGATTCCCGAGCCAATCGAACAAACAACCGATGCAGGCACACACTTGTCGCACTAAAAAAATACGGATAGAAATCATAGCCTTCCGCTAACGTGTCTGGCACAGGACGCGGTAAGAGTCTAGGAAACCCCCTCCCCAAAGCCGCAACTTTTCAGCCATACGTCCTATTAATGCGCAAAGTATCTAAAAATGTTCGCCGTGCTCGAATTACTCTAACAGAAATTGTTTCCTGACGCCAAAAATTGCTAGAAAATTTTTTACTAGCTTTTCAAAAGTGAAAAGATAAGTCGCGATGCTTCAATGTACCACGGGTTTCAAACTCAAAAATTTTAATTGTTCGCTAATTTTTTTGACTCAAAGGTACTGTAGGCTTATTCTACGGATCAAGAGCTACATCTTGAGACCATCCACAGCTCTGTAGGACAAAAGATAGCCGAGATACGAAACTCACTTTAGACTATCAAAAAGTGACTAAAGAAAACACAGTCTTATAATCGTTAGAAAATTTTTCTAACAAATGTTGATGTAAGGGAACAACTTTTTTAGAGTAATTCGACCACGGGGAACATTTTGAGATACTCGGCGCATTAATAGGACGTATGGGTGAAAAGTTCTGGCTGCTTTGGGAGGGGGAGGGGCTATCTCTGCTCCCCGTTATCCTACAGGTGTGTTAAGTATACCAAAATACTCGTGAGAGCAAGACGAACATTTTGGTATACTTTACACACCTGTAGACCAACAGAGAGCCGAGATACAAAGGCAAAACCGCCGGGCAAACCGTCGTACCAAGAAGTGGTGTTCCTTATGGTATTTGATGAAGTCGGGATAGTCCTTCATCAGTCCCTCTTTTATCAGCCATTCATACGCATAGCACACCCACGGACGCGGCTCAGAACACTGAAATTTGAACGGTACTGAACTGTTAGCGGGGGGACCAAGTTTTTCCCTGTGTTTCTCTACGGTCCCACAACAAAATATAAACCATTTTCATAGCATTTTACATAGTTTTTTAGATAGAAAAACAATACAAAAATGATTGCAACTTTCGGAAATTTTGAGCTTTTTGTTCAAAAATGTATTTGGCTAAATTTGCTTATACGGTCACCTACTCAAAACCCAACTTTTGATATGTCAAAATGCTCAGCAGGACGTGCTGGTGCAAGATCCGTTGAGAAAACTTGGCGGCAAAAGCTCTATCTCGAGATACACGACTTCGAAGTTGGCTAGTGTCGTATCCGGTCACCTACTCAAAATGAGGCTTTTGATACGTCAAAATGCCCAGCAGGACGAGTTGGTGCGAGATCCGTTGAGAAAACTTGGCGGCGAAAGCTCTATCTCGAGTTACACGACTTCGTAGTTCAAGATACTGACTTCGAAAAACCGGTTTCCCTGATCGATAAGATCAAGGACGGTTTTGCGACAGGAGTCACTCAATTTGGAGGGAAAGTAATTGCTACTTCTTCCGCTCTGCGACTAGAAAAAGGCTTCGTGCCACCGGGGCCTGGTCGCTTCGGATGGGTACGAGCTCGTACAGAGTTTCGAAATCGGGGCGCCCGAGGCGCGCGAAGCGGCCAGGCGCCCCGATTTCGAAAGAGTGGAGCGGCAGCCCATCCGAAGCGACGGCCCACCTTGCCTGACCATTCTCAGCACGTGTGAATGTGTGAAAAAAGTAAATGTGTGTTTAAAAACGTGCTTTTGATCAATTACGTAGGTTTCCGAATTTTCCTTTGGAATTTGTGCTGTCTTTTGGTGCTTTGCGTACTACTGACACACTCAATTTTTCGCCATTTTGGTGCTTTTCTTTTGTGATATCTCGAGATAGAGCTTTCGCCGCCAAGTTTTCTCAACGGATCTCGCACCAGCACGTCCTGCTGAGCATTTTGACATATCAAAAGTTGGGTTTTGAGTAGGTGACCGTATAAGCAAATTGGCTAAATTTAAGTATACGGTCACCTAGTCAAACTCAAACTTTTTATATATAGAAATGTTCAGCTCGACGAGCTGGTTCAGGATCAGTTGAAAAAACTATTGGGAAACACTTCTGGAGCGAGATATAGGCGTCCAAAGTTTTAACAACAAAAGGGCCAAAAAAACGCCCATTTCCTTTGGATATTTCGCTCTAATACACTCAAACTTTACCTAAAAATAAGGCTTCGTGCCACGGGGCTTCAGTCGCTTCCGGATGGGCGCGAGCTCGTACAGAGGTTTCGAAATGGGGCGCCAAGGCCGGCGAAGCGGCCGGGGCGCCCCATTTCAGAGTGAAACGGCAGCCCATCCGAAGCGACGGCCCACCTTGCCTGACAATGTGAAAAGCCTCACCGTTACCTTTACAGGGTGGCTGAAAAGTTCCCGCAATTTCTTCTAGCAGGTCAATAGACGGAAAATTCCTAAAATTTGACTGAGGTAAAGCAACAGCAACTTTATTTACTACGTAATCAACAGATTACAACCCAAAAATCCGCAAGAAATGTTGACGAATTCCACCAGTAGCTGAATAGAAGCGCGCAGGCAGCCATGAAAATTGCCGGCCATGGTCGCGCCCTCCCGGTGAGCAAGGAGGCGTCAATGTTTTCGCCATAGAATCGAGCCGGAACGGGCAAAATCATCGTAAACTCTTCAAAAACGGTTAATACAGGAGTCTTGGTCTATCATTCCCGTTTTCCGAGAGTTTTGATGATTTGATTAGAAATCTAGAGCCCCAGTAACCCATAAACCGTTTTCGTTCAAAAAAATCTAAAAATCGAAGTCACCGAGCATTAATATCAAGCCCTTAGGATCGTTGCAGAGCCATGAATTAAGCAATCTTTTAGTTAAAACGTTTTCACGCTTAAGCAAGACTGGACACAAGGTTTTCCGGCCCGTTCAACTATCACCCTCAGGGGAAAGTTGCAATCGCGTTTTTGCGGCTTTGATGTTTGGGCCTCCAACTCAGTGGATTCAATTTTTTGATCTTTTGGTTTCGACCATTTTGTAGCAAAAGAGCTCAGAAAAACGGTCCACTACAGTGAATTTCCTTAAAACAGCCCTGGAGAGTGCCAGGCCTCGGTTATTGTGGCAGAGGGCGCGACCAAGGGAGGCAACTTTTCAAGGTGTATGCGCATTTGTATCGAAGCGTCTGGGGGAAGCTGTGAAGATTTATTGTGGATTTTTGTTTCGCAATTTGTTCTTTACGTCTTAATTAAACTATTAGTTACCATAAGTTCTCTACCTCATTAGAATTTTAGGAATTTCCAGTCCATTTAACAGTTTCAAGAAATTGCGGGAACTTTTCAGCCACCCTGTATTTTACATTAATAGCGTTAAAAACGCTTAAAAATTATAAATAGGTGTTATTGCAGAGGTACGTACGAATACAGACTACACCGCTCCGTACAAAGGAGTGTCGCGTAGCCGGAGCTTTCCGAAAACTGAGTTTCAAACCTTCATAACTTTCTTTATACATTTTTCCCAATGATTCTTTCAACAGATATCGGCTCTGCTCGACGAGCTGCACATTTCTATGCATAAAACATGCCTGTTTGGATAGGTGACCGTATACCTAACTAGCTAAATTTGGACCCCTATATCTCGCTCCAGAAGTGTTTCCCAATAGTTTTTTCAACTGATCCTGAACCAGCTCTTCGAGCTGAACATTTCTATATATAAATAAGTTGGGTTTGGCTAGGTGACCGTATACTTAAATTTTCCCAGCAAATTTTCCCATGTATTTGTGTATGTATCGTAAAAAATGTACTTTTATAATTTTTTAGCAAACAAAAACTATTAAAAACGCTAGAATATAGATACAGAATATATCATCAACAGGTAGGTAACGGGATGTC
>CATQJA010000891.1:0-11563 GCA_958295435.1 Mesorhabditis spiculigera
TGGTCCATAAGTATTGTCGCGCCTTTTGGCCGGCTGTATCAAATCGGGGCCGTGTGCGATTGGCTAGTTGAGCGTATGCCTTATGCAGTTTTTTATCCTCTATCCGATGGTAAGATAGGTTGCACGATCGTATTGAGATTTGGAGCTTATAGCACATAGTTTCTAGTGAACCTCCAAATTTCAGCTTAAAAATGGCTTTTGAGAGGCTCCGCTACGACAAAACAATTATGTATTCTCTAAATTTGCCTTTACAATTAAAAGAACCAGTAAAACTCTGCTAGCAGAACCTCCAAACAAAAATTTTCGCACCTCCGTTTTTGAGCAAGCGCTATTCAAAGTTTCGGGGAACCCGGTGCGTCGCCCTCGGCTTACCCCATATGTAAAACTGAGATCGTGGCTGTTAGAAAGCTGAGATAACTGTGACAATTTTTTTGGGGATAATTAAGGCTTCTTTTCAACTATTCCCAAATTTTAGGCGCAGAATTCCACATGCAGTTCAAGAAAATCGAGAATTTTGTCTAATGGCATGCGCCACCCAAATTTAGTTCAAATCAAAGTCTGAAAAGTGACAGGAGCCTAGCTCAATATGCCATTGGAAAGAAGACGTCAGGTAGCATAGTAATAGCAAATAGAATTGTCCCCGGGTAGCCCTAGGAAGAAATAAAACTTCTAAAACTAAAAAATGACGGGATGCCCTGAATTTGCGGATTTTCGTCCGAACATTGCGGAGGCCATAGCTCCTTCAAGCGACAAGCTGGTTAAATTTCCATTTGGGAACAATGCTGAAGCTACCATAAACACGCTCCAAAAAACATCCTGACTCTCAATCGCCGGATTTAGAGCCCTTCTTCCCGAAATTCTGGCGCGGCGCACCCCAACCTTTTGCCGCCCACTTTAAGCAAATTATCTCATTTGGAAACCATTATTCCAAAAAACTTTCTAAAGCAAAGTGGTTTCTAAGGCTTGTCTGAAGCTAACCTAATTGGCTAAATGGCTCAAATCGCTCAGTGGGAAAAGATATGACGCCTTGAAAAACGACAATACTTATGGACCACCCTGTATACTAGAAACTTGCCAAAAATATTTAAAAATTTGAAAATTTGCCATTATTTCTCGTTTTCCATGCATTTTTAGGCAAAATTCAAAAATTACGGAAATTTTTATAGTGTTTCTGAATTTTTTGCATCTAAAAACTGTGTAATTTTTTAGAAAAAAGGGTACAGATTTCGTTATAGGGCCATTGGGAATTCCTGGGGACAATTTGGTTCCGCCCCCAGGAAAGACGCGGTAATACCAATTTTCCACAGTTTTTCAGGGTTCTTTTGCTCCAGAAATAACCCGCCCGTAATTCCGGCTACTATGTGCTGTCGTGGTATGCGTAAGCGTTATCAGCCCCCCCAAAGCCCCCAAGAAACAAGCCACCGAATTGCGTGGATTGCCGCATCGATTATGAGCCAGAATTTGGCCGCTAAAAGCTTTGAGCCTGTTCTTTGTTGTTGGCTTTGCGTAGGCTTAGGCTTGGGTTTAGGCTTGGCTTAGGCTTGGCTTAGGCTTAGCTTAGGCTTAGCTTAGGCTTAGCTTAGGCTTAGCTTAGGCTTGGCTTAGGCTTAGCTTAGGCTTAGCTTAGGCTTAGCTTAGGCTTAGCTTAGGCTTAGCTTAGGCTTAGCTTAGGCTTGGCTTAGGCTTAGCTTAGGCTTAGCTTAGGCTTAGCTTAGGCTTAGCTTAGGCTTGGCTTAGGCTTAGCTTAGGCTTAGCTTAGGCTTGGTTTCTGCCCAAGCTGAAACCTAGCTGTCCTTTTTAATCCATTTTTTGCACAGTTTTTATGGGTATCTTTATAAATATTTACATTTATATCTAATCTAATCTATATTTAATATCTAGGGTATAAATGTCGGAAAGTTCGTTCGGAGCCGGTTCGTCAAAAAGCGATAAAAAACGAGATGAAGAACTTGGCGAAGACGTTGAAGAGGTTAACGCAGCTGATTGCTCTCAAAGGTATCGATTCTTCGATCTATTGCCCATCATATTACAGTGCTGCTAAACCTAAATTAAAAAGAAAATCGAAAAAATTAAAGGGCAAGGGGCCAAACGCCAAATGAGATTGGGTAACGCCCCACCAGCCTGACCGCCAAAAGGCCATAACTCGCCCGGTTATACCCAATTCTGATGCCCCATTAATAGTGATGATATCGCGAAAAAAGATAACATTTGACGCAAAGGGCTCTATTATTGATTTGTTTCCTCGATATGCCGTGGTGGGACTCGAATTCGGACATTTCGGAAAAGAAAAAGCCGAGTTGCTTCGCTAAATGTAACTGTAACCAGACGTGAGTTGTTGCCGGGGGTTTTAGTTTTAATGGACGCTAAGAGTTGAAGTTTGCAAGCTAATTTAAATCACTCTTACTACGTGAATTATTTTAATTTTTCTTATTTTTGAAATTTTTTGTGTTTTACCGGGTGGTGTATTGGTTGTGTTTTCGACCCGTCAAGCAGACGATCCGGGTTCGACCCCCGGCCGGAACACGAAGTTTTGCTTTTTGCCCGATCGATTACGACATGAAATTACTGATGAAATTCGACGCTCTCTCAATTCCAGGCTGACAAAAATCCTCGTCCAACTCGGGTTGTCACTTTTCGTGCTGGGATGCCTGGCCGGGGCGCTGATTTGGTCGTTTAACAACGGTATTTTAATTCAATGTATTTTATCATGTATATACATTTACCTCATTTTTATGTATATTTTTCTAGGCGAAAAGGGTACCGACAACGGCGAAGTTCACCGTGATGCTTCGAAAAATTTCTCGATCTTCATCGACCAGTGGGCGGCTACGGGAACTTATTCAAATGTTATTAAATCGGTTGATGGGCCGAATAGTACTGTAAGTTTATAGAAAATATCTTATATATTGTACATTTAATATAGCAAAGTATAGAAAATTTTTTGACCAATATTTTTACACTTTGTAGGAACGCACAGACACGCACGAATCGTGGTGGTATCAGGATGATGCGAATAAACGGATAGGTATATTTTAGTTCCTAATTTTATCATTAAGTAAATATTATATAATTTACTATTTATTTAATAAATTTAATTGCTTATTTTTTAGTCCACCGCCTTGATGAGAGCCACACGATTTATGTCCGGGCCGATCGCTCCTATTACGTGACGCAGAAAGAACGAGACGGGCCGATAGACGTGGGTTTCAATTTTTATTAATTTAATATTTAAATTAACGATAATATTTTTAATTGAATTCGATAGAATATGCAAAAATATCCATAAAAATAGGTTTTGAAAAATTTTTAAACAGAATTGTCGAATTTTCTAGTACTGCTCCGCGCAAAATTTTGGGTATTCCGACTATATTCAACGACTGGGAATGGGCAGTATGATGAAACATTATTCGGACATCGTAAGTTTTAGACGTAGTTTTTAATTGAATTTTAATGTTGAATTCAATAATTTTCTATATCGATTTAGGAGCGGACAAAGAACCATACAAAAGTCTTCATCTATGATGGGGATCCGCATGCGGTAATTTTAATTAATATTACCTAGAATAATTACTGTGATTTCTTTTGATAAAAACTTGCTTTTTTGATTCAAATATCTATTTATTTTTTATTAATTATTTTATTACACATTTATCAGTTATTATATAGGTACAACTTATCCAAAATCCGGCCGTTGCCTTCCTGGTGACCGCCTATGCTGATGCGGGCACCGGTAAGTCGCCTTATAGCTTCGGACGCTGTATTTTTTACCTATTTTTTTAGTCTAGAGCTTTTAATGGTTATTTTGCGCCTTCTAATGCTGAATTTTTTGCAACTTTTAACCTTAGATTTATTTTTACAAAATTACACTTTGTATTTCGTATTTTTCAGGCGCTCTCATCGGCTGGGATACGTATTTTGAATCGAGTGGAAATCAATATTTGTATATGGCTAGTTATTGGTGGGTTTTGGCTTCAGCAAGTTTGGCTTAGGCTTGGCTTAGGCTTGGACGTAGGCTTGGTTTATGCTTGGTTTAGGCTTGCTTTAGGGCTTGGCTTAGGCTTGGCTTAGGCTTGGCTTAGGGCTTGGCTTAGGCTTGGCTTAGGCTTAGGCTTTAGGGCTTGGCTTAGGCTTACTTAGGCTTGGCTTAGGCTTGGCTTAGGCTTGGCTTAGGCTTGGCTTAGGCTTGGCTTAGGCTTGGCTTAGGCTTGGCTTAGGCTTGGCTTAGGCTTGGCTTAGGCTTGGCTTAGGCTTGGCTTAGGCTTGGCTTAGGCTTGGCTTAGGCTTATTTAGGCTTGGCCCAGGCTTGCTTAGGCCTGGCTAGGGCTGACTTAGGGCTTGGCTTAGGGCCTGGCTTAGGCCTGGCTTAGGCCTGGCTTAGGCCTGGCTTAGGGCCTGGCTTAGGCCTGGCCTAGGCCTGGCTTAGGCTGGGCTTAGGCCTCGGGCTTAGGCCTGGCTTAGGCCTGGCTTAGGCTTGGCTTAGGGCTTGGCCCTAGGCCTGACTAGGCCTGGCTTAGGGGCTTGGCTTTTAGGCCTGGCTTAGGGCTCATTTAGGCCTGGCTTGGCTTGGCTTAGGCCTGGCCTAGGCTTCAGTACAGGCCTGGCTTAGGCTCATCTAGGCCACTTAGGCAATTAGGGCCTGGCCTCTAGGCCTGCTTAGGCCGGCTTAGGCCTAGGCCTGGGCTCACTAGGCCTGGCTTAGGCCTGGCCTAGGCCTGGCCTGGGCTACCTGGCCTAGGCTCCAGGCCCTTAGGCCCCAGGTCTTTAGGCCTGGCTTAGGCCTGGCCTAGGCCCAGGCCTTAGGCTTGGCTTAGGCCTGGCTTAGGCCTGGCTTAGGCCTGGCTTAGGCCTGCTAGGCCTGGCTTAGGCCTACTTAGGCCTGGCCCAGGCCCTTAGGCCTGGCTTAGGCCTGGCTTAGGCCTGGCTTAGGGCTTGGCTTAGGCTTGGCTTAGGCTTAGCTTAGGCTTGGCTTAGGCTTGGCTTAGGCTTGGCTTAGGCTTGGCTTAGGCTTGGCTTAGGCTTGGCTTAGGCTTGGCTTAGGCTTGGCTTAGGCTTGGCTTAGGCTTGGCTAGGCTTGGCTTAGGCTTGGCTTAGGCTTGGCTTAGGCTTGGCTTAGGCTTGGCTTAGGCTTGGCTTAGGCTTGGCTTAACCGTGGCTCGGCTTAAGTAGGCTTCGGTCAAACAGTAATAAAGGGTTTTTAGGTACGACAAAATGAGTCCATCCCCTCCCTCCGACGATGTGTTCGTCATCCCCGCGGAATGTCCGCCATGATTCCATTGACATGTTCCATTGTATATCGTATATGATGATTCTTAGAGAACCGAACTGTAAATAAAGCTTATTAAATTCATTTGATTTGCCGGATTAAACTCGATTTTAAACCTCAAAAAAAACTTTCAGCTTTTTGCCAAGTACGCACAGAGTACTGCTAAGTACTGCGCCTACGCCCCAGGATAAGCCTAAGCCTAAGCAGGAGCGGCAGGCCTAGAGGCCGAGGCCTAGACTTTCTCGAGCCTAAGCCAAAGCCAAGCCTACGTTCAACCGAGGTTCCTTTTTACTTTTTGCTTGCCCGGTGGCTACCTGGCCCGCTTTGGGGGGCTTCTCTCTCTCTCTCTCTCTCTCTCTCTCTCTCTCCACAATCCCAATTATGCAAATCGACGCAAATTGGTCGGATAGACGCGGCGAGAGAGAGAGCGAGAGAGAGAGGGAGAGGGAGAAAGCGAGAGAAAGAGAAAGATATAGAGAATCTCGAATCCCCTTCAATCCATCCGCGACCTCTACTTCCCTTCCCTTTCCTCAAAATGTGTTGCTTTTGGTCCTTCTGTGTGTTCGAGATTGGCGTCAGCTCTTTTTTCTATCGCACCCCCCGCGATCCAATCCGTTTTGAGCCCCAGAAAAACCTTTTCCCCCCTTCCGACCCCCCACTCACTTTCCTGTTTTTTGTTTTTATTCGGGGAACACCCGAATTAGGGGTGTTGAGTGGTTCTCCGGGGCCTTTTTGTGCCTTGATGCCGATTTTGAGTTTTTTAAATGAAGAGGTGTGCTAAGCTAAGCCGAAGCCCGGCTAAGAAACAGCTAATCCTAAACTAAACCTAAGCCTAAGTTAAGCAAAACGAAGCCTAGCTAAGCCAATTAAGCTAAACCTAAGCTAAGCCGAAGCTAAGCCTAAGCTAAGCCTAAGCCTAATTTGGATGTGCTTGACCTGAAGTGTCTTATATTGACTTTGGTAGCACGTTAAAGTGTTTCTTACTTCCATATTTTCTTACTTTTACCTCCTTATCTTAGGTTTTAAGGTTGTCTAGACCCTGCAAAAACCACATCAAATCCACCTTAATTTCCTAGACTAATTTCCTTGATTAATCTTCCAGAATTTCCCTAAATCGAGCCCTTTTCCGGAAATTATCCCCCCATCATCGCCTAATCCCGGAAACGTTAAATAAGATGAATCGCGTCGCCCGGAATTTTGTACCAAATTTGAATCCAGCTTTCCCGGAAACTCGAATGATTTTCTGTTAACAAAAATTTTTTTGACCCTCACTAGGGCCAAAAGTCAATCCCAAGGTTAGGGTGGGCCCTTAGCTGGGCCCTTAGGGCCCAGGCAAGGGCCACTAGACGGGATGAGCCGAGGTTAGAGGTTTTTTCCGAATTGAATCCGCGGTTTTGCAAACCGTAGTCTTCTGGGATTTCTCTCCCTCTCTCTCTCTCACTCTCTCTCTGTCTCTCGCTCTCGCTCACTCTCTCTCTCTCTCTCTCTCTCTCTCTCTCTACTGTTCTATTTTTCACTTTGGGAAATGGAAAGCCTCCTGATGATTTCGCCAATATTTGACCTCGCAAATCCGAAAATCACCTAATTCCGCCCAAAACGCGCCTTAAAAATTCAGCAAAATCTCGATTTTTCTATCAAGACAGATTGATTTTTTTTCTAGCTGCAGCCCTTAAACTGAAAATAAAGAAAAAGCCAGATGGACGTTTCAAATTTCACCAGCTCATATTTTCACTCCACCCCCTAATGGAACGGGAAGTGATGATGGGGGGAGGGGAAAGGTCGCAAAAACGGAAGTCACACCCCCAAGCAAAAATGCAGAATATTTTCTGTAATATAGAGCTTCGTGCGATGACAAAATTCTACGCAAAATCATCAAAAATAATTTTTAAGAGTTTTTTTTGGTCCACTTGAGCCAATCATAATATTTTTGACGTGTGTGTGTTTTGCCATTTTGAGATTTTTTTTGGTCGGGGGAAGCCCTTGAGAAGAAACTGAAATATTATCGAAGCGGGTGAGGGAGAGAGAGAGAGAGAGAGAGAGAGAGAGAGAGAGAGATAGAGAGAGAGAGAGAGAGAGAGAGAGAGAGAGAGAGAGAGAGAGAGGAACAACAAAGCACTTGACGCGCCGGGACGACTCATACAATATGCATATACCGTTTTTACGCACCGGGCGGGGTTCTTCAAAGAAGGTCGGCTTGCGGAGGTGTTTTGCATCTTGGATTTTGAGGGTTGCGGTCAGTTTTTTTTAAAGAATTCCATTAATGCTTAAAGATATGCCATTTTTATAAACATACCATTAATGCATACTACAGATATTTTATTAAGGACCTCAAAAACCGTTTCCCCTCCGAAAGACCTTCATGTGGCCAGGAAAAGTCACTGTTCTGTTAGCGGGGGGGGGGCAGCAAATTTCATTTTTTCGCCTACGCCAACTTGTTCATAGTATAAAGTGTATTTTTTAGTTTGGGTTTTGATCCCCAGAAAGTTGCAAAAAATTTATTCAGACTGAAATTTTGAATTTTTCGCATTTTTATTGGCTTTTTTGAGCAAAAAACGGTGAAAAATGCTATGAATTGTTGATATTTTGCTATAGACCGTACGAGATACTGTAAAACCCCCCGCTAAGAGCCCAGTGCCTCCATTAACTAACATTTGCGCTCACCCACTGATCTTTGCCTTTTCACCCAATTTCTCTTCACAAATTTCGACCCCCAAATTTCCGTTCTGTATGCCCCGGAACTTGGATGGTCTTGTAGTCGGGTAGGGGTGTAAAGGGGGACTCTCGCGTACTCCTCCAAATATCTATATATCGAAATATTTGCACCCGGGCCTTTTTCGGGCTGCCCCCCTGCTGTATCGCCCCCTATTGTGCGCCCCTTTTCTATGGTAGAGGGCCCCGAATTTCCGCTATGAATCGCGTGGATGAACGCTGTATTCTGGCGGAGTTTTGGCAGATTTTATAACGATTTCAGTTCCATTAAATTATTTAGTCACATAACTTTATTTAATTTTCTTATTTCGGTTTTTCGAAAAACGCTATATCCCGCTCTAGGAAAGTCGAATTTTAATAATTTTTACAGCAATGGAAAGCTCAGAAAATTCTGAATTTTTAGCGCTAAGGCACTTTAATACTTAGACAAGTACTAATTTTACGGCTAGTTTTCCAATTGTGAATATACAACTTTTAATCCAATTTTTCCATTTTTTGTTAAAATTGGTTTTTTGTGTTAAAAATTCCCCATTTTCTGGGCTTTCTAATGGTACAAAAATTATTACGAACGGACCTTTCTACGGTGAGATGTAGCATTTTTAAGTTTTTTTCGCGTTTTCAGACAATTTTTTTTTAAATCGAATTTAGTCAAAAAATTTTTAATATATAACTTTATCCTAACCTTTATCCCTTTTATTGCGCAATTTCTATTATTTACATTTCGTTTTATTACGTATGCTGCCCCTGCGGACTCCTGTTTTTTATTCCGCACCCCTCCAATACCGTATCGAATCTATTTGGCTTTCTATTAATTTTTATCCATTGAAATTCGTTGAATAAATTCAGCTGAATGTGGTTGGGTGGTAAAGCTGTACAAACCCCGATTGGACAGAAAGTGGCGATGCCGGGGCTTCAGCCTTATCTGTGTATACATTCCCTGAAAGGGGGACCTCGATTCCCCAATTCAGAATCGATGGCCGAACGTGGCACCTCTTCTTCGTTCCAAAACATCGATTATTTCTGACAAAACCGGATATTTACGTGGGGAAATTGGAGTTTTATATCTCATTCTCACTCTCGTTCACTCTCTCTCTCTCACTCTCTCTTTCTCTCTCTCGTGCCCTGTCTCTCTCGCTCGGTCTCTCGCTCTCGCTCACTCACTCTCTCTATCTCTTTCTCTCGTTCTCTGTCTCTCCCGCTCGGTCTCTCGTTTTCTCCCACACACTCTCTCTCTATCTATCTATCTCACTCTCTCGCTTTCTGTCACTCTCTCAATCGCTCTCTCTCTCTCTCTCGCTCGGTCTCTCGTTCTCGCTCACACACTCTCTCTCTATCTCTCTCTCTCTCTCTCTCGCTCTCGCTCTCTCTCTCTCCTGTTTCGCTCTTTTACTCGATTTCTACAAAGCCAAATAGTGTACAGGGTGTTCCAAAAAAAAGTGCCTAAGTTTGTCCCCGAATAACTCGAGAAGGAAACATATTTCACCGTGAGTTACCATGCCAGAATGCTTAAATATGTCAGGAATAGGGAAATAACCCAACTTGATTTTTTCGATTTTTGGCGACGTACCCATACAAATGACACCCGAAAACTGTGCGTTCCGGCAAAACTTTGTTTGCATTTTTTTAGATTGCTGGTGGTAGAACACTTCCAATTTTTACAGTGTAGGTACCTCATGATCGGCCCTACGCACATCCGGAATTTTAGAATTTTTGAAGGTCAGGTTGGCAAGTTATAGCGTGCTCAAATTTAATATGGAGAAATTTCGTAAATTTCGAATTTTACAAAAGCCTATGGTGGAAACCACAAAATAAGCTGTTTTAGCATGTCTATAGGCTCGATACAATCCCACAAAAATATCAAAAAAAATTTTCTGAACCGCGGATTTTTGAGTTTTTTGACGACCCCCTGGTCATGGATTCTTTCGAGGTCACGAAACTGAACGTTGGAAAAATATTTCTAAAATTGCAGATAGAATTTCGGTGTTTGCTTTGCTTGGTTGTGTAGGACTGGCGTCCATCTATCATGTAGACAATTTCTAGCTACCGTACCCCTTTGGAAGGTTGCCTTTTAGCGCCTCCAAAACGGTTGGCTCGTGCTATTTCACAGACCTTCATGCCAGTTTATAAAATTCATTTGAGAGGCTGGAATTGTTGTCATAATTTTATTTAATACTACTTAATGGGCGCATTCTATGATCATAGTTACAAATTTATTGGGCCATCCAATCCCTCAAAAGAAATTCATGAAGAGCCCAAATATACCCGAATTCGGGACGAGGTAAAAAAATTCTCGTGGCTTGAGTAGCCCCGACTTTTCTGGCATAGACCAAGCTTGGGTAATCAACTAGAACCCATGCAAATACAAAATCTTTTCTTGGCAAACTAATTTAGAGGAGCGCCCCAAAGTCGGCTTTTCAAAAAACGTTATTTTCGGGTTTTAAATCAAAATGAACCATTAACTTCAGGCAGATCATTCTAGAATTCTGCTCTCATACACAATTCGATGCGTGCTTTAATTGTATCCACCAAACCCCGATGCCTTTTTCATTTTCAAAAATTCGATTTTCAGCCCGGGGCCCCGGGTCCAAAATCGGGCCACGAGGGGCGTTTTCCTCTTTACCATATAACTTTGTCATTTGCCACAGGAATCAAGTAATTTTTTCTAGGTGCTCTTACAATCGCCCAGTGAACAGTCTAGAATCGAAAAACCGTCATTTTATGGAATTTTGTCTTGGCATGCTAAAACGCGCTCCAGGCGGGTTACGGTAGAAAACAGAAAATCGCCGTTTTCTCGTTCTTTTCACCATAGAAACGTTTCGATCTTTCAGGAAAACAAATAATAGTAGTTTTCGGACCGATTCATTAAAATATTTAGAAATTTCCGTGGCTAAATTCGAAAATAAGTTTTTCGCATATTTTGGGAAGATGTATGGCTAGAACTTCGTGATATTTTGCCCATGGCTGCCACTTACCATTGTTTACCGATGGTAAAATTTTGAGCGAAATCGCAGCTTACAATAAAAAGAAAAAGGCGAAAAACAAAAGCTACAGTATCCCTCTGGGGCACGTTTTAGCAAGCAATATTAAAATACCATAGAATCAGGTAAAATTTGGTGTTGTGCTAAAGATTATCATTCGGAGAAACCATCTGCAAAAGATCAGCCATGGGCAGCGTATTTGAAGCGAGTTGCGAATTAAAATGTAAAAAGATACAAAACAGTGAAATTTGTTTTGCTTGTAAAAAAAGAACTGGCGCTTCAAAAATTCTAATATTTGGCCATTAGCTTTCTACAAATGCCAACGATTTTTGGGCCAAAAATCAGAATTTTCCCACCACCCGTTCAAGAACGCACAATTTTCGGTCGTAACCAGCGTCAATAGTACAGTTGCGTACTCAAAAATCGAAAAAATCAAGTTGAGTTATTTCCCTATTCCTGACATATTTAAGCATTCTGGCATGGTAACGCACGGTGAAATATCTTTCCTTCTCGAGTTATTCGGGGACAAACTTGGGCACTTTTTTTTGGGACACCCTGTATTTTTATCTTTATCCTTTATCTTCTGCTAAAGATATTAGTATACCCTTTACTT
>CATQJA010000892.1:0-13634 GCA_958295435.1 Mesorhabditis spiculigera
TTTCGAGCAATATAAGAAATTTGATCAAAAGAACGAGTTTCAAACTGTTATTCATTCGTGCAGTTTGTTTTATATTTTTTAGGTATAAATAGGTTTAATCGGGATAATCGTGAATTGTAAGCCAAATCGAATTTTGCGTTCAATGAATTTTCAGCTATATTGATTTGTGGTATAATTTGGATGCAAAAAAAAAATTAAATTGAGTCGATTTCACCTATTTAAATTCAAGTCGGGAAACAGATTTTTTCTGAATTCTCTGCTTATTTATTGAATTTTACTGATTTTAGCAGAAAGATTAAATTTCTTAGGTTTTTAAACTGTGTGAGGCTTGTATTTTAGAGAATGAATCCCGCAATGTTATTCATAGCGGTAGCATCAAGTTTTTCGGGATTTGGCGTATAAATGCACGTTCAAGCGTAAAATCGGAAAATCACGTAATAAAATGCAAAACAAATCTCCTCAAGCTCAGTGTTCTCCAAACAACAGCCTCCTTTGTTACTACTTTGTAAAGAATCAAGCCTCAGTTTTTTCATTTGTCTCTCAGCCAAATCCGCCTGATCTCTGAGATGTTGCCCCAAGCTTTTCCCGTGTGATATCCGAGATCAAAGGCTTATTCTTGCCTGCCAGCTTCGACCAATTTCCTGCTAATGCTATCGTTGCGAACCCCGGCCGGAAATTGACTTATTTCTAGTTTGGACTTGGGATTGTAGTAGAGCTACAGGAAAATAGGGTGTATTGGGGTGGCCCGTGTTTTTGGAGTGAGTTCAGGCATCCAAAAGCTCAAATTCGCAAGGAAAAATATTTTCAGCCTATTTTTGGTACATTTCTTCTTTAATTACCTTCGAAACCGGTCTTTAAACAATAAATAACAAATAGCGAGGTTTTGCTCCAATTTTTTCGCTCAATTACGATTGCTGAATTACAATAATGAAATAATAATCCTACTATATATAAAAAAATAGTGTTTGTGTGTGTGTGCACTTCCGTTTGGATGTTCCGCACCTACAGGTTCAGGGAAGCATTTTTTCGGTAGGGAAGAAACGTCATAGGGTAAAGAAGGGGCTGGAATCGACTGCACACACATAAAATCTTTGAAAAATTGCTATTTTCGCTATTAAAATTAGGTTTTTTGTAAAACTCTTGGCTTGCCTCTTTGTTAGGGAAAATTAGCATACGCCGGAAGTGGAGATGGCTTATAAAAAAGAAGGGAGGGCGTGGTTTTCATTTTTTGGTCATCGGTTTTCGGCAAGAATTATGCAAAGTTTCATAAATCCTAGACGGCGCCAGGGTTGAAAAGCCGCGAAGCGGTTTTTCAACCCTGGTTGTAATTAAAACTGTTCCTTGAAAGTTATGTTTTTGTTTTAGAAAGTGCGAAAACCTACACAAAGTATATTTGATGCTCTTATAATTTTATTTCTATTAAATATGCCTCAATGCTGTATTCTATAAGCGATATTTTGACAGATTTCCTATATCCTTTTACCATAAATCTCGTAAAAAGACGATATCTAAAACAACGTTAGATATTAGGTTAGAATTATGCAAATTATATGTACCTACAAATTATACATAAAAAGTTACTTTCTAATATTTCTAAACCATATAATAGTATTAATTCAGCACATGCCGAATTTTAATCCAATTACCGATCTCCGGATTACCCTTGCCTATACTTTTTGTTTCTCTTGCTCCCCCTGCAAAACCCAAATTTCCGGCCGAATGTTAGGGTTACGTAGCAGACCGGATGGATGGCTGGAGACTCCATTTTTCGGCTCCGTTCCGGGCGTAAATAATCTTGGCATAGCCCGTTGGTCATGCAAGATTCCGTGTTGCTCTCCTCGCCGCTGCCCCTGGCGTCTAACATTCGACTATATAATGAGTTATCGCTTACGAGGGTGACTTCCACGAATTCCTCAAGTATTGGTCAATCCGTCATGAAGCGGTACTTTTTAAACAGATTTGCCAATTCGCCAGTTTTTTTAGCGAACTTGAGACGGTAATGGTAATTCGAAATAGCGCTTTTCCTATGAGATATATCATATTTTCTATTCGTGTCGCGTTGGCTGCCGCGTTGCGTGTGGCTTGGTCTCGCGCGTTACTGGTCGCGTTGCATGTAGGACTGCGTGTATCGCTGCTCGTCGCGTATCGCGTTGCGTGTCGCGGCCCACTAAGTCCTAACATCTCCAGAAGCAATCGAAAACTCACTATGATCTCAATTCCACCCTTTTGAGGACCTTTAGTATTCACAACAAGGGCTTGGTATTATTACAATAATTTGAATATACAAGAAAAATTGTTTTGTTGCTATTTTTGGCTCTAAAAACCAGAGAGAATTTTGGGAAAATTCCAAAACTGCTGAATCTTTGCTGGATTCTCGCCAATTTCCGATCTCTGAGCTAGCGATTCGCTTTTCCTCTCAATACCTCTCTATAAACACCCCATTAATATCATGGTCATCTTGCTCCTCTGCCATTTGTCATTCACTCGCTTCTTCCCCTGTGATAAATGAGATCCACATCGTTCAGGCGAGCTGGAGGAGGCAGCTCAAGAGGATGGGCCAGCGATGCTCCTCCGACTTTTTGTGTTGTCACGACGGCCGGGTGCTGAGGAGGCGGAAAGAGCTGATCGTCATAGAACCGGACCGGAAAGTAAGTTCGGCCTCAAATTTAATAATTTTTTTAAGTTATTCGATATTAAACTTTTAAATATTTACAACTAAATTTATTATACCAGGTCCGATTTTTTAGACCCAATTTCGTAAATTTTCTGTTGCTTGAAAAACATCGGGTTTGAATCCTGACACTCTACTTTTATCATAGAGATGAAAAGTACATATTTTAGACACCATATTTCTATTTTTATCACAAAAGCGCTTATTCCTGACTTTTCTAATTTTTAAACTGTAAACTGTGCCTAAAGTTAAGTCCAACTAATTTTTAAAAGTTATCAAATTTAGGCAAATTAATTTTGCTACCAATTTATAAATTTTAAAACTTTAGAGAATTTTAGAGAAATCGTTAATTAATTACATACTTTCAAATTGGGTTTACGGTGGATTAAGAATTACATTTTATATATTTAATCCTCATTTTAACTACCCAAAAAAATCTGTTAAACTACAAATAATGAACTTTACCTTTTGATCTCCCATCTTTGCTCAATCACCTCCGCAAACAACTCAGAGATCCGCGTCGGGCGAACGATTTGGAGATGCAAATCCGTGACCACGCCAGCGTGAATCAGATTATTTACCTGTCTCTTTTTTGTGGTTTTCATCTTTTCAATGGCCGCCCTCCCCCCGACAATTCACGAGAGTTATTCAAATCCCGAAAAAGGCGCTTATCGCTTTTACGATGCCTGAAAGCGGGTGGCGGGAGTGCTAGTGATCGCCATAGTTCCCAGCCAAGTCTTCTGGGCCCGGACTGAAGATTGGCATTTTCACTTTTTGATACACTGATACACTTTTCACACTTTTTGAGACACTGATATTGCCAGAGAGGGGAAGGCTGATGTGAAAAAGCCGCGAAGCGGTTGTTGGTCCTGATAAAGCGTTAAAAACGAATTAAAATATGCTTTAGACATTATCTAAGGAAGCTTTGTTCTTCAAATTCAGCGCGAATCAAAGTATTTTTCGCTTTATAAAAAAAGGTGGGTTAGAAATACCTAGAAATCAGATCTACCCATCAGCCAGAGATCACCTTCCATCAGTGTTTGATTTTCAAACCCCTACCCCATCTCCCATCTCAAATTTTACGCCGGACCTGACAAACCGGCAAAGCGCAAACATAAAATGCCCTTTTCTCTTCAATGGAGGCTTTTCCCTCTTGCGGCTAGGGTCAGCCTTTTTCATCCGATTCCCAAAAGCCAAAGGTAGAAGAGAGGAGGGATTGTTTGCATTCTTTATCATTTCCGAATCGTGCGCCAAACTCTGCCGGGTTGCAGATTTCTGACTTTCCTGATGCCGAGGCTTGAGTTCTGATACTGTAGTGGCTACAGTATCTGTATCGTTATATTTAGTTTATTTTTGAATTGAAGTATTTATTTATGTATCACCGGGTCACTTAGTGAAATTTTGTAAAGCCACCTTAGTTAGCTGGGCTGTTGATACTACCGTAACTAGTATCTACCGTACCGCAAACATCTTAACTAATTTTTGCAGCTTTTCGGGATTTGTGTGGTAGTTTTTTTACGGTAATTACCCCTTTTTTGGAACAAGACACGATTTGTTTGAAGGCTCCTTTTACAATTTTTCAGTTTTTTCGTTTAAACAATTTTCTATATTTTGCAAAGAAACTATAGGTGTACGGTATAAAAAGTCGACCGTCTCGTAGAGCCCTAAAAAACTCATATTTGGGAAGCGGATTTAAAATTGTTCCCTAAAACGCTACCATCTCTTTGTGTGTTTCTGGGGGTACTGTCTGTCGGAGCAGTTTTATGGAAATATCTCACATTTGGAGAGCGGAAAATCTCCTGGTCTATTTTGCCAATTTGTGCTAAAACCAGATCGTTGTGGAATTTCGTGATCTCCGATCCAGTTGTTGGCGTCAAAAACCAAGCCTTCAATAGGGCTCCACCTCAAATTTCATGGCGTTTTTATAAAGTCCACCAAAAATGGGATATCGGATGTCTACCGGAAATCCAATCGGGTCGGCAATTCCACGATTTGGAACACTTTTTCGGGTGAAACTCTGGAAACTAGTGGAACCCTAGTTCCACGGCGATAGCTCGCGCGGGCCTAAAATAAACAAAATTTGCAGGCTCGGGTGGGTGGGTGGTAGCGGTTGCAAAATGTCCTCAATCCGCCGCGCGTTTCAAGAAAAAAAAACAAAAGCTCTCTCTCTGTCACTCATTCTCTCTCTCATTCTCTCTGTCTCTCGCACTCTCTCGCTCTCTCACGCTCTCTCTCACTCTCTGTTTCCTTTTCTGTCCCTATCTCTCTGTCACGCTCTCTCGTCCGCTCTCTCTCTCTCTCTCTCTCTCTCTCTCTCTTTCTCTCTCTCGCTCTAAAAAGGCCACCAACGGAACAGGCCAACGGCACAGATCTGCGCCAGAAGAGAAGAGCCACGCTTGAATGGAGTCCAAATCTGGGTGTGGTTCGCGGGGGCTGCTGACCAATTCTGGGAGTGTGTGTTCTCTAGAGCACATTGAATTCTTCTTCTACTTCCGCAAAAAACGGCTGAATCGCTAAGGCGCTAGATATTCCGGAAATTCGAAAAAGCCGGCAATCCGCCAAGATTTTCAGCTTCCTCGGATACGTGGCGAAGATGAGGGTGGGAATTTTGAGTATTTTACTTCATGGGCTTCATGGAAATCTGCGGTTTGATCATAAGGTTTCTTTGATTTTTGTGTTTCTGAGCTGATCAGAGTTGTTGCTCAAAATCCGGAAAAGAATGAACCGTGCGTTAAGCGATATGGAGCAAGAGTGCGAAAAACTGCCAGAGTAATACGAAGAAAATCGGGTCTTCAATTCGGCCAACAACTTCAACGAGTTCAGCCCATTCAGTGCTGATTATGGGGCATCTGGTTTGGCATCAAGCTCAGGCCAGCTTCACCGATTTCAGAGTTGTAAGTCGACACTCAAAGACGCGGAAAATTTTTGGCGCCGTTTTGAGCATAATGTTTTGAGCACGAACAGGTAGAATTTCTTTTCCCACCATTTCACAACTGGTGGAAGCGCTTTCGCAGAAATTCAAGAAGTTCAACGCGATTCGCAAGCCGAACTAGGAACTTTTTGCCAACTTTTGAGGCCGAACTCCTTCCCAAGGAGCTTCACGGGGTTCGGCCCGGCTTGAGCACCTTTTGCGCCCTTCTTTCCCGCTTTTCGGGGTGAACGCCTTCCCAGGGAGCTTCAAGGAGCTAAGCCCTACTTGCGAGTCTCTGGGCCCATCTCTGGGCCCTTATTTGGTCCTCGAAACTCCGGAAAACCAAAGAACACCCTGGGGCCCAGTTGTGCGAAGGAGGAACAGCTCGTCCCACCCCTTCGGCACTTGAGCCTCCCAATTTCCTATCTTTTGCAAATGGCGCATCGGCCTCCGGGTGGCCGCTCTCCAAATTGCATTCCAAACTAGGGTCCCGGATAGAAGAGAGGAGCAAGAAAAAAAGGAGCACGAGGCGACTGAATTTGTCACAGAGATGGACCCGTTTTTACACCCTGACATCCGCATCACCCATGCATTCATTTATCTAGGGGATCAGAATTTTCGGGTGGTTCTGAGTTCAGGAGCATGAACTTTTGTCCAGTAATTTTAACAACAATTTTTTGAGGCGTACATAAACCTCGGGCTCCCCGGATCTCTGAATTCTGAAAACTCTGAACTTTATGCGCTTCCTTCCTGGCACTTTAAAGAAATGACGACAACAAAAAACACACCAGTTTTGCACTTCTCGATCTCGTTCTCTTTAAAACCTCGAGCTCCTGGATCTCCATATTTCCTTGAATTCACGGCTGCTGGCCAGCGCCACGGGAATTCGGGAAGAAGCGGGGAGTCCGGGCGCAGCAAGAAAGAGCACGAGGCGACGGGGAGTCCCGTCTTTTTTTCTAGCTTCTTCTCTTTTTTTGGCTTTTTTCGTGGGTTTTGGGGGAAGCGGCCCCTTCCCCCCCCCACGGCCAAGAAGAAGGCCTTATCGAACTTCCCTTTATAAGCTCTTCCCTTCCTTGGCCAGCGCCACACTCTTATTGCCCATATTTGCAGGCGTTTTCCGGGAAGATTCGGGGGGAACTCCGGTTCCGGAAAAGTCGCAAAGTACGGAGTTTTTGAAGTGTTTTTTGTCGACGACTTAAGGCCAGAATTTCCAAATACGTTAAATTTAAAGCTGGACTAATTTTTGTCCACTTTCACTTATTCGAAGCTTTTTCTGAGACCATCCGAGAATTCCTGTTCCGGAAAAGCCGCTAATCTGCTTTCGTGAAGTTTTTGTCTTCATCCGCATCTCCATTTAAATTAAAGCTAGAATTTGCGCTTTCCGCTATTTGAAGCGCAGTTTCGGAAGTTCCGGATTCGGAAAAGCCGTTAATTAGACAGTTTTTAAGCGCAAGGTGGTCCTCAATCTCTTTTCTTAATCTCAAAACCCATATTTCACGTTTTTTTTAATTCCGAATCTGGTTTTTATACCTAAATTTAATTTCCCATAAATCTTTTTGCATTTTTAGTTTAAAACCATCGTTGTCACGTTAAAATCCACTCTTAAATGTTCCAAGAACCCCTCGATCAACTTTACAAAAACCAGAGAAACACCGAGACAAGGCATTATATATATTTTTTGCTGGAAGTCGTTGCATAAAATCTCGACGTCTTTGGTTTTGAGATGCAAAAAACGCGCAAAAGCCGGGTGCAGGGCAGAACATAGACCAAAGTCACAACTGTCACAAAATTCAACGGAAAAATGCTAGTTTTTCTGCTATTTTGTCTATTCGAATTGGTAGCATTGGATTGTGGGCGGCCATGTCGGAAGAATCGAAGAGTAAGAATAATTTAATTCATGCGTAATTTAAATAGATATCAATTTAAGATTAAGGGTCCGAAATTTTATTGGATTTTTCTAGAAAGTATTAATAAAATTGCTAATAATCTACTATATATAAATTTCTAATGTCCGTCCGTTCGCGCGACCGGGAATTCAGCCAAATCCGGCATTCAAATTCCAAATTCAAATTTTTTTCGGGGGTGGGGGAGGGCCAGCGCTGAACCGCCGCGTAGCGGGGGGTCAGCGCTGGTCTTCTATTTAAACTTTTGGATAAAAAACTATAATTATTTTTATTAAAACAAAAATTAGCATACATCTGAAATAGTTAAAGCTACTCCTAAATCAAAGATCCGAAACGTGGAAGTGATCATTTCCGGAAAACCGATTCGCTCGTCTGTGCTTTGCAAACTTTATGATTCATCAAAATCAACAAATCTCAGGTCGATGAATCGAAAATAGTTTGATTCTTCGAATTTTCGGTCGCCAGTCCTTCCGTTTTCCTGAAAAACCTGACATCACTTTCTTCATTTCCAAAAATTTTTTGACAAATTTTCGACCTGCTAGATCTTTGATTTTTCACCCCCAACCTCTAAAAGTCTTCTCGAAATCTCTGCAAAATTTTGCTGAAAATCTGTTTGCTAAAAATGCCTAAAATGCACGAGCGACTCAATTTCTAAAGATGGCCCCAATCTTGCGCGAGAAACCAGTGAAAAATCAAAGACGGGGAAGGTTAGAAACGTGTGCACCTGACCACGATACCGACACCACGTCAAATATTTGCACAATTTTTGGACAGACAATATAAAGACAGTCTCGCGTAGTTAGTTCCTTCAAATTCGCTAAAAATCATCACCTGCGAAAAGCTATTATAGCCTTAAAAATGCAAGGCGAGCAATATTCGATTCGAAAGGTCAATGGGGAGACCATTTTTGAGGAGGTGAGTTGGAAACGAAACGCTTAAATAACCATGATAATTTGTTCCGTAAGCCTCAAAAATACATCGCTTTCAATCCCCATTTAAAGCGGGGCATTCAATTTCGCTCTAAATGCTAATTTTCCATTTAAACCCAATCAAAATTGGCCGTCTCTCAAGTTTTTCAGATGCCTTTAAATTAAAATATAGTATTCTGCATCTTAAATAAGGATGACGAGTGAGCGCGATACACAGGGAAAGAGAGAGAGAGAGAGAGAGAGAGAGAGAGAGCGAGAAGAGAGTGATCGAGAGAGACACAAAGCGAGAGAGAGACACACACAGAGAGAACCAGGGGAAGAACCGTCTTCTAAGTTTCCGCGACCTTACTGGACTTTCTAGCCTTTTCGAATGCGCTGGAGTCCAATTTTTCTAATGAGCTTCCCGGTATGAATATAATCATGCGCTTCTACAGTGCTCCACATAATCTTAGGTCCACCTCCAAAAATCGGCAAATAAAAATTTTCCACTTCTTGGCAAAAAGTTAGCAACATGACCTTCTCGCTTCTAGTATTTAAAGTTTATACCAAAAGCGCCAATGCCGATCAACGGTTAGACAAAATCATTAGCTAGAAAAACATGAAAAAACCATTTTTTGCGACTCCACATAATCTTAGGTCCACCCGGCTTTACGAAAAAACGCGTGGGCCCAGGGTGCTTAATCGAAGCTCTTTTGCTTGATCACAACCTAAGCTACTCATTGAAACGAAAAAACTGGGTTGCCAAGCCCTGGGACGATTTTTGAAAAATTGGATTTTAACAAAGGAATTTGCTTTTTTAATTCTAAAAAATCGATTATTTTATTTAATTGTTTTATTAATTAATTAAAATATTTAATTAACGTCAGGCTGCGACACATGGATCAGGCCCGGGACATAGCCCACAGCACGAACCAGCATCCGCATGAGATCGTGGCCTAGTGGATAGTGCCGGCGCCTATCAAACTTTTGCAAAATTATGCCCAGGGTTCGGAACCTATTGTGATTTATTGTTTTGCTTTTTGGTTTTTCATGCCATTGAAATCGAATTTGGCATTATCGAGCAAAAAGCAAAAGAGTTTTACTAGCGAGGAGTCGAACCCGCTGGCAAAAAAAGACAAAAACTTATGAAGCAAGCGCACTACCAATAGGCCGGCTGGTCATGGCTGGAGGGAGGCCTATAGGGGGCTATGTTGACGCGCACTCAGAGCGCAGAATCTGTGGATCAGGCGGAAAATGATGGTTAGATTAATTATTTTCAAATTAATTTTTATTGAACAGCGCAATAAACTGCAGGTTAGCAGATTTGAAAAACGACATCTTGTTCAGAATTTTTTCCTCTATCGAACTAGCTAGGTCTCGTGCAAAAACTCCAATATCACCTAAAAACGACTCCTTGTAAGATTATGTGGAGCACTGTATTATAATTGAAGTCCAAGAACAAGAGCGATGGCTAGAGACATAGGGAGAGAACTAAATAGAAAGAGAGAGAAAGAGCGAGAGAGAGAGAGTGAGCGAGAGAGTGAAAGCAGGAGCAAAAGAGAGGTACGGAATGGTTGGGTTTGGCCTGCTTTTTCCACAAAACCCTGCAACCTGCCATTCCGCGTCCAAATTAATCACTCGGCGACTGACCCCGACGGCGGGGGGGGCTTCACGTAATCCAGAGATCCTCTGCTTTCGACCTGCCTGTTGTTGGGGAGGCCCTTTAAATTAAGTGGTGGAAGATTGATGGGGAGGAGCAGATAGGGGGACCTTAGGGCCCAGACCTGAGCCCATGGGCCTATTCCTTGGAAATGGACCCAGCCACATGCTTTCCGCAGCTACCCCCGTCTTCGACAATCTTTTTTTGCCCTGATTTCAGCGCGTGTCCATCCAGGAGCTTGCCGTTAGAATGGGTGTTGATTGACAACGTGGCTATTGAACTTTTGAGCTTTGTTTGACCTTGCTTTAAAATAGGATCGAGATCTAAAAATTCTAAATTAAAATCTAGGGAACAACTGATGTAAGTCATTAAAAAATCACCAGCTTAGATAGATTTTCATGAATTATTTAAATTTCTCCACCTGAGATTCCATAGATTTCCATGAAAATCGCTAATTTGCCTTTTTAATAACTTTAAAAATTTATTCTCCGGATTTAGCCTCTCATCTGAATTTTTTTGAAAAGGAAGTTGAAACCTGGGAGGCCTAAACGGAAGAGTACGATTGGATTTATCGAAAAAATAAAATTTCACAGCCTCACTGAAAATAATTCTCTCCATTCCACCCTAAATCGTAGATCACTCCGGGCATGTAATTTTGCCCTTCTTTTCCTGATCTAGCAACGATAAGAAGGGACGGAGAAAGCAAAACAGCGCTGTTCCTAGGCTTTTGAACTTCCGCTTCCGCCATCCCTTTTGCCTTCAGTGGAGCATGGAATTTTACAGCGGCGATTTCAGACTTTAAAGCAGGTTCTGTTTCACAAAAAAAAGTATATTGTTCAGATCTCACTAAATTTACGTTATATTGCATAAATAATCTATGTTCTCTCCTCTTGACCTTTACGCATCAATTGCCTCTCTCTCTCCAGCCTCACGTAATGGTTTATTCAAATTAGAGCGGAAGTTCTAAAGTTCGGTGTCCTATGTAGGTCCAAACTCTGCCCAAAGATCCCGAACTTCAAGAGCCATAGTTTTATTGGTTGTCCTTGGATGGGCATCAGGCTCTCATCAAACATAACCGCTTTCACACGTTTGTGGAACAGCAAGCTTTTTGGGAGGTCGTAAATTGGGGTTGGATTTTTGGAATTTCACGCTTCCCCAGCCTCAAATCAGTAAACCAAATTGGACTTTATTCTGTAGGTTTTCACTAGCTTCATTATGACTCTGATCTACTTCCCCCCGGCTCTCATTGACCCCGCCCAATTCCCACCAGGCCCCAGCAATTTTGAGTTTATGGCACCACATAAAGCGGGAAAGACTCTAGGGAGTTCAGCGTTGTAGCTAGCCTTCGGGCTGCACTGAAATTGCCAAGTTCACTGAACAGCTTGCAATTTTAAATTTGTATCCCAACCTATTATACCATTTCGGAGTCTACTCGATCTGCTCGCCGGAGAAAGAGTGCCAGAAAGAGGCGATAATGACTGAGCACTGCTGGAACTATTATTGTGAGGGATGAGGGAATGTGGTAAGAGTGAGAAATATATAAAAAATTCCGACAGCTTCTTAGAGATTAAGCTAAGCCTAAGCTAAGCCTGGGAAAAGCCTCAAGCAGAATCAAGCTAAGCAATTAAATCAAAGGTCTCTAGATTTTTTAGCTTCTGACTCCTAAATCGTGAATCAGTCGTGTATGCATATTCAGGCCCCGCCCACTGGCCGGCGCCGACGGTCAACAACAGAGCCCCATCGACATCGACCTCTCGACTTGTTGAACGCAAGGATACCACAGTGGACGGCATCAAGTTCACCAAGTATACCAAAGTTCGAAGAACACGCATCACCCAGTAATGGACATTCCAGGTGGGATACCTAGAATATATCATAAAAATTCGAGTTGAGGAGCATTCCATGTTTCTGACCTCTCTTTTCAAATTCTTAAGTTGCATAACACCTACATTTTCGGTCCAAAATCACCCCCACCCCCGGCGTTGAACTCCCCGAAATCTTTGGCGGCAGCGGACCAGGTATATCGCCTTGTGCAGTACCACTTCCACTGGGGATCAACTGGCGAGAGTGAAGGTGGGTGAAAAATTGTAATCATCTGATCATCTCTATTTCAGAGGCCAGAACACACCCTTGGCGGCCTCTCCCAGCGAACTTCACTTAGTACACCGGGAGTCGAGACAGCTCCGTCTGTGGCTGTTCTCGCGTTTCCTCAAGGTCGGCAAGGGCAGTGAACTCCTTAGCGACGTCGAGCAGGCGCTGAAGAGGATGTTGAGCCGAGTAGGTTAATTTACAAGGGTTGGGACTTGCTCGTGGCCCGGTTCGTCTTTTAAAGTTCGTACTTTAAGTTACGACCCGGCGTCACCAGAAGTTCACTTCAGACGCATCCACTTTCTTTCTCGACGCCATCAACTTTATCAGGAGCAAATTGCCGAAGAACACAGGCTCCTTCTTCCGCTATGAGAGGCTCCCTGACATTTCCGCCTTGCAGCGAGATCGTCACCTGGACGCTGTTCACCGATCACATTGGAGATCACCAAAGAAAGGAACAGGTATGGACCACGGCTTTGCTTTGAAAAAATGGCTTCAGCAAATTTAATTAAATTAAGAATATCAAGTTTGATTAAATTTGATATTCTTCAATTAAATTATTAAATTAGCAAATTTAATTAAATTAAAAATACAAAATTTCCAGCTCAACCTCCTGCGCACGCTGAAAGACACGGAGAACAAGTGCCTCAACCGCAACTTTCGCCCCACCCAAAAAACCAACAACCGCACCGTATATCATATTGTGGCGAAGCACTAATGAACCATCGAATTTCCATCCGGTCTATCCGGTTACGTCCGGTTAATCATCCGGTTTACCCATTTTCTAGTCTCCCCAGAACATTCCAAGTTTCCCACCAGATTCTTACAGCAATAATTTTGCACCGCCTTTTCCTTACCCTCAGCCTGAGCAGCAGCTTTATCCCAGCATGTGTGTCATTTTTCCGCTATGATTTATTTTTTCTATGTAAAAACATGTATTTTGCTAGGAGAATAGAGTGCTACCGTATCCCGTGATAGCTTCCCTGATTACCCACCCAGATATGTGTCAAAAAGAGGAAACAGAGAATAAAGTTTTTTGTTTTAGCATCTGTTTAAAATGCAAAACGAGCGTCTTAAGATGGTTTTTTTAATTAGAAAAATCTAATTTATTTAGCTAGCGTTATGAAAAAATTATTTTTTTTTAATTTAGCTGTCGAAAAATGGCTCAAAACGGCTCGAGAAACCTGGAAAATCGGGAAAAGGTAAAATTTATCCGATCGATATTCATCAAAATTAATCACAAACCAGGGTTGAAAAGCCGCTTCGCGACTTTTCAACCCTGGCCCCGTCTTGGACCGCATGCTGTTCTACGCTTTGCATAATTGCGCTGAATTCAGATGACCACAAAAATGAAAATGATTCGCTTGTGACCCTTTATATAGGCGACTTCCTACTTCCGGTCAATGCCTAATTTTCCTAGCGGAAGAGGGTTTTACAAAAACTTAAATTTAATACCGAAAATGGCTGATTTTTATAAATCTGATATGTGGGC
>CATQJA010000893.1:0-30159 GCA_958295435.1 Mesorhabditis spiculigera
TGAACAACATGTCCGAGGAGTTCCACGAGATTAATTGAACGAGAGAGCGCGTGAGTGAGACTTACCCTCAAATAAAAGTTGTTCATCACCAGATAGGCGGCCGTGGTCGGCCAGGGACTCTCGAACAGCATCGACACGCACGAGATGACGGTGACGAACACCATCGACCAGTCGAGATACGGCATCAGCCCCAACAGTGCGCTAAACGGAGCCCATTCTACCGTACCCACTCGTGACCTACTGTAGCTCCTTATATTGGCGCTGCCCTTTGACAGCCCCTCCAAGCGACGTCTCCTCGCTCATGTCGTATTTTGCGTGCACGATTTTCTTGCAGAATTCGCGGATCTGGAAGGGAAATTTTGAAATTTTGCTCGTCTTCGCTTATTTCTTGTCGAAAAATTGGGGCCCCCGTTAATGGAAAAGCACCCCAATATTGAACATGCTCACCTTCGACGCCCGGCCCACGATAAAGAGAGGCCGATCGAAAAATGGGTGGTTCTCGCGCATGTCCTCCTCGATTCGATTCCTAAAAAGGGACCGTTAGATCTCGCTTGGAAATGTCACTATCCCTTGAAAAGGCCAAATCGCTACCTGGTGATCTCGGCTAGCTGGCGCTTTTGCTGAAGGGCTCGGATGTCGATTTCGCCCTGCTTGGCGTCCTTTTTGGGAGCAGAATCTGGAAGAGGCTGGAGTTTCCTAGGCTTGGGCCTGGCTTTGGCTTGGCTTCGGCTTGGCTTGGGCTTAGGGCTAGAGTTAGGCGTAGGCTCAGGATTAAGCACAGGTTGCGGCTTCACAAGGCTTAGTCTTGGCTTAGCTTAGCTTGCGAAATTGGCTTGGCTTAGGTCTAAGCTTAGGCTTGGTCTGGGCTTAGGATTTGGTTTGGGGTTGAGCCCAGGTTTAGGCTTCAGAGAGTTGAGCTTGGCTTATCTTGAATTGAAAATCAGGCCTCGCATAGACTTAGGTTTAGGCCTAGGCTTAAGCTTGGGATTAAGCTTGGGCTAAGCTAAGGAATAAGCTCTCTATCTCTCTCTCTCTCTCTCTCTCTCTCGTCTTTTCCCCCACCTGACGGCCTTATCATATCCCCATTCTCGAAATGTTCAAAGAATTTCGACTGGAAAGAGGATTGATGTGGGTGGTGGAACATCTTGGAAGGCTGCTGTCGGGCTTTGCTGAAGCTGAAAACAGGGAAATACATACCATATCGCTAGTATCGTTTGGCATTAAAGGGGTTTCGTTCCCAAATCAGCCGATTCCTGTCATTCTCTCGGTGCACATTCCCGACATGCCACGGGCCACAGTCCAACAAGGCCGCATTGGGACAAAGGGTTTCTGCTAGTTGGGCACCACCCATTTCAATGGGGAGGTACTTTTAGAAGGGATTATTTTCATAATGATGAGATTCATAATGCCAAATTTTCAGGAGTCGAAATTTTTTCTGGATTTTTCAAGGGCAAAAACTGTTTTGACTCAAAAAAGGCAGGAAATTTCGGCATTATGGCAAGTCGGCATTATCGATTTTGACAGTCTTATCGATCGGCATTAAGTACAGTATGCGCTCGTACGGTAAGTGTAGTGACGCGTAGTTTAGGGCACAGAGAAGAGGGGTGAGTGGGCTACGGTACTCAGGGCCATTCAGGGATACGGTAGCGTACGCAGCGAGACTAATTCCGATTTTTAGGCTTAAAAGAACTAAGAAATGTGATTTTTTGATTATAATAAATTATTAAATCCAAGTAAAAACAATTTTAAAAAGACCGCTAATTCAAATTTGTGTTTAAGATTTCAAAATTTAGTGGTTTTTGTAGATTTGGCGGTTTCCCAGCCTTGAAAAATAGGGTTACGATTTTCCGAGCCTTCTAAAGGGGCTGGGAAGCAAAAGCTTGCGCGAAAACGGTAGATTTTCATTATTTATCAGGTGTCACTGTCCCTTTAAACCGCAAAAAATGGAATTACGTTTCACTACGTACTCGCGTGGCCCCGAATGCCCTGAGGCTACACCCAGAGAGAGATTATTGCGCTCCAGATTTCGCTACAATACCTAACGGTCAGCCGGGCCGGCAGCAGTTCGTTGAGTCTAAAAAATGGGGGGTGGGTACGATAGGTGAGGGGGAAGGAGGGGGAGGGATACGGTAGCCGAGCAGGCAGGCAGGGATGGGAAATATTGCGTGCCATTCACGCGGGTGAACTGAAATGTTCGCCGGGCTGCTCTCTCTCTCTCTCTCGCTCTCTCTCTCTCTCTCTGTCTATCTATTCTCTCTCACTCTCACTCTCTCTCGCTCTCTCTCCCTCGCTCCCTCGCTCTCTCTCTCTCTCGCTCTCTCTCGCTCCCGCGCTCTCTTTCCCTCTCCCTCTTTCTCTCTCCCTCGCCCTCTCTCTCTCTCTCGCCCTCTCTCTCTCTCTCTCTCTCTCTCTCTCTCGGCAATCCTTCACGGGCAGCCATTTTACACCATCAGCACAAAATTGGCAAATTTCCGGCAAAAGCACAGCTCTCCTAAAGGGCCATTGAAGACAGCTGGGGGATTCGGGCGGGCTGGGCACCATGCCGGGTCTTACGGTATCGCATCTTTGCGCCGATGCACCGACTGTGAGAGTCGGGGCAGGAAGTGGAAGGATGAGGCGACCAGCTGGCGTGTACGCTCCGAAAAGCTGCAAATGACGCACGACACTTATCAGGGGAATATATACAGTTTCGAGGTGCTGGTGTACGGTATATTGGGATGTATGGTAGCTGAACACGATAGGTAGAATTTTTAGCATTTTTTCTTGTTTTTCATTTTTGCCTTTGCAACAACGTCAAGAAATTCCAGGAAATCCTCAAAAATCTCTGCCAGCTAACCCCTACTAAAGTACGACGACTTCAAGGAGTTCATCTTAAAGCAACACTTAAGACACTTGGCAGTTATTTTTGAGGTTTTTATGATTTGAAATTAAACCAAGAAAAGAAGAGAAGAATTTCGTAGTTCGTAAACTAGAGTAAATGCTAAAAATACTGTTACCGCATCTACGCTAAATTCAACTTTTTCAAGGCGCTCAACTAAGTGATGAACCTCGGCTAATTTCTTTGCTCTTTGCGTGGTTGTCCGGTTTTTGGGTTTTGTCAAGTTAAGTTAAAACTCCTGGAAAATTGCTGCGCTTTCGGACGCCCAACGTCCTCAAGGAGTTCATGTGGTTTGAAAGCAAGCTAGCAGAAATTTTTAGGATCTTGGATACCTAAGTTTCTAAGCAATCTTTTTGAAAACTTTTATTTCGTCTCTAGCTCGCACTCTCTCTCTCTCTCCCGATTTCTCACGACATCAAGGGATCCCCAGAATTCATGATGCTCCGGACAAATCAACCAAAAAATGAAAGTGACACGAGCCCCTAGAGTGTGGTGGGTGTACGGGCCACGATTCCGGGGGTGTCTCTGAGGTTCTAAATGACGACAAAATATTGTGGGTTACGGTAGCAGATCATTTGTTGGACCCACTCGAGGAGGTTGGCGATGGAGGCCTTCATGCTATTGCTGCCGATATGGCGGACGTGGGGCTGGGTACGGTAGTTTTTTCGGCGCGAGGCGGCCAGGCGGAAGACGCACTTGGTCATGTCGACTTCTGGAAAAAAAATATACTTAGCTTCTTCTGGCTGTTTGTCTGTCGGTCTGTCTCTCTCACTCTCTCTCATTCTGGCTCTCGTTCTCTCTCGCTCTCGCTCTCCCAATCTCTCGTTTTCTCGCTTTCTTTTAGCTGGGACCGATTTGTTTCTCTGCGTTTCAACTGAACAGCTTGAATTCGTTGACCATCAGTAGGTTAGTAGGACAATCTCTGTGTGTCTGTCTGCTTGTATTTCTGTTTTGTCTTACTCGATCTCTCTCTCTCCCCCGGTCACTCTCTCTGTCTCTCTCTCTCAACTTACCCATATCCGGGCTCTCCGGCTCGGCGTGCTCGATCGAGAACTGATGCGTAAAGCTATCCCGCACCTTGAAAAATAGAAGTTGGTTTTCACCAACTTCAACAAGTTCACCTTCGGCATCGGAAACTCCGAGTCCACTTTCTTCATCCGGACCATCTGGGGTCTCGTCGGGAATTTCTCAAATACCCGTAATCGCCATGGTAATGTTGAGCGCATCTCGGTAGTCTGGGATACAGTATTACAGGGTTACTGTGAACGTACCGCTTCTCTGGCCTTCAACTGCTTGACCCTCTTCAGCTCCTCGTCCATCTCGAGGTTGTCGAGGATGACGGCGACGAACAGGGAGAGCACAATCTGAAGAAAGACAAGATAGAGAGAGAGAGAGAGAGAGAGAGAGCGAGAAGGAGGGAGAGAAATATTCACTTACCAGGGTCACGAACAGGTGATAGGCGACAAAGTAGATGGCCACGAAGGGGACGACGCCGTCAGGGGTGGCACGGAGAACCTGCATTTTTGAGATATCTCCCGCTCTCATCTTTCATCTCTCTCTCTATATATATATCTCTCTCGTTGCGCTCTCTTATCTCTCTCTCTCTCTCTCTCTCTCTCTCTCTCTATCTCTCTCTCTCTCTCTCTCTGGCTCCCCTGCCCTCCTTGAACTTGCCGCCTACCTCGACCACAAAATCCGTCCAGCCTTCCTGCGTTATAATCTGGAACATCGACATGAACGCCTTGGGGAACGTGTGGAAGTGGTCCAAATGCGGCACGGAATTGAACAGCTGCAGCGAGATCGCCGAGGCGATGATGACAAAGGTGATGGTGAAGATGACCAATCCGCCGAGCTTCTTGCCGGGGCTGAAGATCTGCAAAAAATCTTCTCTCTCGCTTTCACGCTCCCTTTCAGACTGGCGCGCTGAAATTTGGGAATCTTCTACGCACCTTCCACACAAAATCCTCCAATATCGGCGAGGCTTTGATGAGGCGAAGCAGGCGGAATGCTTGAAAGTAGGTGAAGTAGTTCCGATCGTAGAAGTACGGGATCAGGTTGAGGGAACTGCCGATGCACAGGATCAACTCGAACCTGCAAAATAGAAATTACGAGATTTCCGGTAAAGGATTTTTTCGAAAATTTCCGTGCAACGAAAAGTCAGCTTTATTTTGGCCCGATATTGCTTCGCAGGCCCTTCAAGAAACCCCACTTGAAGATGCCCCTCTTGATAAAAGGGCCCCAGCTGAAGCACAAGATCTTCGACAGGCACTCGATGTTGAACAGGATTGTGAAGCCGATCTGAAAAGGCTTTCTATCGCTCTCTCTCTCTATCTCTCTCTCTCTCCTTCTGTAATTTTGTTTGGCTCTAGCTTCTAAGCTACATCTGACAAGAACTGCTTGAACTCCGCGCCCAGCTCCCGATCAATGGCTTTCAGCTCCCCGCTCTCTCGCTTTCGCTCTCGCTCTCTCACCTCCCTGTCTCTCTCCCTATCAAGAACTGCTTGAACTCGTCGCCAACCAACCGACTAACCTCAATATACCAGTAATATCTCCTTCTGATCCTGTCCGACTCGTCGTGTTTGTGTACAAACGACGCGTTGATGACGGCGTTGATGAGCACGAAGAAGATGACCAACCCTTGGAAGGCCATCGAGCGCAGGAACTGAAAAAACTCGTGCTTTTCAGTCAGATTCCGCTTTTGGACAGTTGAAATTGGGGGAGAAGGGCGTCTGGGTAGGGGGAAGCGTAAAACAAAAGAGGGCGTGGATTCGATTACGAGAAGGGATTCTTGAAGTAGTGAAATCTAGGAAATCCACGCCCTCTTTTTGGAACATTAGGTGGAAGTAGCTGCGTGGATCTCCTCCCGGGGCTCCCGTTTTGGGATGCTTGGCTTGGCTGGCTTAGGCCAGGGCTTACAAGGAAACCTCCCCAGCTCGAAGTTGGACTTCGATTAGCCATATAGCCTATCTGATGACACGCTGATACCGCATACCGCTACCGCCTTTCACGCTGATAACGATACCGATATTTATTTTTGCCGAGCGCCACAGGAACATTGTTAAAAATCGATTTAAAGTTTTGTCATGTTTGGCAGCCCCGCCTCAAAGCCCCTCCCCACGGGGAAGGATCCATCGGCGGCGTGGTGTAGTCGGCAAGTACTTGGCCTACCAATCTAGAGGTCGCTAGTTCGAGTCTTGCCGCTGACGACTTTTTTGCTTTTTGCTTCAAAAGTGCTGTGAAGGTCCTACAAGTCATCAAGAAAGATATTTTTACGTTTTTTTGCACATTTTGTAGTTAATTCAGGTAGTTATGGCTACAACGTACCACAGGTCTCGATACGATCCTCATGAATTTTATGACCTCAAAACGCTTACCTTGGTGCAGAAATGAAGCTTGACATAAGATGTAAAAAAAACTTAAAGACAGAACCTAGTATTTCCTTCTCCTTTTTTCAAAAAGTTTTCAAAAGAGTGGCTGGTGCATTAAATAGTTGGTGATCCACCGATAATTCCAAATGTCTTCGGCTGAAAAACAGTCTTTCCGAGAAATCGAACCGAGCAACTTGAATTGGTGAACAAAAGTTCAAAAAAACTTAAAACCATATTTCTTGATGACTGATAGGACCTTCACAGCACTTTTGAAGCAAAAAGCAAAAAAGTCGTCAGCGGCAAGACTCGAACTAGCGACCTCAAGATTGGTAGGGCAAGTACTTGCCGACTACACCACGCCGCCGATGGATCCTTGCCCGTGGGGAGGGGCTTTGAGGCGGGCTGCCAAACATGACAAAACTTTAAATCGATTTTTAACAATGTTCCTGTGGCGCTCGGCAAAAATAAATATTGGTATCGTTATCAGCGTGAAAAACTGCATCAGATAGGCTATATGGCTAATCGAAGTCGAACTTCGAGCTGGGGAGGTTTCCTTGTTAGTGCGCCTAGACTTAAGGTAGGCCTAGGCTTCGGTTTAGCCTAGGCTTAGCTTAGGCTTAGGTTTGGCTTAGGCTTCGCTTTAAGGAGCCAAAGAACCCAAAAAGAGAGCCCGTGGACGAGCCACAGTGGGCCCGATTTGCATTTTGTCGGCACTCACTATCCGCGGGGCTAGCTCGTCGCGAACGTAGGATATTGAGAACTGAAAATGGGTGGGCGCATTAATGGTAGGTGGGTGGAGCATAGGTCAAAATAAACAGAACATGACTCTACCGCTTGAAGTTTTTGCTTGCGTCCCTCCAAGGCTAGCTCGTCATCCATGCGGATTAGTCGAAGGCCGTCTTCGGTTTTTTCGAGTTTCTGAAAGGGTGAGAGTGGATAGGAGCGAGAGTGAGAGAGTGCGAGAGCAAGAGATAGAGAGAGACAGAGAGAGAGCGAGAGAGAGAGAGAGAGAGAGAAAGTGAGAGAGGGAGAGAGAGAAAGAGAGAGAGAGAGAGAGAGAGAGAGAGAGAGAGAGAGAGAGAGTGAGAATGAAGGCTAAAGTGATAGCCAATACCTGCTTGAAGCCGTCATCCACCGTCACCTCCTTCTTCTGCCACATTTCACTGAACTGCACGCGGATCTCGGCGAACGTCTCGGTGATGACGGCGATGAACACATTCTGGAAATCGTGATTTTTAGAGTTCCACGGTCCCTTGAGAAAGTTCTTCTCAGGGGCACAACCCCCTTGAAACCCCGTCCGCCCACCTTGACCAGCCAGGCCAAGAAGAAGATGAGGGTGAGGAAGTAGATGAACGCCAAATGCGAAGGCAGAGAGTCCATACAGTCGTAGAGGACGTACACCCAGCCCTCCTCTGATGCTGCCAGGTAGACGGTAAAGACGGAGGCGCCTAGAATTGAGGAGTTGGACGAGTTCGATCTCACTCTCTCTCTCTCTCTCTCTTCACCCACCAAAATCGTTGAACATCCCGTAGAACCCTTCGGTCTTCGCGTCCATATTCAACCGCATGCAGACCATCGGAGCTGGACACTCGTAGCCGCCTGGAATTGTGGCTTGGTTTGTTAAGGTTAAGCTTAGCTTTGCTGCGTATAATCTTAAGTTGGCGCTAGGCTTAGATTTTGGCTTAGTTAGGCCTAAGCCCAGCCATAGCCTGTTTCAAATCAAATTTCACGAAAATTAGACGCTGCTCACCTCCTCCCGGTTGACTGCACATCGTGTCCGGGATGGCCAGGTCGGCGATTGTCACATTGTTCGGGTCGGTGGCTAAATGGCGGATCGGATAGATTTTCATAAATTCCGTTACTGTCCAAAACACAGTGATAATCCATTCGGCCGAACAATTGGATGCCCATAATGGCATAAAAGGCCATGAAGAACACGAAGAACACCGTCACGTTTTGCACTTGTTGCGAGGAGCGTCTGGAAAAATTCGGGATTTTCGGTTTCCTGAATTGTCTTTGCTAGCTGGCCTAAATGGATTTGCTGGGTTCCCTCAATGGCCTCTGCTAGCACTCCGCAATCGTCTTTACTAGCCCTCCTCAATTGTCTCTGCTAGCCCTCCCAAATGCTCTTTGCTAGCCCTCCTAGATAGTTCCTGCTAGCTTGTCGTTCGTTTTGGCTTCAAAATGGCACAGTTAATTATCAGAAACCCACTTTAACAACTGCTCGATGCGATGCTTGGGCAGCTTAAAGTTGATGATCAGTCTCAACAACCGGATGATGATGAACGGGCGGACGGAACGGACAACGGCCAATGTATCGTGGTACGGCAGACCGAGGTGAGGTAGTTGATCTCCTAAAAAAACACAAAAGTAAAAAAAAAACATTTTTAAATTCATAGACATTTTCCAAAAAGTCTGTTTTGCAAACCATGATTTTCGCAAACGTGTGCGTACCAAGGATACGGTAGGAATGGAGTGTCCACGACAGCCAATGGGAGAACAGCATAAACACGTCGAATTGGGCCCAGCGGTTGACGAGAAGGGAATCGCTGTCCTGGAATGAGGGGCAGGCTAGCAGAGTTTCGAGGCACCGGGCGAAGCAGCCGGGATCTCGGAGGAGCCCCGTGGAACAAACAAAAAGCGAGAGAGCGAGTGAGCGAGAAGCAAGTAAATCTCTTACCCTATAGAATCCATCCCGAAACGCCCTGGCCAGGATGTCGGCGGTGAAGATGAGCACGCATATGCCGTCAATGGCCCAGACAACGTAGCCGAGGGGCCACCAAACGGCCAGTGTCTGGGGTGTGTGGATGCATACTGTAGCAGGGGTAATTTTCTAGGCTTTGGGCTAACCTGTAAATAGAGAGAGGATGCAGACGGTCTTTAGGGCCGTCTCCACGTAGACATTATCGAGGTAATCTAGATTTTTCCATTTTCTAGTCCGTCAAAGAAAGCTTCCGAAGCCCTTTCAGGCCCCTGGAGCTGAAAGCTAACAGGCACGATGCCTTTGATACGTGCGACTACTCTCAGCTACACTTTACGCTGCACGTACCTTTATTTGCCGGTCGTTTTGGGGTATTTGTGAGCATATCTGATATGATGGCGATACTTTCCCTAGGTGCAAACTGCGTGCCACCGATTCTGAAACAGGGAGAAATTAGAGAGGAGAGAGAGAGACAGAGAGAGAGAGAGAACGCGCGAGAGAGCGAGAAGGAAAGAGAGAGAGAGAGAGAGAGAGAGAGAGAGAGAGAGAGAGCGAAAACGAGAGAGAGAGAGAGAGAGAGAGCGAAAGGAGAGAGGGTGAGAGAAAGAAAGACTATCTGCACTACCTTGTTGAAGAGTTCTTCCTGGCTAGCATCGCCGACGACAGGACGGCCGCCTTGGCCACTGAAAAATATATATATATTAGAATTTGCCTACTCAATCCCTTTGACTCGGCTAACTGGCTGATCCAAGGTATTTTGATACCATAATTAAAACTTTTTTATAAAACTACAAATTACCATATTGCTCACCATTTTTCTGGCCTTAAAGTCTGCTTAATTTATAGGTTTTATAGATTTTCTAGCTTTTCAAGTCTAGCAATACAAGACTAGAATCGTTATATTATTCTTAGGGGGCTGGCCGGGAAGTAGTGGTGGTGTGTGTGATGGACACCTCTTCTGCCGCTTCAAAGTGAGGGGCCAAAAGGGGGCCCACTCACCCACAAATGGCCATTTCGATTAGAGGGGGGAAGAGGAGGGCCATCTCTCTCTCTCGCTCTCTCTCTCTCTCGCCGACGAACAGACAAAACCTAAACGATTGTGCCGCGTACACCACCGAAAAACCCACTTCTCCACCAGCTTCACCCCGGGGAAAAGTTAATGAAATTCCAACGCCTCGTCGCGGTCTCTCACTCTCGCACTCTCTCTCACGCTCCCTCTCTCTCAGGCTCTCTGCCCTGTTTTAACTGGCCCATCCCAATAAATGGGCCACTTTGGGCTGAGCGGTGAGGATGGCTACGATTTTTGGGCTAGTGCGGTTTTCACGGGACCAGTCAGACGAAATACCCACAACTGACAAACCATCGCTGCTAGCTTGCCACGAATGCCTGGAAGTTACGCAACGATCTCTGCAAGGTTGGTGACGCAAAGAGCTCTGCTATTTTGCCCGTGTGTTTTTCGGGCTATGGATCCTGTGCGCCTTCCGCTACGCGGCGATACGCAACATGGCTGTCGGCTGGGGGCGCGTTGCGTCTCGCGAGTTGCGGCAAATCATAGGGAATCGATAGACAGAAAAAGCCATGGACTTGGCTTGCCCGTCCCTTTTTCGTAAAGGTAAAATTTTCATGGGTTTTTCGTACTTTTGCATTATGGGGGGGGCGGGGTATCAAAAAACTCTCAAATCTTAAGGTTGGAATTTTGATCAGGGTATGCTTTGGCATAAAAAAAATCTTTTCTGCCAGTTTTGAGGCGAACGCCTATAAAATTGCTGAAATTTACCTCATTTTGGCCGAAAAATCAAAAAAATATGGCAGCGATTTTTTTAGGAAAAGTTTTGCGTGTGCAGCGATAGAATCGGAGCGAATGGAAAGAGGGGTTTTGGGCAAGCGGGGGGCCATGCAAGGCCATAAGAAGGGGGGACACTTCACTCCAACCCCCCTGAAATATGGGCCCATCTCGCCCGACTACACCAGCCACCTATCGACAATCACGCCATCCGTACGAAAAGGGAAATTCGGGGGTTTTTAAAGGGACGAGCTGGTTCGAAATGTCGAATATTCACGAAAAAAAATCCCAGAAATCTCTCAAATACTATGGAAAAATGCCGACATATTCAAATTTCGACATGAGAAAGAAATCTCGAGATTATGATTTTTCGGCGTGCTAAAATTTCGACAGTCCGATTTTTCGGTACCGCGAACCAGAAACTCAGAGTTTCGAAAATAGCAATGTCGGCATTATGAAGCTTCGACATTTCGAAATATTCCCCCAAAGGGACAAACTACTGAACGCCCTCAACCTGTCGAAATGCCGGTGCGGTAGATGGACGACGTCTGCGACGAGTGTCGATGGCGTTTCATGTCAAACTTCAGCTCAATCTTCTTCAGGTCGAACGGTATCGTGGAGATCATTATTTGGGGGGCATGAATTAGCAAAAAATGGGGGAGTTTTAGATAGATTTTTAGATGGATTTTAGAGAGGCGAGGCTGGGGGAAGGGCTTTTTCGGTCGGCTCATCGCTATAGACCCCCCCATGGGCTGATGAATCGAATTATAAGGGGGGTTGGAGATATGCCGTGAATACCCCCAGGGGATGAATGCCCCCTTTTTCCTCTATCACCCCTCATTGCCCAAAAAAAAGAGAAATTATTCGGGGTAACCCGAATAATAAACCGAAACCCAAGGTAACCCGAATCTAAAACAGTTCTTGGTCTTTTTGGGGTTTAAAGGGACTGGGACTGGGGGAATTGGACACTGGTAAACGACGCAAGGTATTAAAGGAAACAGGCAGTACTTTTCTGCACGAGTTCCAGTAATGATCCCGACAGAAAAAATCCCGACAGCCAAAATCGGATTTTGTATATTGAGATTATGGGTGTCGGGATTATGGTTGCCGCTGCTTTCGCTGTCGGCATTTTGTCCGCCGGACTTATGCCCGTCGTTATTTTTTCTGTTGTCATTTCTATCGGGGTTAGGGCTGTCGGAATGTCCGCGTTTTCTTTTACGCGATACTCTGTCCACACTATTCTAATTTTTAAGAAATTTCGAAGTTTTTTACCTTTAACGGGACCGGGACACGACAAAGATCCGAAACTTTTTCACAAATTACGGTAATTTCTAGTTTTAAAGCGACTATAGGAGGTGAAAATTGGGTGTATGAGCGCGTACAATGCGTCGAACAGTTCAAAATTCGCTTTTCTCAAAAGTTGAAACGAATCAAGGATTTTTAAGGGTACTGAGAAGTAGGTGGAGTCTTTTTCGGGCATTCAAAAAAGAATTTGTCTCTTGGCTTTTAAAGGTACCAGGAAGTGAAAAACCCACGCTGTACCTTAAGCGGACTCAAGATCTAGAGGTAAAAATTAATGATTTCTCGCTTATGGGATGGGCATTGATTCATTCATGAACAACGAAGGGAGCTTGGACGTCTCAAAAAGCTGGATACCGTAGATTTTGAGGCGTCTTTGATCCCACGTATGCAAATTAGCCAGCCGGGATAATGAGCGGCAGCAGCAGCAGTCCAATCTCAACCCCCCCCCCCTGAGATGGGGTTGCACTTTCACCCTCCATATCGGGGGGTCAATCCCAATTTCCTGAGCACCATCACTCAGCAGGCCCTGGAGCTGAGGTTCAGCAGTCAGACCAGTCAGACAGACTCCTCATCTGAACGCTGTCAGTTCTGGGTACGAGGGGAACCCGCTGACATTTCCGGCGGGGATGGGGCCGCAGCAGGGGAGCATGGAATTAGGCAAAAATCTGGCAGGCTTGGGTATTTTAGAGTGTTTCCTATCAAAACGCCAAGATTTAGATTTCCGACACTTCCCCCCAGCAGGAATGTTTCTGCTATAACTTTTTATTTTACATTATTGTAGGCTCACATCAAAACTCTTAGTATTTTTCTCCGCTCTATCGAATGGCGCTGCCAAAAATCCCGACAAAATAAGCGAAAATACCGAAAACTTTGAGATCCTTCGGCTGTGGGGGGTAAAGTAAACCTCAGAATGTATTGAGGTGATGAAAAATCAATATACATAAAAATGCCTTGCCTACCCCTTTAAAAGCTTCGAAATATCACTTAAAAGTCCTGTACAATCTTTTTGGCAATAATCCATTCAACGCTTAACGAGATTAACGATAACGAGGATTGCCGAAACCCCCTGATACCTACCCGATCTCTTCTGCGTGACGATGAGACTGCGTTTTCGGTCCTGCGGGCCGGAGGGAGGGCCCGAGCCCGACCCTCTTGATGACGTCAACATCATCTTCGCGATGATCTATCGCTCTCGCATTCCCCCAACCCTTTAATGGGAAGTGTAACCGGTAGAAACAAGAAAAGACGAGCAAAAGGTAATTAGAATGGATATAGTTAGATCAAGGGAGGAGCAGAGGAAAGCAACCCAGCAGGGATTCTTGAGGACCAACAAGTGTTGGTAAGTTCTGAGTCAAAAAAGGATCTCGCGACAACCAGCTGCAGCTTCACCGGAAGGGTTTTGTGGTAGGGGTTGATTGGGAGGGTTGGTTGTTTGTATGTATGTCTCTCTCTCTCTCTCGTCTCTCTCTCTCTCTCGCTCGGTTTCGGAAGAAATCCCCGGAGGGCGGGCCATCCTCATCCAATTAGCACTGACTTCTGCCAACTCGCAACATTGCGACCAGCGGATAGAGTGAGAGAGGAGAGAGAGAGCGAGAGCGAGCGAGAGAGTGAGAGAGAGAAATATTTCATCTGATAAAGCGTTTAAAGGGGCACGTACTCGCTACGTTATGCAAAAATAATGTGAAAATGACGCGAGACGAACGGGGCTTTCGAAAAAAGAGCACCCGGAAAACTTGGCGGGGGGATGGGTCTCAAAGGCCCTGTGGGGCCATAATCCAACATCGGTGGAATGTTGTGTGGGTTTGGCTGAAGAGAGAGAGAGAGAGAGAGAGAGAGAGAGAGAGAGAGAGCGAGAGAGGGAGCAAGAGAGAGAGAGGGAGGGAGAGAGAGAGAGAGAGAAGCGTAACGCGCCAGATAGTGTCGTGGCAGGCGGCCATTACTTAAGGCATGGGCGAAGCCGGGAGGCTTCTCTATGCCGCCCGTCTTTTTTCAACCTCCTAATTGGTGGGGTTCTAATGAAGGGCTGACGGCTCGAGGACTCGCCGCGCCACAAATCATTTATTCTGTCGGTGAGGACTCAATTCCTCAATCGTCACGGCCAGCTTGCCCCTAGATCTCTCACTCTCGCTCTCTCTCTCCCTCTCTCTTTCTCTGACTCACTTTCTAGCCCATTCTCATTCAGTTCTGCTTCACGATCTCCCCAACTAGCAAAAAATGCACAAAGAAACGCTGCTTGCTGCCCTCAAAATTGTCAAAATTCTAAGACGCAAAAATAACGATAAAAACAAATCTCGAATCTCGAAAAATAACTGTGATCCACCCAGCCCGGGGCGTGTCGTTTGCGGAAATGGTGCCCTCCTCTCCCTCCTCCCTCCCGAATCGGGTGCCTTTCACCGAGTGTGTCCAACAAGCTCTGGAGGGGAGCTGAGGAAGAAGCTGAAAAAGTCAGGGCTCTCTTTGGTCCTCCGAAGAGGGGGGGGGACGAGTTGAATTCGATTCTGCCGCCTTTTGCTAAGAGGAGCATCAGAGTCCGATGGGGGATGTGGACAGATAGATGGACAGCAGAGCGATAGACAGCCAAATTGATGGCTGGGGATCAAATGTTTTTGGAAATTTGTAAGAGGGAAAAGCTCATCATCCCGCTCAGCTTCCCAAGCTCATGCTCAAACCCAAAATTAAGCGAAATAGCCCGGAACAATAGTTAAAAAATTTTCCGTCTGGTGTAGTTGCGGAGGCAAAAGTAGCGCTTCTATCTCATTTATCGCTCTTGCTCTCTATCTTTCTATCTCAGTCACTCTCTCTCTCTCACTCTCTCTCAACTCGGCTCTTTGGCCAAATTATGCCCCCCCCGGCGGGTGGATGTGGAGAAAAGACGTTCGAAAAAGTCGTCGCATCTCAAATAGCATCTCTCTCTCTATCTATCTATCTCTCTCTCTCTCTCTTTCACTCTCTCTCTATCTCTCTCTCCCCCCGAACCGAATTATTCAAGGAAAGAGTGAGCTAAAGGGACAGAGGAGTCAAGCGGAATTAGCCGTGAGAGAGACGCCATATCGAGATGGCATCGAAATAGGGAATAGGTATTAGGGATTCTGGTCGCAAAGCTATCAAAGGTCATTGGGGAACTATGTAGTAGGGCCAAAGTGTCAAGCCGCCTTTAAAATCCGAAAAATCAGGGGCTTTTGTGCTTTCCGCTACTGTCCAGCTCGAAGGTTTTCACATATGTGCTGTTTGGGAGAGAGAGAGAGAGAGAGAGAGAGAGAGAGAGAGACAAAGATGGACCATTTGCTACTGGGCCCTCGAAAAACGAGGCGTTGGTGGCGGCCAAAATGAAAGATGGCCCCTCGTAGGGGAGGAAGGGGCCAGAGGGCAATGTGGTGGGAGAGAGAGCGAGACAGAGAGAGAGAGAGAGAGACAGAGCCCCCATCTACGACAAAATATCCCATTTGTCGAAATAGAAGGGGGCAGTGAAGGGCCACCATCACAACCACCAACCATGGCTTCAATTTCACAGCCAACCGGCAGACAGCTTCTGCCTCTTCCATTTTCTAGACATGGCCGCGCAATCCGAAATGAGCCTTCAGAATATTCAGAAATCTGAATTTTTTGGAAAAATGGCTCGGGTAGTACTAGCAGTTCAGAGAAGGGAGAACGAGTTCAAAGAGTTCAAGGAGTTCAGCCGTTTCAGAATTCCCACAATCTTAAGCCATTGGCTATAGTCCGTTTAGGCTTGGAAAGCAAAGGTGATCAGCAAGCCTGAGAATCCAGAAAATTTGGAGAAAAACGACTGTGTGCCGAAGCAGATCAAGGGGTTCAAGGAGGTCGGGTCCGACGGTCAGAATTTACACTACCGTATCATCGCCACCATGTCACCGCGAATCTAAAGTCCCTTAAAAATCGATTTTCCTAAAGCAAAAGCAAAAAATGTTCCGGGCGGGGGTTGAACCAGGGCCTTGAGCGCGACAGCCTGGCACACAACCAATCGGCCACAAATGGAATTCGATTGTGACCAGAAAAAGTTAGATTTTTGCGTAAATTCAGCCACCATTACTGCGGAAATGGTCTTCACTGGCCACCTACCGTACTGGAGCACATTATAGGAGCGGCGGCGGCTGCTGGGCGGCCGGAGCAACTGAGCGGCTTGAGGAAGTGGCTGTGGTTGGAGATGGGGCAGCGTGTGGCTAATGGTTTCGTTAATTACAGGCAAATTGCCCTAAAAAGGTCTACGGTATCCACAAAAATGTGAAACCGAAGTCTGTAGTATCCTAGTAGTCTTCGGAACGTAAAAAAATCCGATGAACGCGTAAAAATAAAACCGCTATCAATGATCAGCTACGTACGCTGAGACTACGAACTACAACCCCCCGGAACATACCTGTGTCCGCTGGAATTACGACCGCCCGCCCTCATCATCATTTTCCCCAAGCCAAAGTAGGGTTCAGGATAGGGCCAAATGCCCGGATGTGGGGATGAAATGGATAGAGACAAAGTTTGGGCCAAAAAGGGCCTGCTTGGCCCGTCTAGGGGTGGAGGGTATTCCTTGGGGCCACATATGCCAAACAGTGACCCCTGAGGAGTGCCACAAAAGAGCCAGAAGATGCTGAAGGGTTGAAGGGAGGTTTTCGATCCGCTCACACTCTCCAGGAAACTTTGGAAAAAATGTCGCATCCCAACTGGATGGCAGGGTTTTGCTTAAATTTAATTTCAGACAAAAGGTACTTTTGCACTATCGGGGCTAGGGGGACAACTAAGAGCTTTGTCGAAGTCCAAAACGCCGAGCAACGTCATGGTTGGCATTTTAATAGGGGTTTTAGTAGATTTAACTTTTTGAAATGGAAAGAAAATTTCGAAATTCCTATTTTAAATAGAAACCAGGGTTGAAAAGCCTCTTCGCGACTTTTCAAAGCTGGCCCCGTCTGATCCCATGTTTTTCTGCACTTTGCATAATTCTCGCGATTTTTGATGGCAAAAAATGAGAAACGCTACCTCTCTTCCCTTTTTATAGGCAGCCGCAACGTCCGGCGCATGCTAATTGTTTCCTAACAAAGAGGGTCCTGGACTTTTCAACAAAAACTTAATTTTAACGTCGATAACAGCTGATTTTTGAAAATTTCATTAGTGTGCAGTCATCCCAAGGCCATTACGCACCTAATGACGTATCATAAATACCCCTAGCCACCCCCCTAATTGAGATACTACTGGAACACGCTGACGGAAGTTGCATGCAAAGTGGCACACACACACACAAACACTATTTTTTTATATATAGTAGGATAGTTAAAAACCCTAGTTTTGCCCGGGAATCCCCACCCCCTTCCCCCATAATGCAAAAGAACCGATTTTACGATCCTCCCCTTTTGCAATCCCAAAACTTGTAAAAGAGTCAAAACTACGCGAATGAAGCTGATTACACTAGGGTACTATAGCTCGGTACGGTAGTGCCCAGAACAATGATGCTTATCGCAGGAAACGTAGGGAAGTACGTTGTAACGCGTATATCCTGCGGTATGCTGAGGGTACGGTGGGTGCACACTAGTTGACAGGGTGAGGACGAGTGCGCTGCTCGGTAAGTCCAATTGTACGGTAATACCAGTAAATCCAGATACGGCAGTCGATCTACAGTATGAAATATTTCACGGTGTTATTTTAATGGACTTCATGTTTCTCCAATGGCCCTATGCTAGCATGCCTTTTCGCTTTAGCATTGTTATTCGGAAGGAGAAAGAGAAAGAGAAAGAGAGAGAGAGAGAGAGAGAGAGAGAGAGAGAGAGAGGGAGAGAGGGAGAGGGAGAGAGAGAGAGAGAGCGTGAGACCGAGAAGACAGACAGAAAAAGCTAGAGTTTTTTTTAATTGTATTTTCAACAGAGTATCGGCAGTAGCATTGCGGAAGCTCGGGTATATTTGGATCGAGTATCAGGGTGTGTATGCGTAGTATGCGGGTGGAATGGGTCCCCCAGATTTGACGACTTTTTTGGCCTCTCTTCCCCCCCCCCCCCAAGACTCCTCGTAAAGGCTGGAATGGCCGGAGGAGAAGAAGCCGCAGAGGACAGCTGCCCATCTGGGCGCCGCCAAACTTGATAATACTCGAAAAAATAGTTTTAGATTAAGTTATTGCATTTTCAAACATTTTAATTCCTAATTATTTTACTTCTGGTGCCAAATTTCATCTGGATCAGCCAGTTAACGGAAAACCGAAAAACTCAAAAAAACTTGCCAAGCAGTCGCGTCGGTGCCGACATTGTGGATGAGCTGAAATGTATGAATAATATTAATTTTTACAAGACTTTTTAATCCCATGGTTTCCCAGTCCCTTTAAAGGGCCATTGAAGGCAAAATCCAGCATCTACCTTCGATGGCCGGTGGCCTCGCTCCGTTCGCTAATCGACGGCATTCTGGGGAACATTTTTGGGATCACAGGGATATCCTTGTTTAGGGGAATTTAGGGTGTAGCGTAGCGGAGTGTTTCGTAGCGCAACGAATCGTATTGAAACGTAGCTTGGGCAATGTGGCGCAACGTGTCGTAACGTAGCGTAGCTTATCGTAACAACGTATTATAGCGTATGGTCCTGGAGCGTACCGTAACGTATCGAAAGGTAGCTCTGCCTGCCACTTATTGTAATTCAGCGCTAACTAGCGTTGCGTAGCGCACTGTAGCGCAACGTATTCCAATAGCTACGTATTAGAACGTAGTGTAGCGTTGCGTAACGTACACAACGTAGCGGCCGAATCGTAGTGTATCGTTTTGATACCCTAACGTTAAATTGCGTAGCGTAGTAAGTAGCGTATGGGAAATGTGCTTATCGTACTGCAACGTATTGAAACGTATCCTAACGTAGCGTTGCTGCGTAGCCCGTAATGCTAGACCAATTTGGAAGCAATGAAAACTTGGTGGTGACCACTTCCCAGGATGGCTTAAAGCAGCCGCAGCGTGGCATGTATAAACAGGGCTGGGGGGATGCTTATGCCCTCGGGGGGCATCGTGGGAGCGGATGGGAAATGCCCTCGGGGCATTTTAAAGGGACCCGGACACAAATCAAACCTGTCGACGATTGGTGGATGTGGGTGTTGAGGATCTCGTGTTCGCCTCCGTCTCGGCCCCCGCGAGGGTAATGGGCCCCTGGAGAACTGGAAAACATGCAATTTTTGAGTCTGGAAAGGGGGCAGGAAATTTTGGAATGGTAATCGAGAGTTTTAAGGGACATAGAAGGCAAGCGGATCGATTTTTTGATTTTCTATGAGAATGCCGAAATGCAAGAATATCAAAATTAGGGCATTCGCAGCTTGCAAAATTCTGCATTTTCAGTCGAAGAATGTCGAAATCTCAAGATGTCGACATTTTCAAATGCCGATATAGTATAATGTCGAAATTTCAGGATGTCGAAAAGTCACAATCCCGACATTTCAGAATGCCGACATTTCAATATGTCGTCTTTTGCCAGGAACAAACAGCTCGGAAAAATCCCCAAGCGACCTGCGAAAATGGATATTTTGAAATTTCGACATTATGATACGAATCCGGCATTATGAAATTCGACGAAAATTAAACGTTTTTCCTTATTCCGTTAGTCTATAGAAATCTGTAGTAATCAAATATGGCATCCAGCATTTTTTAGAAAAGATAGAGACAGAGCGAGAGAGACAGAGAGAGAGAGAGTGAGAGAGAGTGAGAGAGAGAGAGAGAGAGAAAGAGCCGGCGGCGCAAAATTATAATAGAGCAATCAGAAGGGTTCGAGAATTTTTTGAATAGAAGTCAATGGGAGCGACTAATCATGGAACGTCTTTTCCAGATATCCTCCTTATTTGGGTGCCCTCGGACTCCAATAATCGTAAATGACCCCTGCTGACGGCGAAGGGCCGATACTCGGAAGTCAAGTAGGAGCCAGGGGGCTATTATATTTGGACGAGATTGATACATAGAGAGAGAGAGACAGAGAGAGAGAGAGAGGGAGAGAGCGAGAAAGACAAGCAGACGCCTAAAATCAAAAGCTTTTGGCAAAAATACCCCGGATTAAATGGATGACGGTTATGGCGCTGGGATACAGGGATTAGACGACAACTTTAAAATACGCAAGTGAAATCTTGCAAAATTTTGAGACCAGCTGATTTGAAATTATCTGCTTGGCGAGGTCTTTAAAAGTGGACCGGAAGTGTGGGGCCGGAAAAATAAATTACGCCCGAGGGACGATAACATTAAAAATAGATTTTAATCGATTTAGGAAAAATTTCGATATCCTTTTGATTTATAAATTTTTTCAAACGAATATAAATAAAAATAAACGTGTTTTTGGAGACATTCGGGGCGGTGGAGAATATTTTGTGTGAGGCTTGGCAGAATATGGGCTTGAGGATGAGGATGAAGATGACAAATGTATTGCTCCCTATTCCGAGACACGCCTATGGGCAGAGATCTATGGCCGGAAATTGGGGTGCGCTACACAGCGAAGATTGTACTATTTTCGCGGTATCACGCACTAATGTTAGGTTGGCAGAGGGGATTTCGGAAGCAAACGCGCCTTGAGTACCCATTTGAAACCCTCTAAACGTATGGCTGAGCAAGAGCACGAGCTTGCAGAGATTCGAAGGCCTGAGCCCGAGGTTTGTGTTGGAGCTTTGTTAGTATTACGCGTAAGCTTCTTCATGCTCAGGAAAAAGCTCACGCTCATCTTACAAGGAATCGTTTTTAGGTGATATTGGAGTTTTTGAGCGAGACCTAGCTAGTTCGATAGAGAAAAAATTCTGAGCAAGATGTTGATTTCCAAATCTGCTAACCGTGTATTGTATTCGATAAAAATTAATTTTAATGAAAAAATTCCCTGGCGCCACGCGGCCACAGATGGATCAGGCCCAGGACATTGGCCGCAATGCGAACATGGGACCTAGATGAGACAATGGCCGCATGAGATGGTGGCCTAGTGGATAGTGCAGGCGCCTTTCAAACTTTTGCAAAATTATGCTCGCGGGTTCGGAACTTTTTTTGATTAGCTGTTTTGCTTTTTGGTTTTTAGCGCTATTGAGGCCATATTTGGCATCACAGAGCAAAAAGCAAAAGAGTTTTACTAGCTAGGAGTCGAACCCGAAGGCAAAAAAAAGATAAAACTTGTGCAGCAAATGCACTACCAATATGCCACGCGATGATGGTGGTTCCAGGGTCTGAAGGGGGCTATGTTCACGCGCATCCCCCGAGCCAAACCTGCGGGTCAGCTGAGAAATGATAGCGAAATTAATGATTTTCAAATTAATTTTTATCGAATACAATACACGGTTAGCAGATTTTGAAAACGACATCGTGCTCAGAATTTTTTTCTCTATCGAACTAGCTAGGTCTCGCTCAAAAACTCCAATATCACCTAAAAACGACTCCTTGTTAGCCTATGCTGGGACTCATGTACCGGCTCAGGCTTAAGCTTCGTTAGTCATACGCTTAGGCTCGGGTCGAGGCTCTTTCTGAGTCGCATGCGTTGATAGAGGCTCAAGTTCAGGCTCGTGCTCAGGTTTATGCTCAAGTCCAGGCTCCAGCTGAGAGGCAAGCTTAGATATAATCTCAGGCCCAGGTTGGGGCTCAGGCTCAGTCTCAGGCTTACAAGGAAACCTCCCCAGCTCGAAGTTGAACTTCGACTAGCCATATAGCCTATCTGATGCAGTTTTTTACGCTGATAACGATACCGATATTTATTTTTGCCGAGCGCCAGAGGAACATTGTTAAAAATCGATTTAAAGTTTTGTCATGTTTGGCAGTCCCGCCTCAAAGCCCCTCCCCACGGGGAAGGATCCATCGGCGGCGTGGTGTAGTCGGCAAGTACTTGGCCTACCAATCTAGAGGTCGCTAGTTCGAATTTTGCCGCCGACGACTTTTTTGCTTTTGCTTCAAAAGGGCTGTGAAGATCCTACAACTCATCAAGAAAAATGTTTTTAAGTTTTTTTTGGCACTTTTGGTCGCTAATTCAGGTAGTTATGGCTACAACGAACCACACGCCTCGATACGATCCTCATGAATTTTATGACCTCAAAACGCTTACCTTGGTGCAGAAATGAAGCTTGACATAAGATGTAAAAAAAACTTAAAGGCAGAACCTAGTATTTCCTTCCCCTTTTTTCAAAAAGTTTTCAAACGAGTGGCTCGTGCATTAACTAGTTGGTGATCCACCGATAATTCCAAATGTCTTCGGCGGAAAAAACAGTCCTTCCAAGACATCGAATCGAATAACTTGAATTGGTGACCGAAAGTTCAAAAAAACTTAAGAACTTTTTACTTGATGACTTATAGGACCTTCACAGCACTTTTGAAGCAAAAAGCAAAAAAAGTCGTCAGCGACAAGACTCGAACTAGCGACCTCTAGATTGGTAGGCCAAGTACTTGCCGACTACACCACGCCGCCGATGGATCCTTCCCCGTGGGGAGGGGCTTTGAGGCGGGACTGCCAAACATGACAAAACTTTAAATCGATTTTTAACAATGTTCCTCTGGCGCTCGGCAAAAATAAATATCGGTATCGTTATCAGCGTGAAAAATTGCATCAGATAGGCTATATGGCTAATCGAAGTCCAACTTCGAGCTGGGGAAGTTTCCTTGTTAGACCTCAGTCTAAGTTTAGCCGAAGAGTACACCCTCAAAAATGGCGGGTCCGGAAGTGCGTTGAGATGGGTGGGTGGGTGGGCGAGGAGGGAAAGGAGGTGCAGAGGAAATTGAGGAATTGCAGGGGAGAATCTTCGAATCGGGCCGTCTTTCGGCACGGCTGGTTAGTAGCCCGGGGGCTCAATCCACTCGACGAGATTGTTTGTTGTGAAGGGAAAGGAGGAGGAGGATGAGGGAGTAGAGGATGGATAGATTGAGCTCAGGCATAGAGGCCATTTATTTGGGGTTGTAGGTATGGAAATTCCTGGGTCGGTACTTACTGTAAAAGTGTTTTACTCAACTTGGAGTTTCGATTCGGGACCAAGCGCATCTTGTGCAGAATTTTTCGCTGATTCCGAATATGTTTTCCAAATTTGCTACGGACTTTTATTTAAAAAATCATTTTTGGTAACAATTAGGCCGAAAAATGCCAAAAATTCAGACGCTGGCCCACTATTCCTTGTTTGGGGCTATGGTTCCAGAGGCCCTGAAGTACCCTCTGACAGCACCCGAGCCAGTTGGCACCATGGTGCATTGGCAAAGTACTCGCTTGCCAAGCGCAGGGCGGCGGTTCGAACCCCCGCCATGCATCATTTGTTTTGCTTTTTGAAGAAAAATCTCATTTTTTATCTAAAATGCTTGTTTTGAGGTGTAGGATGCTTGTCGAGCCAACGCCTAGTCAATTTTGACGTTGAAATTAATGAAGAAAATCGAAAACCATAACGATACCTTCATTTTGGTGAAAACTAGGGTCATAATTGCCGTATAACTTTCAGAATAACGATCCGTAGCAAATTTGGAAAACATATTCGGAATCAGTGAAAAATTCTGCACAAGATGCACTTGGTCCCGAATCAATACTCCTTAGGCTTAGGTCTAGGCTTAGGCTTAGGCTTAGCTTAGACTTAGGCTTGTGCGTGACTATAGAATATGTTTGCTTTGAAAGGAACACATGGCTTCACATAGATGGCCCTGTGCCCACCCGCCCGTCACCCCCCTCCACGTCCATGGCCCCAATCTGTCCCTGGGGATCGGCACTCCATATCTGCCACCTTCTCGGCTTCTCCATCCTCTAGCACATACCCTTGGGGAATGATTGGTGGTGGGGGACGTGGAGATCAAGATAAAACGGTTGGATTAAACGGATCGTGAAGGGGAGGTTTACTTTGCGGCTCTGGTTCCTTATCGGGGGGGGGGGGGTTTAACAGTGCATGCGCAAATACCAATCGATTTTATATTTTTTATTCACCAAAACAGGGCGACCCAAAAGCGATGATACAAGTGATGTGTGGGTTGTTTTGAGACTTGGATTGGTGATGATCAGTTGGCGGCGGGGGTGCAGAAGTCATCTGGAGTTGTTCACTGCTTCGCCTCGTCGGCGTACGGGTCGTCGAGACGTTGGTAGGCGGACATGTGGGCCGCGTCTTGGACGACGATCTGAAGGAGTGAGAGTGAGTGTGGGAGAGAGAAAGAGAGCGAAGTAGAGCGAGATAGAGAGAGAGAGAGAGAACCTACATCATATTCCACCTCATCAGCCGGTCCCTCAGTCAACGTGACGAGGTGGCCGAGGAACGAGTGGAAGAACGGCTCGACGAGCCCGACAAGTCCGGCCGCCCCAAGCACGAACTAAAATTTTTCTGTGTACTGGATTGTTGTGGGAAATTTCAGACGCGGCGGCAAGCGAGAAGAGACAATTTGCCCCACCCACCATGGCACTGCACCACGCTCCCGGGTATTCAGGGATGGTGTTGGCACCGCGGAGTCGCCAGTTCTCCTGCCACATGCTCCGATGGCCGAACAGGGAGGCACACGCGGCCCATTGCAGCGTCACGCGCAGCACGCACACGCCAAGGTGGAAACCCTAGAAATTTGAGGGTAACTGTGGATTTTGGAGATGATCCACGACCAGCCCAACGACAGCGAGAAGTTCAGTCGTACCCGTTTCACTTTGCCATCCTTCATCTCGGCGTAGACGATGGTGAGGAAGAGCAGCAGCGCGTCGCCGACCTCGATCAGGGCGGCCGAGCGGACCGGCTAAAAATAGAGGTTTAGGACTGGGTTTTGGTTTGGGCCCCGAGTTATAGTGAAGGGGCTCGCCCACTCGATTTTCCAAAAAGCGGATAAGCTACCGTACCAACGTGGCCGCGGCAAGCACCGTGTCGCTGACGCCCAGCATGTCGTCGGCGGCCAGCTAAACCCGATTTTTCAGCGGATACAGTAACTGGAGCATACCGGAATCTGGCGTTTCAGGTCGACGGGCAACGCGTGGGTACGCTTCGTCTCGGGGTCGGTAAGCGAGATGCCGACGAGCGCCTTGAAGACGCTCACCCGCTCGGCCGAGGGACCGGGCCGTTCCTGAGAGAAAATTCCCAGGTTTTGCAAAATTCCAAGCCGGATCCTACTATATATAAAAAAATAGTGTCTGTGTGTGTGTGTGTGTGTGTATATTTGCATGCACTTCCGTTTGGATGTTCCGCACCTACAGCCTCAGGGAAGCATTTTTTCGATAGGGAAGAAGCGTGAATAGGTAAAGAAGGGTCCCGAATCGACTGCACACACATAAAAGTTTTGAAAAATTGCTATTTTCGATATTAAAATTAGATTTTTGTAAAATTTTCAGCCAAGCTCTTTGTTAGGAAGCAATTAGCATACGCCGGAAGGGGAAATGGCTCATAAAAAGGAAGGGAGGGCGTGCTTTTCAGTTTTCGGTGATCAGTTTTCCGTAATTATGCAAAGTCAATACTTTCGTAGGTCCTAGACGGGGCCAGGGTTGAAAAGCCGCGAAGCGGTTTTTCAACCCTGGTTTCATCTAATTGAGTGGTCCCAGCACTATGTTTTTGCTTGAAAACTGTTTCGAGCAAAAAACAAAAATTTAACGGCGGCTGGAATCGAGCCCGGGTCTCTAGATCAGTAGACAAGCCCGCTAACCACTACGCAATACTCATATGGTCAGTTTCCAAATAAAGGCCGCACCAAATGAAGATGATTATCATCGCGCAGCGGCACGTCGAAGTGCTCGACACCGAGCAGTACGTAGACCAGGGTGACGGCGGTGAGCAGCTGCAGGCAGCGCACCAGGAAATGGACGCGGACTGGAATAGGGTCCAGTAGCTTGGGTAGGATTCACTTAGGCTTACAATTAAGCTTCGGCGTAGGCTAGGGCCTAGCTTTGGCTTAGCTTAGGCTTAGCTTTGGCGTAGCTTAGGATCGGCTTAGGCTTATCTCAGGCTTATCTCAGGTTTAGACTGAGCTCAGGTTTAGCCTGAGCTGTAAAAATTCTTTAGTAATGAGCTGTGTCAGTCGCGAGCCGAGACTCTGAAGACGTTCAGCTCGAGCTAAAAGCGGCAACCCGATTTTACGAAATTTGCATAATTAGGATGTTTTTCACCCACGGTGCATTGCTCTCGGGGTGTTCGGAAGGGTAGCGCGCTGGAAATGATCATAGTTTCCCGAATTTCACCAAAAATCGCGTCTTTCCGGCGAATCAATTTTCCGGGATGCAAATTGGGGAGCGTTGCCCTCTCGCAAATTACCAATTTGGAGCGAGAGAGAGACCGATAGTGAGGGAGAGGGAGAGAGATCGCGAGAGATATAAGAAAAATGTCGCTGTCGCCATCCCTTTAAAGTGCTCCAACAAAATTAAATCTTTATTGGCAATCGTCTTTTATAAAGTTTATTCCGCGTCGTCGACACGTTTCTGGAAGCCGTTGAAGCGGGCCATCGGTGGGCGGAAGCTGTCGCCGAACGGAAATCGGGCCTAAAAGTGGAATCCCTATTTTACACTGCTAACTTTGGAAAATTTACGGTATTGGAGCACTTGTCACGATCCCTTTAAAATGCACCCACATTCCATTGCGTGATGCGGCGGCCACCGCGCCATCCGGGTCCCGGCTTCCTGGCGTATGAAGAGGCCGTCTAAAATGTATTAGGCTTGGGTTTTGGGCTTGGCTTAGGGGAGGCTTAGGTTTACGCCTGGCTTAGGCCTGGCTTAACTTTAGCTACAAAGCATACCTGTGATACACCTCGGCCCAACCCGCATTGATGGAATCCGAGCAAGGAGCTCGAGCATGGCCAGCCGGATGAGAACTGGAAACAAACTCAGGTTGCGCTTGTTAGGCCTGGGCTTAAGCTTAGGCTCGGCTGGGCTTAGCTTAGGGCTGGCTTAGACTTAGAATTGGAGAGAGAGAGAGAGAGAGAGGCAGAGAGAGAGGGAGAGCCTTTAGAGACTTGAGTCAAGCACTCAAAACTACCGTACCCTGGCGACACGATCCCCTCGCGCATCCACAGCCAAGATGACCAGAGCGCAAAGCACGACAAGGCTTTTCAGCTGCATTGGTAGGAATTTGTGTGCGTGATTGTCGAGGGCCAAATGTGGGGGGTTTTGCTTGGAGGGCAGGAGGTGGTCCCGCGACGAATTAGCGTGAAGTGGGCGGAAAGATGTGGATTCTGCCATTGGGGGGCAGGTGACATCAACAGAAGTGGCTAGTTTTGGAGTTGGTGGAAGTCGTTGCTTCGATGAATGGAAGAAGGAAATAGTGGAGACCATTTGGGAGTTATCAAAATTTGGGATCCGACGGCCGAAGAGACCTCATTTGCATCATTAAGGTGGTAATCTCTTTAGCAAAAAAGAGCTTCTTTAAAAAAAAGGGTTTTTGGGTTCGAAAAAAGAGTGAGATTCTCTGATGCAGCAAAAAGCGTCGAATTCCCTAACCTCCCAAACCTGAGAAAATTCGAAGGATCAACCAAAAATTGCTGGGTTATTAAAGCGCAGTTTCAAACAAAATTGACTTCTTGAGCATTTATGCCATTTCTAAATGCCCTGCGTCACCACGCCGTATCACGAAGGGGCCACGCGGTTTGCCAGCTCAAGGTTCGAAGTGGTTGAAGCTAGAGTCCGCAATGCTTACAAATAGCATAATTATGACGATTGTATTATTAGCTTTATTTTTATTAGGAATAGAGCAGGAGCCAAATAAAAAGTCAATATGCCGAAAATAAAAAAAAATGGCTTGCAAGAATTTAGGGAGGTTTTCCTAGGTGCCAGCAATTTTTGGTTGATCCTTCGAATTTTCTCAGGTTTGGGAGGTTAGGGAATTCGACGCTTTTTGCTGCATCAGAGAATCTCACTCTTTTTTCGAACCCAAAAACCCTTTTTTTTAAAGAAGCTCTTTTTTGCTAAAGAGAATTTTGCTCTTTTTGACCGAACTCTGTTCTTACAATATTCATTTGCGTGTAGAAGAGTTTTTTTGTATTTGGCGGCGGAAACGGGGGATATTTTTATTATTCTCGCGTAGGGCAGATGTCGCTATCATTATCTGCTTGACCTCAAACGAGTCCCGACTCTCAGGCGCACTAATGCCCGACAAAGCCGCTCTCCACGTCACCTAATCTTTATGCAAAAGAACTGGAGCTATCTATAATAGCACAAGCAACACAAATACGCTTGCTACTTAATTCTTTTCGACTCAATGCGACATTTGGAAAGCTTAAAATTAGCGCTAACCCATCTAGTCTGCATATCTTTCTTCTTGGGGATTGGGCATTTACTCAGGGTTTTTACCCAGGAAATGATGATTTCCATCGTAGGAATAGTTAGGGCCTCGCTATAATAACCGTACATCATGGTCAGACCCCTTATCCTACTATATATAAAAAAATAGTGTTTGTGTGTGTGTGTGTGTGATACTTTGCATGCAACTTCCGTCACCATGTCCGGAGGATATCTCGATAGGCGATTAAATTTAAGGTACGTATGATACGTCATTAGGTGCGTAATGGCTCTGGGATGACTGCACGCTTATCAGATTTTACAAAACTAATTGTTTTAAATATTAAATTTCAGTTTATGTAAAAATTTCGGCCATCCTCTTTGTTAGGAAACAATTAGCATACGCCGGAAGTGGCGGTAGCCTATATAATCAGGTAGAGAGTGCCATTTTTCATTTTTTCTCATCGCAATTCGAAAGAAATATGCAAAGCGAAGAATTTTATCGGGTCAGACGGGGCCAGGGTTGAAAAAGTCGCGAAGCGGCTTTTCAACCCTGGTGATTTTTCTAATTGCATTATTTCCCTTTCAGCGCTTCTTACCAAGTATTATTATGATTTTTTTTTGCCTTGGGCGCTGACCCTAAATAGCGAAAGCCAAAAAATATCGACTCGCGAATGGGACCGCTCGTGGTGATTATCGTAAAGGTAGATCCTCGGTGCTAAAATCGTCCTATCCAAACGAAATAAGTTTGATAAAAATATTGCAACAAGTGGAGTCTGTTAATTGGCGGGAAGGGGGGCTGGGAGACGAGATAGGGGCCTTCTATTAGTGGGGAGAGCAAGGAGAGGCCCAGACAGAAAAGGCGTGCGCCCCGTACTGCGACCTCAGAATTTCACGTAATCCGGCCGTATCTCAACGTAGAACGTTTATTTTACGATAATCTCTTCAGTTAATATTAGAACAATGTACAGTGCATCACTATGAGAAATTTCAGCGCCAACGGACCTCGACAAGATGCCTTTTGACCGCGATTTAAATTTTGAGCTTCAAACTTAAATTAAAAATTTTTAAAGGCCTATTTTAAAAAAAAACGCTACTTCCTGTCCGAGATTAGCATTAAGCCAATACCTGGGCAAATTTTCAGCCAAAACCGTCCATGGGAAGGCACTTTTCGACGACTACAAAGGTTTTGCGGATACACAGACATCCTGACAAACGCAGACCCCCCCCCCCCCCCTCTGAGTACAAAATAAAAACGCCCTCAAAATTCGAAAATTAACTTTTTTGAAAATTTTAATAGCTTATATGGTGCATAGCATGCCGCCGGTTCTGATGGTATATTTAGTTTTTCGATCCGATGCATGGTTCTGGCTAAAATCGGGTAAAGGACCCAAAAAAGAGCCGCGTGGGGGGGTACCTCAACCCAAAAAGGGTTAGCGGGCTCCGCCCGCTAACCCCGAGTTACGTTTCCGGGTAGCTACAGCTCGCCACCGTACGATAGAAAGCCTTTGAGGACGTTACAATCTGCTAAATCCCAAACCCTCATGTTAGCTAATAATGAGGTTAGTGCGATCATTCCTGAGCTTACGCAGCGAAGTCCAAGCTCGGCCTGACCGTCGCTAGGCGCAAGCTTAGTATAAGCCAAAGTGAAGTTAAGGAGCTTGAAGGCCGACTTGAGCCTCCTTCTAACCCACGGTACTCGAATTTTCGTGACAGTACGCCCGCAGAGGTTCGAGTGCGCGACAGTACGACAGAGTACGTCGCCATACTACGCTAATACACATAGGACTGTAGTACGCAATGGTACGACACCTGATAAACCGCTATGATACGGTAAGATCCAAAAGATTACAGTACTTCGTCGTACTGGAAGTCCTGCCGATCCACAGACGTGTCCATTTTTTTGAGTCAGGTATCTATCGATAGCTCTCAAGGAGGTGAACGAATCTGTCTATTCCATTTTCAAAATTTAAAGTTTTTTTATGGCTTTCTTGGCATGTTTCATCCATTTTTCAAGCTTCTTTCGAAGC